>JAVIWB010002072.1:0-28660 GCA_031893035.1 Dermolepida albohirtum
TTCACCGATGCCGCCCGCAACTATGATAATCAGTTGGTCAAAAAAAGGCTTTGGAATCATCCTGGACATGTCTTTTTCCTGAAAGACCCAAGCCGGAACGCCTTTTTTGGCCATCTTCGTGTCGATGAACTGCTCTTTGATTTCTGACATAGGTACTTTGGCGTGTTCCCGGATGAATTCCGTCATGCTTTCACGCGTCCAGCCTTCTTTAGCCAGCATCGAGGCTGTGTCCTGCGCAATCACCATGATTATGGCAGGGCGGTACGGGCGATCATGCCCGCGCATCCAACCGGCTATAAGCTTTAAATAACCTTCCCGGCTTTGGCCTATACCAAGAATGCCCGTATACCCTTCCACCGCCGCCAGCGTTATGACGTTGGCGCTGGCCGGGTGTCCAAGCTGCGTGTGAAAGGGACCCCAGGGGTTGGCCTCGGCGTTCTCGGCAAAAAGCATTACAAACTCGCCAGGCTGCCCCATTGTGGACATATCGGTAACTCCCGGCCAGCTTCCGCCGATATTCTGCAGAGTGAGATTCAGGGCGCGGCTGAGGGTGGCGTTGGACTTCCAGCCCCGGCCGAAAGAATTGGTGCCTGAGTTTATATCAAGCTCTTTGACTATGGGGCCGCTCACAATCATCAGGGCCGTATCCGGATTTGTGGTACTGCTCCAGCCGCGCAGATCGAATGATTCCTCGCTGACCACCTCCATGGCGGCTATGAGTACGGGCAGATGTTTGGGCTCGCACCCGGCCATAACCGCGTTGATGGCGATTTTTTCAACAGTGGCTTCGCCGTTTAGAGGCGCTACCTCGGCAACCACGAAATCCGGTGAGTAGCCGGTGCCACTCAGCATGGCCTCAACACGTTCTTTTGTAGGCGGCACGACAGGCAACCCGTCCGTCCAGTCGCGCTCATAGAAAATTTTATTTATCTCGGCCAATTCGTCTTTTTGAATGCGGATATTTTCCATGCGCCCGCGCGGAAAATCGTTTGCCCGCACCGGGTGTTTGATGCCTTGTGCCCCCATACTTTCTTTGAGCAGTTCATCCACAAACATGCCGCCGGACCTGACCCCGGAAGGATTGTAAAGCGTAACGCTTGTCGCTCCCCATGACAAAACGGCCTGGGACGCAAACATAACTACCAAAGCAGCTATCAGCATTCGTTTCATCACTTCCTCCTTTCAGGAAGGCGCTCCCACTCCGCAAGGAATGGGAGCGCCATTTGCAGTTAGGTTTAACGGGTTAGTAATCCACTTTCACCGAAACGGGCTTCATGCTTTGCGGGAAGCAGGACCAGGTTTGAGATTGCTTGCCCGCTCCACCCGAAACTATGATCTTTACTGAATCGGTAGATATATAGCGTGGGTGTAAAGCTTCATTGACTTTGTCCGCCGGGGGTACGCAACGGTTCGGTGCATAGAATTCCAGAGGCATCTTCGCCTTGTTTATGATGTACTCCTTCATCTGCTGCTTAGTCGGGTAGTCCCTCTGAATCTGCGCGGCATGCTCGGGGCACAACACAAAAAGGGTGAATGCCGAGGTATTGCTCATCGAGTAAGGCTTGCTGTAATCCACATAGCAGCTATAGACGCCTGCCGCGTTGCCCATCATGCTGACCGAGAGGGTGTTCAGAAGACGCTTACCGTCAGGACTGTCGTGGTCAACGTTGACCCCGCCGAGGTAAGCGCCGAAGTAGGTGACGACGCTGTCGGTCTTCTTGAAGCCCACTTCTTCGGCATAGCTCTGACGCCAGGGGTTTTCCTTGTCGTTTTCAACAAAGACCTGAGCGACAAAGTCACCGGAACCGCCATGCGTGCTCTTGTCAAAGTCAGGCCTTACCGAGCCGCCGACTACGTCACCAACCAGGTTTACAAAATAACCCAAGGCGTTGGTGGCCTGGTTAAGCGGGCCGGATACGCCGGTTCCGTAGTTGAGGCCGAGTTTTTCAATCATCGGGCCGCTCAGGATAAGCACCGGAACTGCGTAAGCAGTGGTAGTGGTGGTGCCGCGCCAGGAGACGTCAGGATGCTTCATTGCTTCAATGGTAGCGATGAGCAGCGGCATATGCTCGGGCTCGGCCCCTGCCATTACGCCCAGAGTAGCCACCAGTTCAATGGTGAGTATTCCCTCGCGTGGAGGAACAACCCAAAGCACTTCATCAGCTTTGCGCTTGGTGCCCTTAAGCATGGCTTCGACCTTTTCGGGTGTCGGCGGAACGATAGGAAGGTTAAGCGACCACTTGCGCTTGGCAAAAAGGGAGTTTACATCCGCGTAGGTCCCCTTGAATTTCATGTGCTTGGCCGGGTAAGGCGCTTGTTCTGCCGACACATAATCCTTAGTAGGTTTCCAAGATACGGCTGCCTTCACGATGTCGTCAAAAGCCTTGTCAACTTTGGCTTCGACTTCGTTTTTCGGGAGCATACCTATGGGATGCGGTACTTCAACAAAGCAGAGATCGGTGAGCCCCTGGCTTTTTTGCGTACCGCGGGCCAGAGTTACGAATTGGTCGGTTACAATTGTTATTGTGGGGATCTGGGCCTTTTCCAAGTTAGACTGGTCAACTACCAGCCATGAGGTGCAGGAGCCTCAGTCGGCCTGAGCCGCGATGACGAGATCCGGCTTCATGGCTGCAATTGCTTTGGTAATCCTGTCCGACGAAGCCTGGTTGGCACTGATGATGTTCAGGCTGTCATCCATAGTATACGATTTGACAATCTTGGTTTTGGGATATTTCTGGGCAAAGAGCACGGCTAAACGGTCCATGAACACGTTGCCGTTATTTTTTCCATTCCAGCGCAGCACAACGGTTTTTCCGTCCAGGCTGGTTATACGTTTGGCCGGATCAATCTGGGCCTGCTCTATTACCCCGTTCGGAATGACAAGTTCCCATTCTTGCACTTGCTCGGCAGCACCAGCCATGGTTGCAAAGCCTAAAACGGCAATTGCGGCCATGAGCAAGCGCTTGCAATTGTTAAGCGCTTTCATTTACAGTCTCCAATCATTTTAAGGTTAGATTCCTGAAATCAGGTTAGTTAGTGAACAACACAACGTCAAATTTACTTGAACAACAGTAAAAACAATTTGTTATTGCTTTATTTAGGAGCGTTATTATCCAGGCCAAGAAGGTAGGCCGGAACCTTGCGTGTAAGCACATCGAGATTTTTTTCGCTGATTCCTTCTTCTCTGAGACCAGCAATAAATAGCTTCATGCCATCAACTGGGTGAACATTTCTGGCCTGCCCGAGATCCGTGTCTATAAACTGCTTTTCGGGCGCTAACCTGAGATACTCGGCAAAATCCTTCATAGTGGCGGGAATGCGATCGCGATAAGCCGGTACGGGCGAGTTCGGTCCCTGCAAATGCGGAAGGACGCTGTGCTCGAGATAAGCTCCATTCTCCAGGCAGCGTTTGGCCTGATCCAGGCTGATTTTCCATGCCCCTTGCGAGCAATGGGTAACCACGAATTTTTTTACGCCGACCTCCTTGGCTTTTTTGGAAAGGCTCACGGATTCAGCGGGTTCGGAGTGCCCGGTGGCGAAAATGATATTTTCTTTGGCGCAGATTTCCATAACCTTGATGACTTCGGGCAGGACTTTACCGGAGGGGTCGAGAACCGGAATGCCATCGTCGGCTTTGGCGCGCTTGCGGTCATAGGCGGATTGGGAGGTCGGCATCCAGATACAGCAGCAATAACCACCGGTCATGTCCACGGCGCGCTGCGCGGCCTGCGCATTCACGATTGGGCCGTAGTTCTTGTTCAGGGCGATACCGCCGAATATCTCGATACCAGGAATGGCGGCACGCAGGATATAGGCGTTGTCGTTGGTAATGAAGTCGTGACACTTGTACATCACCCCCCTGTACCCTTTCAACTTTAACTGATTAGTCAGGGTGTACTGGTCTATGCAGCGTGCATGAGTATCCGGGTCAGCATGCACGTGCATATCGAATACGTCTTTTAAATCCGGATCAATTGAAGGCGGCAGAGCTTCAGCGGAACCGGGAAGAAGGCCGCCCACGGCAATAGCGGCTCCTGCCAACGCCGCGCCTTTGATAAAGTCTCTGCGGGTTTTGGATTCGGACTCTGACATTATTTCCTCCTGGGTAAAAGTTGTCCAAGAACAAACCATCCTTTGACCAACCGGACTGGTTTTGTGGCAGCCGGGTAAAAAGGCCCGATAGAAAGAGTATGTGAAAAAAATGTCAAATTAGTTTCATCAAGTTGTCAGATAAAGGTAAAATATAAACAGAATTGTCAATAAAAATTGACAATTACTGCTCAACGCAGGAGGGGAGACGAATTTCCGCAATGCGCCCGGAAAGGTCGGCGTTGAATAAACGTACCTTTCCCTGGCAAATGTCAATGCAGTAATCGACTATAGACAGACCGGGCCCGGAACGAGCGGAACCGAAGACCGAGTGATTCTCAAAAAATGGTTTGGATGCAGGTTGGCCGATGCAACTTGCGCACCTCGCAGCTTTAAGGGTGATAGTAATACGCACGTATTTATCTTCTTTCACGGCTTCAACCTTCAGACAGCCGGTACGCATGGTCTCTTCCGGAATATTATGAAAGATTGTGCGGATTGCTCTGTGAAGATAACGTTTCGAGCCGCGTGCGCAGAGAGTTTCAGGAACATTGAGGCAAACCTCCCCGTCCGGCGGTATTTCAAACTCCACCAGATCAGATAGAAATATATTCAGAGCCACTGGCTCAAGAACCAAAGAGTGCGGCTCTGCCTCCTCCCGCAAAAAAGCCAGTATATCTACCGTAAGGCCGGAAAGGCGCTCTACTTCGCTCAATATCTGGGTCATCTTTTCTCGGGCCGCACCCCGGGCCTGCTCCTCCATCAAGGCCAGGCCGATTTGCATTCTTGCCAGGGGTGAGTTGATTTCGTGCGCGATATGGCTGACGAAACGGCGCTGCTGTACCAGTGTGCTGTGCATGCGGCGGGCCATGGCATTGATCGAACGGGCAAGCTTGCCGATCTCATCCGTTCTGTTTGGATTAACCGCGCAAAGATTCTCATTCGCGGGCAATCCGGCAAGCAGTTCAGGATCATCAGCGATGATTCTGGATGAAACATTTTCCATGCGGACAAGCGGGCGCGTTATATGGCGCACAAAAGGCAGCCACCAAAGGCAGGATATAAGCAAGCCTGCTCCGAGCACCACCAGTATGAACTTGATATTGAAATACAAACCATGCCCGAAGATCGAATCTGACGAGGCGGCCAGGAGGACGTAATGCAGCTTGTTGTTTTCGTCAGGTATGAACAGCGGCATACCCAGCCAGTAGCGTACCGGGTTTGACGTGCGCATGAACAGGGCTTTTGGAGTTAGCGGAATGCCTGCGTCAAGGCCCTGGGTATCCACCTTCGCAACTCCATCGCCGCCGTGAAGTGCTTCAGGCAGATAGCTGCCGTCGTCCTGCTGCACATAAATATTGGAGTCGCCCTGAAGGCCGTAGAGAGCTTCTTCGCTTCCGAAATTCGGCAATACTATGGCTGGGTCCGGGCAGAGAGTGAACGGATGCTTCGGCATTCTCGCGGCCGCTGTTGTAAGTTCGGTCGGAACAATGGGCGCGGGCAGCGGGAACGAGGGGTCATCAAGCGGGTAAATTACATAAGAAAGTGAAGGAGAACGGTCATACTGGGCCAGAATTTCATCCCACTGACGAACAGACGTATATTGCAGGTGCGCACTGATAGTGCGAAAAACGTTTTCGATGTTGTTGCTGAAAAAATAGGTTGGCGAAAGGCCGTCGGCGCCCTTGAACAATATTCCGCCTACCAGCGTCGAGGCGATGGCAATGAGCAGCACAAGATGCAAAAAGAGCCAGATTAAAAACTTCTGGTAGAGCCGCGAACGCATAAAAATAGGACCGCTATGCCTGAGGCTTGCGGAATGAATACCCTACCCCGCGAACCGTTCGCACATAAAGCGGACTGCGCGAATCATCGTTCAGTTTTCGTCGCAGCGACGATACGTGCATATCAATGGCCCGGTCATAGGGCGAGAAGTCTTTGTCCCAAATAAGCGAGAACAGGTGTTCACGGGTGAATATGCGGTCTGGCTCGCGGGCCATTCTGTAAAGGAGCTGAAACTCTATCTTGGTGAGGTCAACCCGGCGTCCGGAAACCAAAACCTCCATGGTATTTATATCGATGGATATATCTCCGACGCTAAAGCTCGCGCTCTCCACTGTAAGAGCCGGAGCCCGCGAGCTTCTGCGTAGCACGGCCTTTACACGGGCCACCAGCTCACGGGGCGAAAAAGTTTTGTGGACATAATCATCAGCACCAATCTCCAAGGCCACTACTTTTTCCGTCTCTTCATTGTGTGCCGAAAGAATTATCACCGGCACCAGGCTGAACCGCCGCATTTCTTTCAATACTTCAATGCCATTGATATCGGGCAGGAACATGTCAAGCAGCACCACATCAAACTCGCGCCCTCGCAAAGCTTCAAGGCCGGCCTTTCCAGTAGATACGACATAGGGTTCAAATGAGTGCGTCAGCAAATAATCGCCAAGTACTTTGCACAGTTCGGGGTCGTCATCAATGAGCAGGACATGCGTGAGAGAATCGCTAGTCTGGCTTTTCATGTCGCCGGAAATACCCATGCCGTTATCAAAATACTGGTCTGCGGAGTGGAATATGGCCGTCATAGCTGCTCCAAAATTTGTCTGCATTGAAAATATTTATATATTGTTATGTAATTAACAGACAAAGTAAATACTAAGGATTACCCACCAGGCTGAAGGCAGGAATATCGATACTATGAACCCACGCGGCTTTTTGTTGGCAAAAACTACTGTCCCTTTGCAGGAATCTATGCAATATTTGACAATAGATAGTCCGAGGCCGGCACCTGAAGTTGTGGAACCGGCACTGCTTCTGAAAAAAGGATTGCCGAGCAGAGGCAGGTCTTCTTCAGGTACGCCGGGCCCTTCATCCATTATATTTATGCGCACTCCCTTCTTTTGCCTGAAAATTCGTACCTCGATTTTTTCCCCATATTTAAACGCATTGCGCAAAACATTGCCAATAGCTCTTTCCAGGTGGCTCGCCGGAGAATTTACAAACAAGGTTTTCGGGCACACCAAAAGTACATTTTCATAGCCGGCTTCCGTAGCTATGATGCTACGTATAAATCTGCACAGTTCGATGCGCTCAAACACCGGTGACCGGTTGTCTGATTCGGCCCTTAAAAAGTTGAGTATATCGTCTGTAAGAACTGCAAGGTGCTCCACTTCGTCAATAACTTTGTGCAGCCTGTCCTCTTCTTCGCTTCTGGCATACTCTTCAATGCTGACCAGGGACTGTTTTATCCGGGCAAGCGGCAAGTTCAGCTCCTGGGCGATATGGCTGATGAACCGGCGCTGACGCGACAAAGTGCTATACAGATGTTGGGCCATAACATTGATGGACTGACCCAGCCTGCCAATTTCGTCTTCCCTGGATGTATCCACCCCGCAAATATTTTCTCCAGGCACAGAATTCAAAAAAGCGCCCCCAACGTCCGTGGACAGTTTTTCAGAAACTGCCGACATTTTCAGCAACGGTTTGGATACGTGCCTGACGAACGGCCACCACCAAAGGTACGATATTGCAAGGCCTCCCCCAAGCACGGCCAGCATAAGGTGGATATCAAAAAACAATCCGTCCCCGGATAAAGAATCGGACGAAGCGGCCAAAAGCAAATAATGTAGCCCTTGGGTCTCGTCGGGAATGAACAGGGCGCGGCCCAACCAGTAGCGGGCCGGCTCGCCAACCAGCCTGAAAAGTACAGGCGGGCTGGGCTGGATGCCGGCAATGATGGTGTTTGGTTCAGGATTATCGACTTTGGTGATCGGCTGAAAGTGCAAAGTCCCCGTTTCATCGGTAAACGACTCATAGAATGGCAGCACAATTGTAGGGTCAGGGCAAAGGGTAAAAGGAAGACGCGGCATACTATGGGCGGTTTCCGCTACTTCGGGAGGAACTTCAGGCATATCTTGCAACTCAAAACCATTATCCAGAGAGTACATGGTAAAAAAAAGCCCGCTGCCTTTGCCGTGCTGGGCCAATATGCCGGGCCATTCCTCAACATGTTTGTATTGGCATTGTGCGCTGATGGTTCTGAAAGCATTTTCTACGTTATTGCTAAAAAGATAGGTTGGCAAAAGTCCTTCAGCCCCCTTCAACAAAAGCCCCTCAGTCACAAGAGCTGCTAACACACCCAAAATAATTAGGTTTAACAGCAACCAGCAGAAGATCTTTTTATACAAACCAAATTGTATGAAGCCCATATTTAAGAAGCACTATAGCATTCCTCGGAAAAGTCAAAGTTTCACAACATTGTTATGATTAGTTCGTTGTTTTCATTACCGAGTAGTTATGTCACCATACGATATGCCCTTTAAATTAACGACAGGAACAGACGGAGTTGTTCATTCAGAATAATGTCAAGCATGTGGCCAAAGTTGACTTTATTTAACAGTGTCTATAAAAAAAGAGGCACCCAGGTGCGAGTAGACGAAACCTCACTGACATTCTCAGCCGTTAGCCTTAAAAAAAGTAAGAGAAAAGTGCAACAAAGCCAGAGAATTACTCGTTGATGGCATTGACTCGAGTGCCAATAGGCAGAAAAAAATACTGCCCTCGCGAAAGATCAAAATAGCTTTGAGATTTCGCCCGCGAATGGTTCAGCGTCCATGCCAGTACGCTCAATTCAAGCTACAGTAAAAAAATACACTCTCTGTTTGAACAAAAGGTATTTCCAATAATGGCAACAAGTCAATTGGCGTATTGAATGTCACATACAGCAAATATACGGCATTTGAAGGGGACTACCAGCATATTATGCATGTATTTTCCGGCACACCTGTTATTATTGCCCGAAAAAGCCGAATGGGGACTCACACACCAAACGAGCTGGACGAAATTTTGCACAATTACTTGAAAAACTAGAATGTCATAATAAAAAGATTACAGCCGGTAATTGAGAGCAAGTAGTTCTGGCTTAATCTTAACTACTACAAATCACATTTATCAAAGTCCCTCAGACTCATAAAAACACTGAGGGACTTTGTTTTTAGATGCAATTGCACCTAGTATGCTGTCATTTTTATACTATCAATTAAAATCCAATTTCAAGGCTCTTGCCGCGTTTTTGTAGAGGATCTTGGGCAACACTTCTTTTTTAACAGGCATTTTCATAAAGAGTTCATAACCTTCAACTATGCCCACAAACGGATAGGACGAACCATAAACAATCTGGTCTTGCAGCATACAATTCATCGCGTCTACATACTCGCGCATGAACGGAGAGTTGTCCAGATACATATCCGGGCAGAGGAAAAGATTAGGCCTACGTAGCGCCACCATAATCGACTGCTGAACAAAAGGCACATTGGCGTGGATATCAATAACAGTCAATTTGGGGAAGTCCACCAACATTTTGTCCATATGCACGGCGTCTTGATAGCTGAGATCCGGGCCGTTGGCGCCACCGCCCATCAGGAAAAGCGGAATATCGCGTTCCTGCAGGAAATCGTAAATAGGGTACAGACGTTTGTCGTCAATATACAGCGGGTTTTCACTGATGCCGGGTTCCATGCACACGGCTTTGACCGGGCCGTTGACCACATACTCTTCAATAATTTTGAAAGTGCGGTAGGTCTGTGCACCATCAACGGCCACGGCGCCGTAAAAACGGTCGGGGTGTTCTTTCATCACGCGTACGACTTCGTCTGCGGGCACAAGCGGATCTTTGCCCCATCCCCAACGGGCCGGGCACATGGCCAGAGTCACCCCGACCTGATCCATCTCCCGCAAGCAAAGTGCCATTGAGCGCTCCACCAATGACGGAGCGCGTTCAACGCCGAAGCGCTTATAATAAGTATCAAAACCGGGAATATCCGTGGTAGATGAAAGATAATAATCCGTAGGCGGACGAAGTCTTGCATCGATAATCATAGCGCATTCCTCCATTGTTAAATAGTTAAGTTAATAATGTATCCTTATAATTTAATGGGGCAATGAACGCCTTGTCCGCTGCGGCTGGATGACAAACACTGGTTGCACGAAAGGCAACCAGGCGCGACATCTTCGCCGTTACGCCAGCGAAGCAATAAATCAGGTTCTCTAATCAAAGGGCGGCATATTCCGATAAAGTCGGCTATTCCTGTGGAGAGTAGCTCATTGCTTGTTTTCAGCCCGCGTATTCCACCCACGGCAGTTACCGGAATATTCAGGGCAGCGCGGTGACTGGAGGCATAGTCAACAAAAAAGCAGGCGCCTTTTAGCGTAATAGGATGTACGGCTTTAAAGGGCGTAGATTCGGGAAGAGTCGAAAGGCAGCTGCCACCGCTAAGTTCGACGTGATTCAGACCACCCGCCGCCATCAGCCTTGCCGTCGTGATTGAGTCTTCAAGGCTTAGCCCGCCGGGTAAATGATCACTGCCGTTAATTTTTGCCGATATCGCATAATCCAATCCGACTTTTTCACGCATGGCCTGCAAAACCAGTAAGGGAAAAGCGGCCCGTTTTTCAGTGGAACCACCATATTTGTCTTGTCGCAGATTATAGTACGGCGAAAGAAATTGGCTGAGTAAAAAGCCGTGCGCCATGTGTACCTGCACACCGTCAAAGCCGGCTTCCTTGGCCCGCCATGCCGCATCAGCAAATCGGCAGGCCAGCCCTTCCAGTTCACCTTGGCTTAACTCACGGTTTTCACCCAGTCCGTCAGCGGTGAATTCATTGGGGCCCGCCGCCTTCTCTCCGGTTATATCCGGCCTTGTCGCCAAACCCCCATGCGAGAGTTGGAGAAAAATACGGCTTCCATCCTGTTTGGCCGCAGCAGCCACCTGAGACAAGCCTTTAATATACTTGTCTGCATATATAGCGATTTGGCCGGGGCGCATCTGTCCGCCTTGGGTGACATAACTATGTCCTGTTATGAACAAGCCAATAGCACCACCGCGCCCTAGCAAGGCGTAACGATCGCGCAGCCTCGGCGTTGCCCACCCATCCAGAGTCGCCATACCCTCACCCACGGCGGTATGAATAAAGCGGCTAGGCACAATAAGGCGGCCTATTTTACCTTCACTCCATGCATCCATATTATACGCCTTGCTGTTAGGTGCAGTTGCAGCAAAGTACCGCCATGAAGCATAACCAGCACCCTTCATGGCGTTACACGCATTTCCAGGTCGGGCTTACAGGGAGATTGCTGTTTCATGGCCTTCTTTAGTAGCGTTCAGCAGATTTCTGGCCTTGCTGGCGTCACCAATCACAAGCACACTCAGACCCGCAGCTTCCAATTCTTTGGCCAGCGCATTGTCGCTTCTTACGCCAACGGCAAGCACCACCGTGTCGGCCGGAAACTCTTTGCCGCACTGGGTGCTGACGCTGGTTGGAGATATTTGCTTGACCTCTGTTTCTGTAAAGATGCGTACTCCGCCCTCTTTGAGAGACTTAAGCAAGAACGCTCTTGGAGCTAGTGCCTCATCGGAAAGCAACTCAATGAGCACTACATCGCGCCAGATATTAGCCAGGTAATCGGCGGTTTCCGCCCCGGCCTGTCCACCTCCTATAACCACCACACGCTGCCCAGGCAGATGGCCGCCTAGCAGAATGTCGTTGGCCAGCACAACATTTTGGCCGTTTTTGCCCGGAATATCGGGTATAACCGGAGTAGCGCCTGTGGCCATAATGACCGCGTCCGGTTTGCCAATATTATCCAATCTAGCCGTGGTGTTGAGTTTTACATTCACGCCTAGTTTTTTCAGTTGCGTTTCCTGCCAAGCGATAAACGTAGTCAGTTCACCCTTGGCTGGAGGCATGGCAGCGGCGCGAAGCTGCCCGCCAAGTACGCCGCTTTTTTCATACAACGTTACCTTGTGCCCGCGTTCGGCCGCTGAAATGGACGCCTGCATACCGGCCGGTCCGCCGCCTATAACGGCCACGTTTTTCTTTACTCCAGCCGATTTTTTCGGTTGTTTATATTCCAGACCGACCGTGGGGTTCACAGTGCAGGTGATGGGTTTGTTGTCAAACAAATAACCGACGCAACCAAAGTTGCAGCCGATACAGTGACGGATATCTTCAAAGCGCCCTTCTTTGGCCTTTTTTGGCAGGGCCGGGTCGGCAAGAGAGCCACGCCCCATGGCTACAAGGTCTGCCTTTCCTGAAGCGATAACCTCCTCGGCTATATACGGGTCATTCACGCGGCAGACAGTAACCACGGGTACCTCAGTTACCTTTTTCACCTCCATGGCCAGATCCGCCAGGTTGCCGTGCCTTACGTACTGTGGTGGGATAAACTCGTTCACACTGAAATAGACCCCGGCGGTAATATGAATCATGTCCAGGCCAGCGTCCACAAGGAAGGGAACGATGCTTTTGGTGTCTTCAATGGTGCGCCCGCCAGAGACGAATTCATCGCCCGAGATGCGGTAATCCAAAATGAAATCATCACCGCATTTCTCGCGCACGTTTTTGATCACAGCCAAGGGAAAGCGTAGGCGGTTCACGAGCGCCCCACCATATTCATCGGTGCGCTTGTTGGAATAAGGCGACATGAACTCCGAAAGCAGATAACCATGCGCGCCGTGCAATTGCACACCATCAAAGCCACATTTTTTCGCTCGCAGAGCGCAATCACCGAACTGCTCGATAATCTGTTCGATTTCTTCAATGTTGAGCTCGCGCGGGATTTCGATATTGAACGGATCTGGTATGGCGGACGGCGCTTCCGGGATAGTTCCGATGACCGGCGAGCTGGTTTGCCGCCCGCAATGATAGATTTGGGCAAAAATCTTTGCCCCGGCAGCATGCACGCGCGGCGGCAGCTTGCTATGCCCTTCGATCTGACCGTCATCCCAAAGCCCGGCTACATCCACAAAACCCTTGCCTCGCGGCGATATGGCGTAATCTTCAGTGATTATCAGGCCGAAACCGCCATGCGCCTTGGTTTCGTGGTAGTTGATATAGCGTTCGGTGGCAGTACCGTCGTTATTGCAGTAATTGGTGACCATTGGCGCAACCACAAAGCGATTAGGTATGGTCAGATACTTAACGGTGAATGGGGAAAATACATGTTTCAATTTCAGCATGAGCTGTCCTCCTTTATTTGTCAGAACCCAGACTTTGGGGCAGACCAAGACTCCATGTGATCCATAGTTCAATGTATTGATTTCAGCCGGTTTTTGCAGAGCGGGCCGCTCCTGCCCGCAACAGGCCTAGCTTTTGCCTACAGCATCGTAAGTGTTAATGGCCATACCGCCGTCAATCAGGATAGTTTCTCCGCTTATGTAATCGGACTCGCTTGAAGTTAGAAAATAACAAGCCTTCGCAATGTCCTGAGAGTTGCCCAAACGACCTAAGGGGATAATAGCAGTTCGCACGGCCGCTACATCAGGGTTGGCAAAACGATGCTGCGTCATTTCGGTAACAATCTGCCCAGGGCAAATAGCATTGGCACGTATCCCATACTTGCCCCACTCCATGGCCGTCTGCTTGGTGAGCATGGCAACGGCGGCTTTGCTGGGGCAATATCCACCGCTACCGGGAATGGGGCCAAACGACGCGATGGAGCCAAGATTGACAAAAGCGCCTCCGCGCCCGGCCGCAATCATCGCCTTTCCGATAACCTGGGTAACAATAAAGGTACCGTTGACGTTTATCTCGATAATCTTCCGCCAATAATCCTCAGGGTAATCTTCAAGGGGAATGCGCTCGGCCGACCACCAGCCAGAGTTGTTAACTACCGCGTCAATCTTGCCGAATGTCGTTATGATTAAGTCTCTTGCGGCTTCAACATTTGGCCTGGACGTAACGTCGCACACTATCGGCAGAATATTTGGGTTGCCCATTGCCCACTCTTGCATCGCGGTTTCGTTGATATCAAGAATGGCTACTTTCCATCCGCCGGCCAGATGCTTCTCGGCAATGGCCCGGCCTATGCCTCTGGAAGCGCCCGTGACAATCAGGACATTGCTTTGATTATCCATTTGCGACTCCTCACGCCTGCTTATTTCTTTTTGAACTCGTCGACAGCGGCACGAATTTCAGCCGCAAGTGTCTGATAGTTTTGGGGCAGTTTTTCATAGGCCGCTTCACCGTTTTTACGCCAAACTTCCTTTTGTTCTGGCGAGAGTGTGGTGATAACCATGTCATAATTCTTTTTCAGAATCTCCGCGGTTATGGCCTCTTGTTTTACGTGTCTTTCGTTGAACTGGCGCGTATACTCGCGCACGGCAGCGTCAAAAACGTGTTTATCGGCGTCGGGTATGGAGTTCCACCAGGCGGGGTTGGCAAAAAGAACATAGATAACGCCGATATGGTCGCTTCTAAGCACATATTTGATAACATCGCCCATGCGATAAGCCAGAACGGCTATGAGGTCAAAGTCTGCGCCGTCAACAACGCCTTGCTGCAATCCCGTAATAACTTCGGCCGCGGCCATGGGAGTGGGATTGAAACCTAAACTGGCAATAGAGGTCATGTGCCACTTTGAAAGGGTGGTGCGTATTTTTTTGCCCTTGGCGTCTTCAGCCGTGTTTATGGGCATTCTGCTATCTATGGTTCTGAAAGTAGAAAAATCGGCCGAAAGCGGTTTAACGCCTTTTTTCTCCAGGAAGCCCAGGAGTTTCTTGCCTATGGGAGCCTCTTTAAATACGTAATCGATGCTCTCTCTGTCGGGCATGATAAACGGCATATCGATCACCGCAAATTCGGGAGCAAACTGCGTCAAGTTGGAAGTAGTTTCTACTACCATCTGCAATGACCCGAACTGCGCACCTTGAAAGGCCGTATCAGCATTACCCAACGTGCTGCTTGGATAGATATCAACCCTGTAGCGACCGTTTGTTTTTTCTTCCAGATACTTTTTAAAGCCATCCCGCACTGCAAGGTAGGCCGGATCGCCTTCCGGGTTAATCATGGCAATTTTGATCACCTTGGGGGCGGCTGCCCAAGCCGGGAACGCAAGAACCGTAGCTGTAAGAATACGTTTCACAATAATCTCCTGGTTAACGGTATTTACAAAAGAAACAAAGATATCTGCGGAATAAAGGCCACAAGCAGTATGACCACAATCATGGCCAGAATAAGGCCATATGGCTTTGCTTAGTTCGATGATACTCACGCCGCTTATGCTGCACCCGACAAACAAGTTGGTGCCGACCGGAGGTGTAAGAAAGCCAACAGACAATGAAATTAGCATGAAAATGCCGAATTGCACTGGGTTTATGCCGTAGCTGACTACCAGAGGCACCAGTAACGGCGTAAGAATAAGAATGGTTGCGGTGGCTTCCAGAAACGTACCCAGCACCAGAAAGACGCCGAGCATGAGCATGAGAAATACATGCGGGTCTGAAGTTATGCTCTTCATGCCCTGCACGATCAAATCCTGCATGTTGTACACCAGCAGAAAAGTGCCCAGGGCATTTGCAGTGATGATAATCAAAAACAACATGCCCAGCGTGCGCAGCGAACTGAACATGATGCGTTTGAAAAGGGCTCTGTTCAATGCACGTGTTACAAAACCCTCAACAACAAGAGCGTACACTACGGCAACAACTCCAGCCTCAGTGGGTGTTGTAATACCGCCATATATGCCGCCAAGCACGATAACCGGCACGCCCAGCGCCAAAATAGCCTTTTTAAAGGCGCGCCAACGCTCGCCCCAATTGGCCTTGAGCCGCATTATGCCGTAGTTGTGTCTGCGTACTATTATTCCGGAAGTAATCATAAAGGCTATGCCAACCATGATTCCGGGCACAATGGTGGCTATAAACAGGTCGCTGACTGAAACACTGCCAAAAGCGCCGTAAAGAATAAGTGCGATAGACGGAGGAATCATTACCCCCAGTGAGCCGCCGGAGGCATTTACAGCCGTGGAGAATGCTTTGGGGTATCCTTCTTTCTCCATGGCGGGAATCATGGTGCCGCCCACGGCGGCGGTGGTGGCAGCGGCAGACCCGCACAAAGCCCCGTAAAACAGAGCCGTTAATATAGAGATGTGCGCCAACCCGCCGCGCAAGTGCCCGGCAGTTGCCCGGCACAGCCCGAGCAGGCTGTTGGAGAGAGTTCCGTGCTGCATGATGTCGCCAGCCAGCACGAAGAAAGGAATAGCCATGAGCGGAAAAGAATCAAAGTTGGCGAAAAACCGCTGGCTGTAAAAAACCATGGGCATATCGCTCAGCCAAACTCCCACCATGACGGCAAAGCCGATTGACACTCCTATGGGGACGCTGAGAACAAGAAACACAGCAAAAATGACAAATGTTACAATAATTGCTTCCATGTTTTTAGCTCCCGCACAATGATGCGGCCGTTTGTCCGGGCGCTTTGACAAGCCGCCAGATGTTCCGCAGGCTTTGGATGAATGTCAGAAAACAGCACAAGGGGATGCTGGCCCATACCAAATAAATGGGCAGAGGCATTGAAACGGCGTATTGTTCCAACCCGTAAACCCGCATGGTCATATCAACGCCCAAGCCGGTCAAAAGCAAAAAGAACACAGCGCACACTGCCATGCAAAATATATCCAAATATTTTGCCATCTTCTTTGATACAAGCTCAGATAGGATTGTAATGCGTAAATGCCCGTTTTCAGACATCGCCAAGCTGATTGCCAGATAAGTGCCACACAAGAACATATAACGACCCATTTCTTCCGGCCACGAAAGAGCATTGTTCAAAAAATACCGGAAGATCACCTGGATAAAAATTGCGGCACACATGCACAGAGTGAAAATGGAGGCTGCATATTCCGTCAATATGTCAATAATGCGAAATAATCGTCTTATCATGGCATCTCCCAATTTTATTATATATTGACTTCAAGTAGCCTACAGCGCGGCCAAAATACCCCCATCAACCACAACAGTGGAGCCGGTAATGTAGCTGGTTTCATCCGAGGCCAAAAACACCGCACAATTAGCCACGTCTTCGGCTGTGCCCATTTTGCCGAGAGGCACCCGACGCTTTATGAGGCTCGCCCAATCCTGTTTGTCCTGATTCCCGGCGGTCATCTCGGTAATCATACTGCCTGGAGCAATGGAATTGACCGCAATGCCGTATTGAGCCCATTCAACTGCCATAGACTTTGTAAGTTGGCGCACGGCGCCCTTGGTCGCCGAGTATGCGCCGGTTAAAGGCCGGGCAATTTCAGAAAGGTATGAGCTCAAGTTGATAATTTTGCCGCCATTCTTTCAAGAAAGGCAACAACGCCTAGGCTGGCCCTAAAAATTCCGACAACATTTACCTGTAAAAGTTGTTCAAGAACTTCGACCGGGGTGTCTTCAAGCGTAGCCTGTTTGAATATCCCGGCATTATTCACCAGGATATCAAGCGCGGGAGTTACTTGCTCCAGCTCTTGCCGTAAGGCGTCCAATGAATCCTGCCTGGTGACATCGCAAGTAAAATACAATATTTTTCCGCGCTATGCGTCTGCAAACCAAGAGTGGTTGTGCGCAGCGCGTCAGAATCAAGATCAATCAGGACAACTCTGGCTCCTTGCCGGACAAAAGCCTCAGCAATGGCGAGGCCGATGCCTCTTGCACCACCGGTGATCAAGGCGGTCTTTCCATTGAGCGAGAACATAGAGCCTCCGCATTTTGCAACGCGCTGGTAAAAATGTGCGATTGTAAGTAAATACGCTAGAATGAAGCGGAAATTCCGCCATCAATAACTATGGTTTCGCCAGTGATGTGAACGGCCAAATTTTCCAGGCTGGATTTTTAGCCAGATCTTCCGCCGCATCATGCAGACGCTCTTCGTCCATATCCACAATGACCACCTGGGCACCCTGCTCCAAAAACGCGCAGGCCATTGCAAAACCAAGGCCGCGAGACCCGCCCGTAAGCAAAGCTTTTTTACCTTCCAGAGAAAACATAATTAATTCCTCGCAAAATGGTTTGAACTGTTTTCCCTACTGGCAAACCAATGGATTCCAATATCGATCTGCCAGTAGGGACGCCTGATTGAGGGAGGAGTAACCTTGTTGATATTTAACTGTTCAAAAATGCTTTTGCATTACGCCAGAGCACATTTTCCTGCAGCTCTTTATCCAAGGGCAGCTTTTTGAATTCCTCAACGGATTGTGCGACTGAGCGCAGGGGGTAGGCGCTGGCAAACAGAATTTTGTCGGAGAGGTAATTGACAGCTTCAGTATACTGTGTGCCACCCGGTATGCCGGGCAGGTTCATATAAAGATCCGGCGAAAGCCAAACATTGCCACAAATAAACGCCACACCGATCATCTGCATGACCCAGGGCCAAGCCGCATGCGGCACCACAATGCGCAGAGTCGGAAAATCCTTGGCAACCCGGTGAATGCTGTCCGGGAAGCTATAGCTGACATCCGGCCCGAGGAAAATACTGGTGGTTATGGATACGGGAACTCCAAGTTCCGCGCAGGTGGCATAAATCGGGTAGAACCGGCGGTCATCCGCCTTAAGTGGCGGACTCAAGAAGCCTGGATCAACAGACACACCGGCAAACTTCAAGTCTTTGATGCAGCGGCGGATCTCGGCGAGGTCTTCCAGCGAATCATAAGGGTTTACGCCCGCAAACGGTATGAAACGCCCCGGGTTTTCCTTGCAGACTTTCGCGATTTCGTCATTGGAAATATCCTGTCCCTGCCCAATATGCCGCCCCATAATTACAGACTTCGTCACACCGCCTTCATCCATTTCTTTCAGAAGCAAAGGCAAGGAGTTCTGCTCAACAGACGGAATAGGTCGTGCACCTTTCATGACCGGGTGCTGATTAAAGCCGTCAGCATAGATTGGAACGCCGCTGAAAACACAAGCCGGACGAACACGAAAATCAACTATCATGAAGTTCTCCTATTGTTAAAATAGCAATTTACTGCATAGTAATGCTATGTTTTCGCATAATTATTGCAGATTATGTGGGATCAACATCAACTCATACTTGCGGGCTTGACTTTTCAAGCATTTTGCAAATTGAGTGCCAAACACACAGGCCGTCCAAAATTCTACAGATATATTCACCTGTATTAATTGAATAAAAATGTAAAATATTTTTGTATGAATTTTAAAAAAGCTTAGGAAAATTGTTGAACTCGCAACCAGATGCCTGTTTATGTTGCGTTCACGCCACACCTATTGTGAAAAAAAGCTCAATGTAAAAATAAAGTTTATTTTCAGCATGACGTCTTTTATGGATTTGAAAGCCATGTTGCATTTATGCCCCACACCTGAATTTATTTATTTTGGAATTTTATTTGATATTATTGACTATTTTTTTTAATGAAAATTTTATATGAGGCATAAATGCAACATGTATGCATACCATCTGTGAAAGTTTATACAATAAAAGCATCGCCCACCAATTAGACGGGTAATATCTTAATAATACTACATATTATTATAACTCTTTGGTTGCAATTTGCACCCGAATCTTTACATTAATTCTACGTTGGCGTGATTCTTGAATTGTGGAAAAATATCATCCCCGGATCTTGTTATGAGATAATTATAACCTCAAGAATACAGGTATTTATTGGTTGTGCGCAGGCCCTTTAAGAACAATTGGAAAAGCTCTGCGCTGAAACAACACATCCAGATGATAGCAAGTATTATCGTTAGCATAAGAGTGTATCTTTCGCGCAAGACTTTTCACTGTATGAAGAATTTGAACATAAATATGCATTTTAATGACACGCAACACCATGTTCATGTCGTTTATCTGAAGCAATTCAAGTCTAACGGAGTCTGTTGATATACATATGTGGCATGTAAAGTAACATATATTGCGCTATAAATAGATACTTTTAATCACACAACAGTAAAGGGAGAATTTTTATGTCTACAAAGCGCCCCGACGTCTATGAATTGAATATCGAACATAGAATGCAGGTATCGCGCCGGGATTTCATGCGCATAGCAGGTGTATATGGACTGACCAGCACACTTTTGGCCAGTGCAACAATGGTCGGCGTAATTACCGCGCCGTCTTTGGCCAAGGCGGCGAACAGCGTATATGAAAAACGATTCAAGAAGCCTGCCAAATACACACTCAAGTTTGGTGGAGGCGACAGAGACGCCCGCAGATTGCTGCAAAGCCGTATGGGATATCTTGATTTTGTCCGTGATATTGAAGAACGCACCGATGGATCCATGCGCATCGAATTTATCGGCGCAGGGCAAATCAACAATGAACTGAACGGTCTGCCCAAAATGCAGCAAGGCATCATCGACATGGTCGGTGTATCCACGCAAAATGCCGCAGCAGCCGGACCATACTTCAACGCTCTTGATTTTGCCTATATGTTCCCGTCGCGCGCCTCCATATATCATTTCCTGTTTGACCCGCGCAGCGAAAAACTCCTCAGAGAACCTCTGCGCAGGCTGCACAATGTGGAATTTCTCTTCTCGCATGTTGAAATGCGCGGCCTGGCCATGGGTGAAAAATACCGTAACACGCCACTCATAACATCCGTAGAACAGCTTAAGGGCTCCAAAAACAGAACCACCGGCACCCAGCTCGGCATCATCACCATGAAGCTCCTTGGGCTGAACCCTGTTCCGGTGGCCTGGGAAGAAACTTACGACGCCTTGAAGCAAGGCCTTGTTGATGGTCAGGAAGTGCCGCCCAATGGCATCGTTATCGGCGGCATGGTGCCGGTAACCAGCCAGTTTGTCTGCTTTGACTTCTTCCCCTGCACCATGTTTGCCGGCATGTCGGCAAACACCTTCGAAAAACTGGATGCTGAAATGCAGGCCCAGGTCAGAGAATCCGCCTACTTCACCCAAGCCTATATTCAGGGTACAAACGAAGCGACCATGCTGAACTCCACGGGCCTTAGCAACCCCCCGATGAAGGGTACCGAATACGACAAACATAGTGTGCGCGTATCTTTCCTCTCAAAAGAAGAAAAGGAAAAGTGCGTAAAGATGTCGGCGCCGGAATTTGCGCCCAAACCATGGGAAAGCTGGCGCGAACGCATTAACAATTGGTGTAACGGCGCTGACGTGTACACTGAAATTCATAAAATCGCACAGGAAATACCCGAAAACATGCCAGCTGACCATGTGGGACCCAGAAGATGGTGGCTCGGCTAGGTATTTTAAAACAAAGCTTGAATCCTCGCCACAGGCGGCTGCAATTTGGCAGCCGCCTGTGGCGGAGAAGAGGTCTTTATGAGAAAAAAAATATTACGCTGCCTGAAGCTGATAAATAATAACTTTGAAAAAACGGTTATTATCATTGCCTACATAATAATGTCTGTAATTGTCTTTGAAGAAGTCATCCGGCGTTTCATATTTTCGCAGCAAGCCGCATGGAGTACGCAAATACCAATATACCTGTTTCTGTTCCTGACATGGTTCAGCGCGGCCTATAATGCTAAAGAACGGACGCATCTGGCATTTACGGGCATCAGAACCTCCCTGCCCAACCGTGGAAAATATCTGTGCAGCCTCATAGAGTATATTTGCTGGATATTGCTGGCCGCATTTGTCATCTACTACACAATAGAGCAGGTGAACATCAACAGAGCCAACTACTCCATGGTATATGGCACCGAATTAATGGCATGGTATTTTATGCTCTCCACGCCAGTCGGATGGGCGCTTATCGTCTATCGTGTCACCCGCAATATTGTCTACGACACCATCAAATTCCGCAAAGGAGAACCACTATACCCCTATGCGCTCAACTCAGCGGATGGAGCCTCAGTATGAGCAGCGAACTGTTAATAATCATTATTTCAAGCAGCGCCGTGCTTCTGTTCATACTGGGTATTCCGGTACTTGTAATTATCGGCCTGTGGTGCATAGGCATCAGCCTGCTGATCGATTTATCACTGGCCAACATCGGCGTAACCCTTTACGAAGGTTTAAACTTTTTCGCCCTGCTCGCCATGCCGCTATTCATTCTTACAGGCGACCTGATTAATGCAGCGGGAATAGCGCGCAAACTCACAGACTTTGCCATGGCCTGCATGGGCTGGCTTAGAGGCGGACTGGCCATGTCGTCTTTGATGGCCTGCGGCTGCTTTGCCGCAATCTCCGGCTCCAATGCGGCCACGGCAGCGACCATCGGGTCAATTATGCACCCCGAAATGGTCAAAGACGGCTATAACTCGCGCTTCTCGGCAGCAACCGTCGCATCTGGAGGCACAGTAGGCATAATTATTCCTCCCAGCATTATTTTCATCACTTACGGATTTCTCGTAGGCATCTCTATTAATGACCTGTTCACCGCCGGAGCCTTGCCTGGATTTATGATGGTCGTCGCTATGATGTTTGTGGCATACATACTGTCAAGAAAAAACAAGTGGGGCACGGTTTATAAGTTTAGCGGCAAACATATAGTCAAAACCGCCTTGGGCGCCTACCTGGGCTTTGCCGCCATTATTGTCATCATTTACGGCATCTTTACCGGGGCTTTTTCACCAACGGAGTCGGCCGCCGTGTGTGTGGGTTTTTGCTTTTTCGCAGGCATAGGCATCACCCGCGAGCTCAAGTTCAAACAACTTCCCAGCGTGTTTTTCAACTCCGGGAAAATGGTCGGCATGGTGGCTCCGCTAGTAGCAATGTCCATAGTTATGCAGCAGTGCCTCAGCGCGCTTGGCGTTGATCGCTGGATGGCAGAAACCGTAGGAAGCTTTGGCTACACCGGCGTGCTAATTGTAAGTATGATCATGATATTCATTGCGGGCATATTTCTGGAATCTGTGCCGGTAGTGACAATATTTGCGCCGGTGCTCGCGCCAATAGCGCATGCCGTTGGCATTGCGCCAGTGCATTTTGCCATGGTGCTTCTGGTGGGAACGGCCATAGGCTTTATTACGCCGCCGTTCGGGCTTAACCTTTTCGTTGTCGCGACAGTAACAAAACAGCCTTTCACAAAAATCATACCATATGCCTTGCCATACCTGGCCGCGCTAATAATCGTGTGGCTCGCGCTGGCAGTCTTCCCCACCCTGTCATTATTTGCTCTCTAAACTAACAGACACATAGCACAGGCCTCCAGGATAGTTACATCCGGGAGGCCTTAATTCATCTCAGTTTTAAAACTTCCTTATATCCCATACTTCTTGAGTTTTCTGGCAATGGTCGTATGATCCATCTGCAGTACCTGAGCAATTTTACGACTTGATTTTAGTCGCTCCTTGGCCACAGTCAAAATTTGGCGCTCAGTATTCTCCAAAGCCTGCGCCATGGGCATCAACTCCCCATCCCAGAGCGAATCAGCCGGTTTTACAGAGGGGAAATTGCTCAACAGATTGTTTTTTGGCGTTGCTCTGAGCAGATCATCAGGTAGATAATCCGGGAGGATTGTATCTTCAGGACACAACACCACAAGGCGCTCAATAACGTTATCCATCTCACGGATATTGCCTGGCCACTGGTAGACGGCAAGCGCCCGCCAAGTGTCTGGATGGAGGCTTTTTGAAGTTCCATAGCGCTGGTTGTGCCTGTTGAGAAAATACGGAATAAGCGCAAGTGCATCCCCCATCCTCTCACGTAATGGCGGAATATGTATGGCGATCACATTCAGGCGGTAAAACAAATCCCGTCTGAATGTGCCTTCTTCGCTCATTTCTTTAAGGTTTCGATTGGTAGCGGCTATTATGCGCACATCAACGGGAATTTCCTCCTTGCCGCCAACTCTGCGAATTCTGCGTTCCTGAATGGCGCGCAACAGCTTGATTTGCAGCTGCAAATCAAGCTCCCCAATTTCGTCAAGAAACAGCGTGCCGTTGTTGGCCGCTTCAAAAAGTCCAATTTTTGTTGAGGTAGCTCCGGTAAACGACCCTTTTTCATAACCGAACAGTTCGCTTTCTATAAGAGTTGCGGGAATTGCTCCACAGTTTACCTTTATGCACGGACCAGCGCCACGGCTGCTAAGACGGTGTATTCTTTGTGCAATCACCTCTTTGCCGACACCGGAATCACCTTCTATAAGTATATTGGCCGTAGTTGGAGCCGCCCGGTCTATTACCTTGAAAATTTCCTGCATCTGAAAACTTTCGGCGATGATATCCCCTGATTTATCGGTACGTTTGCGGCTGTAGCACTCGATGATTTCCTGCTGCTTGGCAAGCAGGGCGCTACGTTCAGAAAGTTCCTTGGCCATTTCATACATTTCGCTGATGTCGCGCATAGTGCTGAAAACATATTCTATTTCACTGCCTTTGGAAAAAATCGGCGTGGCAGTGGCAATATAATGGCGGCCGTTATCGTGCGAAACATGTTCAACGGCAACTCTTCTTTCGCGCAGTGCCGTCTCTGTTGCGGAGCCAAAAAGCCTCTTCTCCTTCTGCAACTCCATAACCGTCTTACCCACAAAGTCTTCAAAACACGTTCCGGTATTGATTGCCGTATCATTAAGATAAATCATCAACCCGGTATAATCTGATATAATCACGGATTGGTAGGCTTTATCCATGAGCTTTCGAAAATCAATATTGTCAGCTGCTTTGGTCATTACGCTCATACTTTTATCAGACCGCCATGGTCAGTGGTTAGCGCATATTCAAATATCGCGGGTACTGAAAAATTTTGAATTAAAATTATCCGAATTAAAGATAGCAAACTTCGATAAATAAAACAAGAAATATAACCAAATTAAAGTGTTACACCTACACCGCATACCCCTTTCTCAACTATCCATTGCCAGTATGCAAGAATCCCCTTGGCCCCAGATCAGGCGGAGTATAAATTAAAAAATCTGACAATCACTAAGATATAAGTATTTAAGTCTATTTTCAACAACACGTTTGCGGAATATGTAGTATTATTTATCGCATATAGACAATGCGACGACGTTGGCCTTAACAAAAAGCTGACTATATTACAAAATGTGGTATGAGCATCAAATACTAGGGCGGCAAGATTACAATTTTGCCGCCCTATTTTTTGCCCTTTTCCTGCGGACATCTTCTTGGCTTTTAGCTCTGACTATGTTAAAAATTTTTACAAATTATGTCTAAAAAAGGCAGATGGAATTACCGAGGCCAACTTTGTGGGCATGTAAAAACCTCTCCCACAAAATTTATTACTAATTATCACCACGATATTAATTCTTATCAATAGTTGGTGGACCACCATCTGTTTGCATAACAAAGCGCTGAGCGGTCGCCGTTAACGCCGGCCACCATCAGGAGGACAACATGGATTTTGTATTTTTCTTCGCAGGGCTGATTGCTACCGTTGGCGCCATTCTTTATCTTCAGCGCAGCATTAATGGCAAGAAGCACTAGAAAACTCCGCGCCTTTTCGCCTGATACATCTTTATGGCATCCACGATGATGTATCAGGTTTTTTTACTGAACAAAAAATCCCTGCACTTTTACCCCAATTAACCAATCCACTTTAACTTTCTATTTTCACTGGACTTTTACAAAGTTCCTCCATATATACTGAAACAAATTTGTATTCAGTGCTTTATGGAGCCGGTTTTGAAATTCACGCAGCTTTCCAATCCATCTGTTCTTCGTTTTTACGTTCAGCTTGCCGTTACCTTATTCACGCTCTATGTGGGCTGGGAATTTTACCAGTATTACCAGTGGGCCGTTGGATCCTCCGACGTTTACACACCCCGCCCCCCGGCCGTGGGCGCATTTTTACCCATAGGGGCGCTGGTCTCGGCCAAGTACCTTTTCTTCACAGGAATTTGGGACACGGTTCATCCTGCCGCCCTGGTCATATTCCTTTCGGCGGTGGTCATAGCCTTTGCCGCGCGCAAGGGTTTTTGCGGCTACTTCTGCCCAATCGGCTTCGCCACCAGCCTCGCCGATCGTCTGGGGCGCCGCCTGGGAATTTCGCGCAACCTGCCTTGCTGGCTCTCTTGGGTTCTCTCGGCGCCTAAATATTTGCTGCTGGCCATGTTCATTTACCTCATACCATTGAGTATGGGCGTGCAAAGCATTGAGGGCTTCATGAAGAGCCCCTACAACATGATCGTGGACAGTAAAATGCTTCTGCTTTTCATGGAACCGAGCGCTTTCACCGTCACCGCCGTTATTGTGATCTTGCTGGGGTCCATGATTATTCCCGGCTTCTGGTGTCGAGGGCTTTGTCCTTACAGCGCGATGCTCGGGCTCGTATCCTTCTTCTCACCATTGGCCGTTAAGCGCGACAAGACAACGTGCATAGGTTGCAAAAGCTGTACCAGGGTCTGTCCCATGCGTATTCCCGTTCACCGCAAGAATCGTGTGAACACTCCGGAATGCCAGGGATGCCTTGAATGCGTGGGCGCCTGCCCAGTGAACGGCTGCCTGACCGTACGCGTCGGGTACGGCGGAAGATCTCTGCCCTTGCCCCCCTGGAGTGTTCCGGTCATTGCCTTCCTGGTGCTCTGGACAGCCTACATGGCTGCCCTTGGCAGTGGGCACTGGTACGGCCAGGTGCCGCCCGAGATGCTGCGTATCTTCCACAAAAACCTCGGAATGATCGGTCACTATTAAAGGAAACTTCCTTATTTACGAACAAGGCTTTACTGGGGTATGGGATACGGATAAATTTCCGGGAGCAACCCATATGACCTTTCAAAATCTTATCCTGACCCTGCAGAATTTTTGGGCGCAACGTGGCTGCGCCGTGATGCAGTCCTACGATATCGAATGTGGAGCGGGAACCTTCAACCCCTCCACCTTTTTGCGCGTTATCGGGCCGGAACCCTGGAAAGCAGCCTACGTGGAGGCCTCTCGCCGCCCCAAGGATGGTCGCTACGGCGAAAACCCCAACCGTCTGCAGCATTACTTTCAGTTCCAGGTCATTATGAAACCAGCGCCGGACAACTCCCAGGAGCTTTACCTTGAAAGCCTGGCGGCCATCGGCATTGACCCGGCGAAACATGACATCCGCTTCGTGGAAGACGACTGGGAATCACCCACGCTCGGCGCCTGGGGCTTGGGCTGGGAAGTATGGCTCAACGGCATGGAAGTCACCCAGTACACCTACTTTCAGCAAATCGGCGGGGTTGACCTTAAACCGGCCAGCCTTGAACTGACCTACGGGCTTGAACGCCTGTGCATGTACCTGCAAGAGAAGGAATCGGTCTACGACCTCATGTGGAACGACGAGATCAGCTACGGTCAAATTTATCTCAAAAACGAGTTCGAACAGTCACGCTTTAACTTTGAACTCAGCGACCCAACCCTGCTTTTGCGGCAGTTCTCGGATTATGAGAAGGAAGCCTTCCGCCTGGTTGAACTCGGCTTGGTGATGCCAGCCTACGATTACGTAATGAAAAGCTCTCACGTCTTTAACCTTCTCGACGCCAGGGGGGCCATTTCCATCACCGAACGCGCCGCCTACATCGGGCGTGTGCGCAAGCTGGCCAGCGCCGTGGCCCGCCTATATGCGATCCAGCGCGAGGAAATGGAATATCCGCTTATGAGGAAAGGGAACTAATTATGCCGTCATTCGTACTTGAACTGGGGACAGAAGAAATCCCCGCCCGCTTCCTGCCAGCGCAGGAAAAGGAACTTTCCGACAAATTCGCGGCAGCACTCATGGACGCAGGGCTGGAATACGGCCCATTTACCGTTACCAGCACCCCGCGCCGGCAGGTTATCTATATTGAAAAACTCGGCTATGAATCGCGGCTGAGCGAAAAAATCGTTACCGGGCCGCCCGTGCGTGTGGCTTTTGATGGCAAGGGCCAGCCAACTATGGCCGCGATCGGTTTCGCCAAAATCCAGGGCGTGAATTTTGCCGACACGTTCACGCAAAAAACCGATAAAGGCGAATACCTCGCCGCCAAGGTAAAGAGCGGTGGCCAAAGCGCCATGGTAATTTTTGAGCGCATCTGTCCGGAAATTATTACCGGTCTGTCTTTCCCCAAGCGTATGCAATGGGATGACTCGGGCTTTATTTTCGCCCGCCCCCTGCGCTGGATCCTGGCTCTGTTGGATGACCGGGTCGTTACGTTCAAAGTCGGCTCCATCAACGCGGGCCGCGCCACCAAGGGCCACCGCGTACTCGGCCTCGGCCCCTGGGATCTGGACAATGCGAAGAATTATTATAGCCTCGCACGCGAACAGTCCAAGGTGACTTCTTCAGCCAGGGAGCGTGCCGAAATCATCCGCAAGGACGGCGACAAACTGGCCGCGAAGGCGGGAGGTAAAATCCTCTGGAAGGACAGCCTGCTTGAAGAAGTAACCGGCCTGACCGAGCACCCGGTGCCGCTCCTTGGCTCCTTTGACGGGAGTTTTCTCGAAGTGCCGCGCGAAGTCTTGCTCACCAGCATGGAAAGCCACCAAAAAAGCTTCGGCGTGGAGGGCAAAGACGGCAAGCTTCTGCCCAACTTCCTCACTGTGCTCAATATTACGCCACAAGGTGAAGAACTGGTGCGCCGAGGCTGGGAGCGCGTGCTACGCGCCCGGCTGGAGGACGGACGCTTCTTCTGGCATATCGACCTCAAATCGAACTTCGACACCTGGCTGGACCGCCTGGACAATGTGATCTTCCTGGCCGGAATCGGCAGCATGGGGGAAAAGACCCGCCGCATCGGCGGACTGGCCGCCTGGTTGGCCAAAACATGCGCGGACTCCGGAGTGAGCGAGGCTGACGCAAGGCGCGCCGGGCTGCTCTCCAAGGCCGACCTCGTAACTGAAATGGTCGGCGAATTCGATAGCCTTCAAGGCGTTATGGGCGGCATTTACGCCCGCAAAATGGGCGAG
>JAVIWB010002073.1:0-29001 GCA_031893035.1 Dermolepida albohirtum
TGGCTGCTAGTGTATATTTAGTAATTGTGAATAATTATATTATATATATATATATATATATATACAGGATGTTTACTAAACATGCGACAACAATTTAGGGCTTTATTCCTTGGGCTATTTTAAGATTTTTTTTGACCTCAGATGATTTTCGGAAAGACATTTTGTTTCGAATATACAGACCAATAAAAGTTTTCAAAATGAAAAAAAAATTTTATTGCTTACTTGTTTACTATTACTCATAAAGATGCTTAATCTACAAAAACTGCTAGAAATGATTACCATCAGCAAATGATGTATGCATTTAATCCCAACACCAAATCTATTTTATAAAAGTGTTCGTACACGCTATGAATGTTGAATATTGTCAAATGTGAACATCCGGCTATGATAAAGCATATTTACTTCCATTTAATAATATTAAAAAACTCTTACAAACCTCTAACAATTTGTGGTGTGCAATACAGAAATATCTTATAAAAATGAAGTGGACGAAAGCTTTTTCACATAGTTATTAGAGGTTTTTAAGGTTTTTTAACGTTGCTAAATGGAAGCAAAGAAGCTAGCTGAATGTTCACAACATTGAAAGGGTATATAAACACTTTTACGATATATCTGCAATGTTCCCATGTGCGTTAGAATCATTGTTTTCAGATTTTCTAATTACGAAAAGCATAGAAAAGGGTTATTTTTTATGAAAACAAAGCAGGATTAACTCACAAATACGCAAGATATTATTGGGTTGGCAACTAAGTACTTTCGGTTTTGTACTATAAAATAAAACACTTTTTTTTTAAACAAAGAATAGTTTTTAATCAATTATATATTTTCCATTTTGCTCAATGACCTTTTGCCATCTTTCTTTCAGCTGCATGATTCCGCGCTCATAAAATTTCTGGTCCTTATCAGCAAAAAAACTGAACCAGGTGCGAGTGAAGGTCATCGTCATTTGTGAAAGTTTTACTATTTAAAGAATTCTGCAAACTTCGAAATAAATGGTAATCAGATGGTGCTAGATCAGGGCTGTATGGGATATGTGGCATCACTTCCCAGCCAAGCTCCAATAGTTTCCCACGAGTTGCCAAAGATGTGCCGAGGCCTTGCATTATCTTGGTGGAAAACTACACCTTTCCGATTTGACAATTCTGGCCGTTTTTCTTTGATTGCTTCATCCAGTTTTATTAATTGTTGACAGTAAACATCAGAATTGATCGTTTGGTTCCTTGGAAGCAGCTCAAAAAACACAACACCTTTGTAATCCCACCAAGCTGATAGCGTGATCTTTTTTGGATGCAATTCAGCTTTCGATGTGGTTTGAACTGGTTTATCGTGTTTGCCCCATGATCGTTTTCGAACTATGTTACTGTACAGGATCCATTTTTCATCACCAGTGATGATTCTTTTTAAGAAAGGGTCGGTTTCATTTCGTCTAAGGTGCATATCGCAAAAGTTGATTCTTCGTGTTAAATGAATTTCTTTCAATTCGTGAGGTACTCAAATATCAAGCTTCTTAACTAGCTCAAGACGTTTTAAATGTTTTTCAATTGTTGTGTGCGATACATGTAGCCTCTCCGCAACCTCTCGAACAGTTATATGACGATCCTCTTCAATTATACTTTGATTTAGTCATCATCAACTTCAGTAGGCCGACCAAAACGTTGCTCATCTTTGAGGGAAAAAAATCTACAGAACGGAATTGTTTATACCAATTCTGACACGTGCGCTCTGTTAAGCAATTAGCACCATAAACTTCACATATCTTTTTGTGAGCCGCAGCAGCTTTCTTTCCTTTACGGAAATAAAATAGTAAAATATGTCGAAAATGTTCGTTTCTGCATTCCATTTAAAATTAACCCACAACTAATAGCTTTAATAAAAATCACGCACTACTTGCTTCTGAAGTTACGTCAATGTGACTAGTATCACGCGACAAACGGTAAAGTACAGCACTAACATACGTTATACAAAAAATAAAGCAACGCTCTCTATCAGTAAAAACCGAAAGTACTTAGTTGCCAACCCAATAGTTTACAAAATGATAAATATGCGTTGTTTCCGTTGCCAAAATTGTTTCGGTACCCCAAAGGTCCTCAAAAGGTGTCAGAATAAAGAATGACCCCAACTCCTTTAATACTTCCCGTTAATTAATACAGACACTTCGTATTAAGAATTAATGTGTATTTTATTGAAAAAAATTGATTACATGCTTCAGGGTATGTACAAAAATAATTTTATTTTAATTTCAATGAATTTGTAACAATAATTTTGGCTGTTACTGTATACACAATTACTAATTACGTGGTTATAAATACATAATTGCCGTGTCTTTAAGAAATGCAAACTAGTTTTTAATTTACAGTGTATAATAATTGCATCTCTGCTTGATAAATCGAGACACTAAACTGTTGTTTAAATTAGTACAATTTATCAGTTATACAATATATGCATACATATATGTACACATATATTGTATCAAAAGCTAAGCAAAATATTTAAAAAGTCACTCACCTTACGTATGTTTGGTGTTGGAAAATGAACACACGCGACCGCATTTATAACAAAAAACAAAATAATTTTAAACAAATAATTCGAAACATGTCACTTGAACAACGTCTTACATCCACCACCGAATAACGACTGTTGAATAATATTCGCAAGAAAATATCTGTTCACCGAGCTAGTTGACAAAAAACATCCCTTTTTTATATACTTGTGCATTTACAGTCGCATCAGTATACTATATATTTTCAAATAATGTTATTTATATAAGAGGAAATAAGATAAAAAGTTGCAGTTTTCAAGAAACATAGACACAATCGTTTTTATGTATATACAATGAGTGCGAAAAGTATTTGGACGCTTAATAATTTTAGAGGAAGTATTTGTATATTCAAAATGAAAAAAAATACTATTAAAATAGGACCGGATCTAGGAATTACTTTATGTTGGGGGGCTTCTTGCTAAAAATTTTTAAACTAATCTTTCAGAGCGCATATTAATTGATTTATAATACGAGGGTAGTCGTTTATATTTCGGGAATAGCAACAAACAAAAAAAAATTTTTATTATCGAAAATAGTTTTATTACTTTTCAAAGTCTCCTCGTTGAAAATCAATGCACTTTTGCATTCGTTTAAACCAATCCGAAAAGCATTGCTGGCACTGTGAAGGTGGTATCTCCAAAATACGAGTTTTGAATGCCTCTATTGCCGCTTCCAATGTAGAAAACCGTCGACCACGAAGTTTATTCTTCACTTGTGTGAACAAAAAGCTCATCAATTCAATGTTTTGCCCGGTCAAATATTCAATTGTTTCAACCGACCTGTGAGAGCTCGCATTGTCATGGTAGAGAATAATCTGTCGTTTCTGGTTTGCTTTCCTTATTTCTTCAAAAACTTTTGGCAAACAAATAGTTGCGTACCATTCGGAATTGACCGTTCTACAACTCTCTAAAGGCACGATTGCAACGCGACTGGTTTTTCCGAAAAAACAGGCGACGATTTATTTTGATGTGCTTCGAGCGCGAACAAGTTTTGTTGGTTTTGGCACATCTTAGAATACCCACACAGTTGACTGCTGTTTATTATCGGGCTCATACGTATAGATCCAAGATTCATCACCTGTGACGACTATAAATGTTCTTTGAAGCACCGCCATTGTATTTTTTTGTGCATTTCTTGATGAAATTATGTGGTACCCAACGTGAACATAGCTTCTAAACGGTTAAATGTTCATGCAGGATCTTATGCACGCTGGTGTTACTAATATCTAGAGATGCCTCCATCTCACGGTACGTCACATGACGGTCTTGCATTATCAATTCAGACACTGCATTAATGTTTTCCGACACAACAACATTTGTGAGACGACCTTCACGAAATTCATCGTCCAAGGAAAGCCGTGCAAGTTTGAATTCACTATACCAACGATATACTGTAGTTTTCGAAGGTGCTTCATCACCATATAAAGAATTCAGCTCGTCGATGTATTCTTGTTGAGATAATCCACGCCGAAAGTCACGCAAATGTTCGCGAGTTAATTCCATTTTTTCGCTGACATAAAATTTTCAAATTACTGTCAACAATAGAAATAGCGACATAATAAAACTGTCAAGGTAAATATAGTTGCCAGTGTTGCCAGTTCCCAAAATATAAACGGTTACCCTCGTCATAATTGATACGTAATAATAATAACATACCTTTATTATCCAGCAGGTTTTACATTCAATTATAGAACAATAGAATGTTAATAAATAAAAAATTAAATAATTTAATATAAACAAAATTGTTAATTAAATTCGACAAAATGCAAAAAAATAAAAAAGAACATATCTATATATCAATAGACGTGATTGCTGTAATGCAAATCTTTAAGCATTGTTATTACAAATCTGCACAAGCTTCCAAATCTCGTTAATCCATAGAGTTTGCAATTGTTCAACGATCTTTGTAGCAGTAATAATCATTTTCACTATTAAATTATTTATAAAGTAGACCGAATTTTAATTTTGTAAATATTTTGGAAACTTGTAATAACAATATAAAATTTAGAGATGTTTAATATCATACATGAAAGCAAATTCATACAATATTCTCGGTTTATAATGGGAAATACAGTACTTGACCGGACTCCAATTTAATTATCCCAACAGATGTCCGAAGCATAAATCGAGGAGTCTGGCTTTTCCACCCAAAATATCCACCCAAGCGTAATACATAAAGGTTTATTTTGTTTGAACTCATATCATGCAGTGCAATGTTTGTTTGGTGGAAACCGTGTCTTTTAAGCTGAAAATATTTAATTTTGAAAACGTGAATTTCCATCGTTGGAATCGTAAATATCTTGTTTGTGAAAACAAATATTTACACTGACTGTATTGCGTAAGTAGTTTCAAATCTGCCACGTGTCTGGCCTCATATTCAGCGACTATGCTTTGTAAGGAGTAAGCAGTACCATTATGTTCATTAATTCAGTATTCCTTTGAGTTGGTATTATATTGTATCCGTCTTTTGTAATATTATGGCTTTTGTACACCTTTTAAGGCTTCCAAGTATAGACTTTACAAAATAGCAATATTTCGAAAAGATTTGACAAACCGATTTTTGGCACTTCGTGTCAAAATCTGCACCACCGACTGTGAGTACTATTCTTTAGTTGACGCCTGTTTATGTATTTGTGGAATCATGGAAAGAGAATAATATCAGTCAGTGATTTTATTCCTTTTTTTCGATGGGAAAACGTGTGCAGATATTAAGGAGAAGTTAGATGCTGTTTATAAAGACTATGAACCTTCGATTACTGCCATCATATATTGGTTTAATGAATTTAAGCGCTGTTAGTTAGTTAAGTTAATGATATGGTGTTAGCAGACTGCCAGGTGAAGATTAGAGGAATAGCTGATATGGTAAATATCTCAACTGAACGTGTGCAAAACATCCTTCACGAATAATTAAGTATGAGAAGCTATCGCCGAGATGAGTGCCGCGTCTGGAAGTCTGGAACGCGCTGCGCTGTATTTAGACATGTTTGACCACAATACAAGTGAGGTTCAGAGTCGTGACTGTAGATCAAAATGGATACATCACCACACTCCAGAAACCAAAAGTTAGTGAGCACAATGGTATTTTTCGGTGAACGTGCGCTAAACAAGGCAAAGATGATTCCATCAGTCTGAAAAGTCATAGCGACAATATTTCGGGATTCGCATAATCTTAATTGATTATTTGGAGAATGGAAGGACAACCACGGAACAGTACTATGTTGATTTACTGGACCGATTCGACGCTGAACTTAAGAGAAAAAGGCCTCACCTAGCATGATAATACCCTAATCCAATCGACAACAAAACTAGTCGATATATATGCTACGAGTTGGTACCCCATCTACCATATTCACCAAATTTAGCCCCTCTGTAACTATTTTCTTTTTCCAAACTTGAAAAAATCGCTGAGCAGAAAGCGGCTCACGTCAAATGAAGTGTATAGAACTACAAGGAGATTCCATCGATAAATAAATTTACTAAATGCAAAACAATTGCGTTGTATCTTCATTAACACAGGCATTTATTACACCATCCTCGTATTGCTAGTAGAGTCTTGTTTTAAATCTTTCAAGAATTTAAAGCAAGGCTATATTAGCAATACGAAGATGGTATAAGAGTTGGTGCCCCATCTACCATATTCGCCAGATTTGGCCCCCCGTGACTTCTTTCTTTTTCCAAGCTTGAAAAAATCGCTGAGCGGAAAGCGGTTCACGTCAAATGAAGAGGTCATTGGTCGAAAGAGAGGCCTATTTTCCAGAGTTTGACAAATATTATTTGGATGGCTTAAAAAATAGAATCATTTCTGAACTAAGTATATAGAACTGCAAGGAGATACCATCGATAAATAAATTTGCTAAATGCAAAACAATTGCGTTGTATTTTCATTAACACAGGCATTTATTACACCATCCTCGTATTGTTAGTAGAGTCTTGTTTTAAATCTTTCAAGAACTTAAAGCAAGGCTTTATTAGCAATACGAAGATGGTATAAGAGTTGGTGCCCCATCTACCATATTCGCCAGATTTGGCCCCCTTGTGACTTCTTTCTTTTTCTAAACTTGAAAAAATTGCTGATCAGAAAACAATTCACGTCAAATGAAGAGGTCCATTGGTCGAAATAGAGGCCTATTTTCCAGAGTTCGACAAACATTATTTAGATAGCTTAAAAAATGGGAACATCTCTGAACTAAGTGTATAGAACTGCAAGGAGATTCCATCGATAAATAAATTTACTAAAAGTAAAACAATTGCGTTGTATTTTCATTAACACAGGCATTTATTACACCATCCTCGTGTTGCTAGTAGAGTCTTGTTTTAAATCTTTCAAGAATTTAAAGTAAGACTATACTAGCTATACGAAGATGGTATAAGAATTGGTACCCCATCTACCATAATTGCCAGATTTGGCCCCCTTGTGACTTCTTTCTTTTTCCAAACTTGAAAAAATCGCTGAGCAGAAAGCGACTCACGTCAAATGAAGAGGTCCATTGGTCGAAATAGAGGCCTATTTTCCAGAGTTCGACAAACATTATTTGGATAGCTTAAAAAATGGGAACATCTCTGAAATAAGTATATAGAACTGCAAGGAGATTCCATCGATAAATAAATTTACTAAATGCAAAACAATTGCGTTGTATTTTCATTAACACAGGCATTTATTACACCATCCTCCTATTGCTAGTAGTGTCTTGTTTTAAATCTTTCAAGAATTTAAAACGATGCTATCTTATCTATACAAGGATGGTATAATAAATATTTCTGTTAATGAAAATACAACGCAATTGTTTTGCTTTAGTTATTATCCGCCTTAAATTATGGCATTATTGTTCGATGGGTTCCAGTATTAAATTGTTCAACTACCGTGCTATTTTGAATGATTTGCATTTTTAGTATTATAAATAAGAAAAAGACACAAACTAAGAAAGGTACATGAATTCAATTATTTTTCAAACATAATATACGCACAAAAATATAATAAAAATGTGTATAAAATACGCGAAATGTGTAGGTACTTCAGCACAAAGTGAAACTTTCCAAGCCAACGAAGAAACAAGCAAAATTTCGCTTTTCTAATCTTATTATAGAGGAATAAATGAGAAAAGTTAGAACGAAAGTTGAAAAGAAGGATACTCCACCAAATGTAATCTAAAACAAGTGCTTTGAATTTGAAAAAGGCACTTCAGGGTTACAAGGCTTCAATTCGAACGAGGGAAAAAACAGGAAAATTACTTTGTCAAACATTTTCCAATTGTAATGGGATTAGTGGTCTTGAAATGGAATATATCGAAGTCAAACAAACCAGATTCTTTTTCTTTTTTATTAAAGGGAAAAATTAATTCAAAAATGAAACTTCATTATCCTTTATTTTAATTTAAAAGATAAATTGAAAGTCTTTAAAAGACTTTCAATTCAAATACATTAAGTACTGATGTGTTTGAATTAAAAGCATTTTTAAAATTCCACATACAAATTCCACAGTAACCAATTATAACTAATATTGTCTTTTAATTGACTTTAATAGATCATTAAGGTACATAGAAATTATGCTAAGTGTGTTGTATATTATTACGACTTATTGTTAAGACTACAATACATTGTTTAAATATATTGCCTTAATGATTCAATTTAAACGACAATTTTTTAAAATTATTATCAGGACGAACACGAGGTAGTGTTGTTTAAGAAATGTTTTTATTTGCAAGTCAAACAGAAAGTAAACATTCACTAATCTTGGATTATTGATAATTTGTGAAAAGTACGTCTATTGCCACCGTTTCGAAGCGCGATTCATCAGTGAATACGAGGGTAGCCGTTTATATTTCGGGAATAGCAAACCAAAAAAAATTTTTATTATCGAAAATAGTTTTATTGCTTTTTAAAATATTCCCCTTGAAAATCAATGCACTTTTGCATTCGTTTAAACGAATCCGAAAAGCATTGCTGCCACCGTGAAGGCGGTATCTCCAAAATATGAGTTTTGAATGCCTCAACTGCCTCTTCCGGCGTAGAAAACCGTTGACCACGAAATTTATTCTTCACGTGTGGTAACAAAACGAAATCACAGGGTGCTAGATCAGGGCTGTACGGCGTATGGCTCATCAATTCAATGTTTTGCCCGATCAAATATTCAATTGTTTGAGTCGACCTGTGAGAGCTCGTATTGTCACGGTGGAGAATGATCTGTCGTTTTCGGTTTGTTTTCCTCATGGCTTCAAAAACTTTTGGCAAACAAATAGTTGTGTACCATTCGGAATTGACCGTTCTACAACTCTCTAAAGGCACGGTTGTAACGTGACCGGTTTTTCCGAAAAAACAGGCGACCATTTGTTTTGATGTGCTTCGAGCGCGAACAACTTTTGTTAGTTTTGGCTAATCTTGGAATACCCACACAGTCCTATTTCGATTGCGTTTCTTCTCTCTTATTCCTTTGTGTAATATCCCACTGAAATGATAATTTGCTGCGGATAATTATTCCATATGGTCGAAGTTTGATCTAATATTTTTTACTATAGATTCTATTCAATGTATTTGTTTGTGTATTCTTTATTTAATTTTTTGTTTGCTTCCTTTTTATTAATCGAAAGTGACGTGTTCCAATCTTCGATGACTCTCCTATCTACTTCTTAATTGCTTATCTCCCATATACTTCAATTTAGATGTCTAGATGGAAAGTAAAAATATGTAACACAATGCTATCCTCATGCTACTAACTACATTTATTCTGCCCCTCTGATAATCTTTTTTCTAGAAACTAATTAGCTTTAAATTTAACACTAAACTAAATGAAAAAATTAATTTTTATTCGAAACAAAATTGTGTTCGTGCCAATATATAATAATAAATATCATACTCCATCTTCAAGCATTTTACGAAAATATAAAATGAATTTCATAACGTTTACTGTCATATCTAACTACGCCTCCCATCAAGAGGAAATACGTCGGTGACATTTATGATAGATATATCCACGTGGACTGATAATGAAGAATACACGAGAAAAGACTTAAAAGCTATTGAAAAGTTTTTTAATTTCCTCTGGATTGATAGATAACCGGAAAATACACGAAAGAATACCTCATTGATGTTGTTCACGCGAGATATCAGGTTCTTTGTTCTTGAAAACTTCTCCACTGGAAATAACCTGTAGCTTCGCGTTCGGCTCCAACTTTTAATGGAGATATTTATGAAATTCTTAATTAATAATTCAATAGTTCGTGTAATCGAATTTTCTTTTCTTCTACACATTTTTTTTTTATATTACCGAAGTAACGAATGTGTTTTAATTAACAAAAATCAAGGTAGGGGGCTGCTTTTTATTTAATAAATTGTTTTTAAGAATTTTTAATATATAAAGATGGTAACCTCAAGTCATAAAAAAGTATGAATTTTCAACCATGTTTGTAGAACAGTTTTTATTAAAAAAGTATTTAACTTTATTAATTTTATATTATAATTCTTATTCTTTTTTTATTGGGAGTTTCGATCGTTGAGTTAATAAAACATTTAATTCATATTGGGGGACGGGGTCCCTTCTTTCAAGTTGTTTATTTCCTTCAACAATTATTTACTTATTCATTCTTAATAAGCGTTTTGGGAAGTACACATTTAAAAATAAATTGTTAATTTAAAAATGAAGAAAATTAAAGAAAATAAATAACTTGAATAAGGGGAACCCCTCTCCCGAAACGTCGTAAATTAAATGTTTTATTAATTAAACGGTCGAAACTCAGTTAAAGACGAAAAGAATGAAAATTTTTCAAAAAATAAATTTTCGGAGAATAATCTGGTACGTAGACTTCCGCGGTCGTGGTCCATGCTATCTGCTTCTGGGCTTGGGGTGACCAGTTTCAGTGCGACAGACAGTAGCAGTAGTTGAACCCTGAAGATGTCCCATACGAGTGGATACAAAACATAAACAAAAAAGATTGGCCAGAGAGAGATGAATCTAAAATTGGTTAGCGTAACAACAACGAAACGCAGTTTAGCTGAAGCAGGACTTAGAAGTCGAGTAGCAGTAAAAAAAACCACGTCTGTCGGCACAACATGAACAAAAAGATTGGCCTGGGCGAGAACGCACAGGTACTGGACTGTCGAAGAATGGAAACAGATCTTATGGACAGATGAATCCAAATTTGAAGTTTTTGGAAATAAACGCCGTACTTTTGTTCGTCGTCCGTATCGGAGAGAGAATGTTAGATGAATGTGTGGTTAAGATAGTGAAACATGATGGTGGAAATGTGATGGTTTGGGGTTGCTTTGGAGGTGGGCATATCGGAAAATTGTTGCAAATCACAGAAAGAATGACAAAAGAAGTCTATTTGGGTATATTGCCAGAGCATGCTCCGTCAGCGATGGAGCTAATGGGTCCGGGGTTTGTTTATCAGCAAGATAACGACCCCAAACACACAGCAAAGATTGTAAAAAGGTTTTTCGCCGACCAAACTGAAAGAGGAATCCTTATATTACTGACACGGCCATCCCAAAGTCCGGATTGCATTCCGATAGAGCTGTTATGGGACTGTTTGGATCATGAAGTGCGTAAAATACCGCCTACTAGCAAGACAGATCTTTGGGGTAAGTTGTGGAATGCATGGAACTCTATCAATGAGGAATATCTCGACCGACTAGTTGAACGAATGCCACGTGTTTGTGAAGCCGTGATCGCAGCTAGCGGTGGTTACTTTGGCGAAAGTAAAATTTAAGCTAACTTTTATAATATTACTTAGATTAATAATGTCAATTGCTTGAATTGTATGTTAATTTATTTTATAAATAAATTTGCCATGCTTTAATATCATTGGGCAATTAAAATTATTTGTAGTGCGATTAAACTTATGAACGGTAGTGTATATAATAATAATAAATACTACAATTATTGCTTTTTGTTTTCCTATATAAAGGAGATTGTAACCTGTATTGTACTAGCTCGATTATGTCCTAAGAGACGAAACTAGTTGCTGTTAATACACGATATTTTAAATTCAGAGAGTGTTTTACTTACTCTTTAGTGTAATAGAATTTCACAAAGTAACGATCTCAACAATCAATTATTTTATTCTATTTTTTCATTTATTCTCTTTGGCTTTACATTTTTTCTTTATCAGAAAAATAGATAGAAATGTAAGTGATGAAAATACATTAAAACAATTATTAATAGTTTCAAATAAACAGAGTTGAAATGACAGCATAAAGCACATACGTCATGGACTTTCCAAATATAGTATCATCAGCGTTGTTGTTTATATTTAAAATATTACTTATCGCAAAACTATGACATAGGTCCATTGTAATGCTTATCAAATTTAATTGATTTTAGTTTATCGGGTTTAAATCATTATCACATGCATCCGCCGCTTTCGACAATTGTTCTTCTTGTAGATAAATTAATATGCTAGGAAATGCATAATACAAAGTATTAAATGTTTATTTTTTTTATTAAATTTACAGTGTTTAATAACTTGTTATTATATATAATCAAAGCAAGTATTAGAATTGAATTTTAATTTTCCAAAATATTGAAATTCTAGATTCTAAAGCATTGTATATGTGTTGAAATTCACAATTGCACATCTTCAATTAAATTTTGTAGTTGCAAAATACACTACAGTACCTGTCATATGGTTAGAATGATTTTAAAATTTAGTTGTTCATGGAATAATGCACACAAAGATTAAATTCAGCATTCGGGAACAAAGGTTCGTTATGCGTAACATTTTATAGGGAATTATGAACGAAGGTCTAATGCTGCAATTATAGTGCCTAGAAATTAAATTAGCCATGCTACAATTTTAGAGTTTTCACAAAATAAAACCCAAACACATGAAATTTAAAACGTATACTTCTATATTACACACGTTAGTATAGATTTGAACACCTGTTTACAATTATAAGAAATATTTGCTTCAATATTTGGTCAGACACTTAGTTTGGCAACTCTCTCCTTTCCAGCCTTTTCCGATATTTTCTTTCGAAAGGCTTAAATTGGGATTAAGGCTGCAGAAACGAGTGCTTTCGCAGTAGCGTACGGCTCAGTCACTATCAATATTATAAATAATAAATGTAATTACTTACTATTTTAGTTTTTTTTTGTGTTGTTGATGTAGAGTGATGCAAAAATTCGCTGTAGAATTGTGTCATTAGTATGCCTTCTAGTGCTGACTCAGTCATACTCCTACTGCGAGGTGAAAATATGTTGGTGTATTTGGAAAAAGCAGCGTTCTATGTCTAATGATGTGATGTTCGCGAATTTGAAAAGGACGTTCTTATCATATTCGCGCTCTTGGTTTTCGGTTAAACCTTTGTCTATACGCACTACAGTTTGAGATCCGGGATTCTTATTTATAACCGTACACAATTTATCGGTTGTTAATCTTGCTATACCGTCTGTTAGATTTCCTAACGAGGCATCGAGATAAATATTATATTTAGCGCTTCATGTAATGACAGCTTGGTGTTCTCTAATTTGGAAATAGTATCTAAAAGTATTGAATAATTTTTCGAAATTTGTTCTATTTCCGTACTCAAATTTCGGTATCTGAAACCAGCCGCTGACTTACTGAAGTTTCTTGAGCATCTTGCGGATTTAAATTTAAGATAATAATGTAAAACAGCTTTAAGCCACGTTCCCCATCTCGTCAATACCGGATGTTGTGGCTGGGGAAAGTCCGGACAAGCTTATTTAAATTCACGAATGCGTTTTGGAGACTTAGTAAAACCTTTTTTGGTAGAAACTATAAGTTAGTCTACTTTTGGATAACACTGTTTCTATAAATGCAGCTACAAGATGACATGCATGGAGCAAACAGGTTACATGAAGCAATTGAGGATAAGATTGTTTTAGTAACTTTCCAGCTTTAACCATATTCGAACCCTCTTCTGTAACCACCATTACAAGTTGGGTTGCCGATATATTGAACTTCCCAAAGGTATGTTTTATAGTTTCTACCTTTCTTTCCACGTTTGTCTTCTGTAATATTCTTCTACGTAAAAGAAGAGCCAAGGAACTCTCAGCGCTTCTTAACACATTTAAAATACTATTCTTTCTTGCATCCGTTGTTATATCAACCATCAGCCATATTTTTTGATCTTTTAACTCTGCTTTTATTTGATCCGTAATCGTGTTTTTCACCCGAAGAAAACTATTCTGTAATTAAGCTCTTGGCAATCTCCATTCCGGAACGTATTTCCGCCAAAAGTTTCGAAATTCTTCATTGTCTACAATATTTTGTGGAATGTTGCACACAGCCAATAGAGATGTATAATATGGTATATCACGTTGCGCATTTAACCGGTGTTGTTTGCAAATAACATGTCTTTTATACACAAAGAATACTGTACGGTAAAATGTTGATATTGCAAATACATTTAATAATAGTGCCAGTATATTCTAATATCAAAAATCGGTTAAGAAATCTATTTACACTCGTCGAACATAACAAAGAACGCCGTCGCTTCGCCATCACTAATCTAATCCGGCATTCCTACGCATACCATACACGTATGATTCTCGACTTCGGGTATATCCAACCGCTTTCGAAATATATCATCGCCACCAATGGGTGCGCGCTCGTTTCTGCAGGCTTAACTGGAATTTAAGGATGAAGTAAACAATTCAAACATTCTTTATCGGATTGAGGTCCTGTGAAAATCCAGGGTAGGGCAAGATTGGTTACCAAAATTGCGAAAAACATCTTGAAACTCATCTTATATAAACGTCGAAAGATTTTCCTCTACATCTAGTGAAGTAATAAGAAGCATCAGAACAGTGTTTTTTTACATTTTTGTATTAATATTGGTTCATTGTTTCTTCTTGTTCATAGTATAGAGGTCCTGTTCCAGGTCAACTAATGCATAACCGTACCATCACAGCGGGGCGTTTAATAATTTGTATTACACATTACTGTTTATAAGGTTCCGTAGGTTCTCGCCTCGCAGATTTGATAAATTCTATATCCGCTTCGAGTCGTGACATGTCGCTAAATATAATCTGTAATTGGGAAATTAACAACAGTATCTAACACGTAATTTTATACAAAGAGCTTTCTCCATTCTCCAACAGTAAATGCTGATGCATCTTTGCCGGTGACAATGTTGTCGACTGCTTGAATTTTGCTAAAATAACTGATTCGTTTTTGTTCACAGCCAGCTTCTATAAATAAACTGGAGCTTTTGATATTTGTAACACCATTGAAAGCGTTGGAAGTCATCTTAGATATCTAATATTTAGAAACTTTATTTAGCGACTCGAAGAAGACGTATGCAGTATCTTAATTATGTTTCGCCCTTTCCACCAGCTACATATATTACTGTTTACCATTTCAGAGCGAAAAGCTATTTCTTGAATTAATTATTCACATACTCGTGATAGTTAAGATGTGAATACGTAGCGAATTATTGTTATGCAAAACATCCGTAGTCGTTATTTGCGTAAATTAAGTAAAATTTCACATTAATGCGACGTCGTTAGTGTTGAAACTATGCCGTTAATTTAAATTTAATAATAGACGTTGTAGGTAAGGGCCCGGGGCATAAATTTCCGTTGTGCTGTGCTGTTGTTAAGCAAAAGCATGTAAGTGAAAATTATTATATGCTAAGGTAGGCGTAATGAAAGTTATTTTAGTTGGTTGTCATATATCACCTGCGTTATATTAAACTTGGCTTAATTTCTGAATTAGATTTTTAATTTTAATTTCATTTTAGAACCCTGTAATTTATTCTATATTTAGGAAATTATATCCGTTGTATATCGACATTAGACATTGTCTACTTATTGATCTTAAACTGTCGGAATGATTCTATAAATCTTTAATAAACCCCAGTTATTGCAATATCTTACCGATAGTATAGAAGTATCACAAAGTAAACGGTCGTTATAAGTTGCATAAAATCACCATAAACTGTTGCCAATACGAGAGTGGTCCCAGAAGTACGCGATCCAATAAAGAAAACACAAAAATTTTGGAAAGAAATATATTTATTTTTCAACATAATCTCCTTTCAGCTCTATACACTTTTCCCAGCGATGTTCAATAAGTTCTTTATCCTTTTTATAATAAGAACTGTCTGCTCCTCAAAATAGTCATTAACTGCCGACATCACTTCTTCATCGTTGGAAAATCTTTGACCACTGAGCCATTTCTGCAAGTTTGGGAACAGAAAATAATCGGAGGGGGCTAAATCTGGCGAATAGAGTGCATGAGGTAGCGATTCATTAATTTTGGCCATTGCAATAACGGATTTGTGAGCTGGTGCATTGTCTCGATGAAACAACACTTTCTTCTTAGTCAAATGCGGCCGTTTTTGCTTGATTTCTTCGCTCAAACGTTGCAATAAGTTCGTATAATACTCGCCGTTGATAGTTTTTCCTTTTTCAAGATAGTCAATGAAAATTATTCCACGCGCATCCCAAAAAACCGATGCCATAACCCTGGCTGCAGATGAAACGGTCTTCGCCTTCGTTGGAGCCGGTTCTTCCTTTTGAGTTCATTGTTTTGATTGTTCTTTGGTCTCGGGTGTGAAGTGATGGATCCACCAATTGAAATATCTTCAGTCGACGATCATCCAGTACCGTTCTGTGGATTTCCTTCACCATTTCCGGAGTCGTCACCTCATTTGGTCGACCACTGCGATGCTCGTCTTGGCAGCTAGTACGACCTCGTCTAAACTCTGCTACCCAATATTTCACTGTTGTAAATGATGGAGCAGACTCACCCAGAGTAGAATCCAGCTCAGTTTTTATATCAGCTGGGCTGAGGCCTTTCAAATAAAAGTATTGTATCACGTAACGATGACCAATTTTCTCAATTGCCAAACAAATACTAAACAACGTGGCGTCTTCAAACTTGAAACATTGCTTTATAGATTGCGTACTTTCTAATACAGTGACCTGCGGATGGAACTGTCTTCGTGTTCTTTGGAATCGATTCTCCCCTTTCAGTCCATTGCTTTGATCATTCCTTCAGCTCAGGTATGAAGTGATAGACCCATATTTCATCCATGGTTATGAATCGACACAAAAAATCGGCTTTATTGCTGCCAAACATTTGATTGAAATTGATCGTGAGTAATTGCAGCGCCCATCCTATGCACTTCTCCTTGTCCAAATATTCAGTCAATGGGGGACGGGAGGGGGTTATTGCATTAATTTTTACTATATCCGAAGCTGTTTTGGGTATATTTACCCTTACGTTCAGTAGAAAGGTAGATCATTCTTGACATCACACAACTGCACAGATAGTTACGAAATGTTTTTGCCGCACACAACTCTTACATACGTACATAAACTTGCTTTAATTATAGACTGATATCATAAGAAGTATTTAAATATGGCTGCCATTTAAAAGCACTTATATAATTTGGTCTCAAAGATGGCGGCTTAAAAAATTTTGTACAGATAATGGTTTGAAACTTCGCTTTTATTTTCCAGACAGATGGTGTTAGGGGGAGATTTTTGTATTTATTTTTTCGATTTTCGGAGGTATTTTGGAAACCTATCCTTTTTATGTTAATATTAATGTCTTACAAAAGATATTTTTCATAAAATTTTCTCTTTAAACACATTCATACGCTGTATTTTTCAAAATGCACGTCAAAAGTGAACCAAATTTCATTTGCCATCATAAAAAAGGATATCGGAATTATAATGTAAAGTTTCTTCGAAAGGTGGTGCTATTATTATTTATGTAATAGCAATTCGTACTGAGGGAGACATTACTTTTTCAACAAACTGTACATCTTATTGTATTATATTCTTTTGTCTAGATATTTTGAAATAAGTTACTACATACGTATTATCTATTATTCTCCTAGTTTGATTAACAGTTGTGACCGCCTTAAAGCGGTCATTTATAACACTACAGTTTATATCTGGACTCGAATAGGAAAGTCCTATTGACACTTAAGTTGACAATAATATTTCATTGTTTAGGAGTGCGAACGTGGTGCGAATGTATTAATTTAATAATCAATGGCAGCGCCGCTTTATATCGACACTTTCAACAGTAGACCCGTCGACTTTAGCAAACTTCCAATAATCTCGGAGCACGGGGGAAAACAATCAAGATGATTAAAATGTTCATTTAATCAAGTCTCCGGGCGATTATTTTAAGCTCGCTTATGGCAGGAGCTGTTTTGTTGCAAATTAAACTTTTCACAGCTAATTTTATTAATTGTGAAGTGAATTTTAATTACTAAAAGAACACATGTATTAGTATCCCAGATATCCCTTGTCACCTTGTTTATTTAGAAATCCATTTCCTAGTGGAAAAGCAATGCTTTTGAAAAGTTATTTTAAAATAGATCTTTAGCTGTCATCTTATTTATGTTTCCAAAATAAACCGGAGTAGCCATTAATTTTGTTCGTTGACTACTAACGTCAGTCGATTTTTCATTTTAATTTCTTTTTCTTTCCTAATGAATTAAAAAAAACACTTAACTAATATACACTATCGCTTATAGGTATTTGGTCATTCGCATTTAACCAGAAAATTGTAACAAAAATCAAAATTGAAATACTAATATCTTTTTATTATTTACGCATATGAAAAATATATATTTTACATCTAAAATAAATTGTATAATATATTTATCTAAATTTTAGACTCGTCTATAGGCCTTCCTTTATTTTTAATCCCTGCAGTACACAATCTAGGCATTCTTTCGATTAATTTTCGTAATGTCTCAGGTTTCATTTTACCCCATGCCTCTTGCAGGTTCTTCTATATATTAACAGCAGATGTGGCGGTCGATTTTCTCACCTCTCGGGCAAGATCTTCCAACAGCAAGTCGATGGGATTTAAATCGGAACCCTGGGGAGGCCACGCCATAACTTTTATGGTTCCCTAGTTCTCCAATTTCTGTAAATATTCCCGGCATAGTTTGGAAGTGTGTTTCGGGTTGTTAGAAGATAAAATTCTGACCCGAAATTTTAATTCCATTTCCTCTAATATGCGCTTATACTGTTATAGTATACCTTGGATTTTTATGAGATCGCCCACATTTGATCCAGAAAGGCAACCCCATATCATGACTGAACTTCTTCGTGACCCGAAAATCTCCACAATTCTTTATTCCAGTCTTCTATGGTCCAATTTTGGTGATCGCGTGCCCACTTTAAACGTTTTTGCTTGTCTTGCTTGCGTAGAAGTGGTTTCCGCATTGTAATTCGTCCATGAAGGCCGGCTTCTTCTAATCGCCGTTTAACTGTGGAAACACTTATGGGTTTTCGACGAACAGTATTAATTTCTGCTGTGATTTCTGGGGCTGTTTTTTCGTCTATTTCTTTTGCTTGTTACCACCATTGTAAGATCTTCTGCTGAGGTTGTTGCCCTTGGTCTGCCTTTTCAAGTTCTGCGGAACACACTTGCGCATTGCAATTCGTCCATGAAGACCGACTTGAAGACTTCTATTAATCGCCGTTTAACTTGAGGAAACACATATGGGTTTTGGACGAACAGCGTTCATTTCTGATTTGATTTCTTGGGCTGTTTTCTGTCTATTTCTCGTGCTTGTTATCACCATTGCAAGATCTTCTGCAGAGGTTGTTGCTCTTGGTCTGCCTTTTCAAGTTCTGCTCAACACATCTCCACATTCGCGGTGTTTTTTTGATGATATAACCCACGCTGGATTGATTAAGTTCTGTGGCAATGTCGCGGTGCCTTTTGCCAGTTTTATGGTATACGATTATAAACGAACGTGTTTCTACAGTCAATTCTTTCTGTTTAGGCATTTTTAATCGAGTGAACTTCTTCGAAACGCACGATGTTATCACTATGAGCACCTCACAAAAACTAACTGCAATTTTGCCAAAATACCCAAGTATAAATACTTAATAGTTTACAATAACATCCTACCTTAAAATAAAATCATGACAATCCAAAATCTCCAAGAGTTGAGATATCTAATCCCCTAAGTGCAATTATTCTACCGGAGTTTTATTAGGGTATTATCATTCATTGTGTATAATAGGGCAATCGCATAATTATTTTTGAATAAGCTTTTATAGATTTTAATGGTTATTATGAAACTATTTCTTGCTACAGAAATAAATTTTAAAATTACAACTTTTCTATAGAAACTGTAATGAAACAAGGGTGATCAAATACTTATGAGTGACAGTGTACATCGTTCGTATACGTAATTTTAATCAATTTTTTTTGTCGTTACAGAACTGGAACTAGGTACACAATGTATAGTCGAAATGGAAAAACAACAGACGATCCTGCAATACCCATCGTCCCTGGATAAAATAGAACGGTAAGTGATATCGTCCTGGGTCCCCTTCATTTTAATACCTTCCCACTCGTCAAATTGCAAATAGCGAAGTCGGGAAATCGGAATGAAATTGATATGGGAGTTCGTTCCTCGGATATCACCCGCTATTGAATGGTGAACTTGAAAGGTTGAATTTCTATAAATGTCACTTGGGCATTTTCGCCTGCAAATATTTATTTTCATTTAATTTTCGATTTCTTTCTCCTTTCTAGATTACAGATGATGCATAAAAAATTACTTCCTCGTCAGTAATTTTAGAAGGCAAAGATACGAATAATGAGACTAATTTGCATTAATTAATAATAAAGCTACCGGCTTTATTTTAAAGAATTTCAGAACTTTAAATTTATTCGAAAACATTTGAAGCTGGTTCAACTATATTTAATTCAATAAAAATTCTGTTAAAAGACGTTAGGCGTTGTTTGGTTGCCATATTTTTCGTAATAAGTTATAATCAAGTTTTTTTAGAATACAATATAATAGCATATAAACAGTCTGTTGCAGAGAAAACCGAACTTTTTTAAAATAAAAACAAAAGCTTACTATTTCGATAAAATTCATTTATTTTATTCAAAACAAGTTATATGCTTCACATAAAATACCAATTACGAATATGTTTAACGAATTAATAAGGTAACTTTGACTTCTTGTATACATATATGCGACGAATATCATTGAAAATATATACAGTCGCATTCAAAATAGCAGGCAGTGGCATAAAAACCAATATATTGGGTCTGGGAAAAAGTTCGTGGCGTTTTTTGAGTAAAATTCAACTGGTCCCCGCATGGCGCGTGGACGAATTCATTTAAACCGAATATGCTCCATTATTATCGACAATGTTTCGCCATTTTTTTGGTAGATCCATGATCCCATCGGTGAAAAACTTCTGTGGTTTCTGGTCGAAAAACTGAATCAAGTAGTTTTCACAGGCTTCTTTTGAAACCAACTTAATTCCATTGAGAGAGTTCTGCAGAGATCGAAACAGATGATAGTCAGAGGATGCTATATCCGGACTGTAAGGTGGGTGCATCAAAACTTCCCAACCAAACTCTCTCAATTTTTGACGGGTCATCAAAGAAGTGTGTGGTCGGGCGTTGTCATGATGGAAGACAACACCTTTCCTATTAATCAATTCGGGCCGTTTTCTTTCAATCGCCTGGCGTAATCTCTCTAGTTGTGCACAGTAGAGTTGAGAATCAATCGTCTGACCAGTTGGAAGTAGCTCGTAGTGGACGATTCCCCTCCAGTCCCACCATACACACAGCATCACTTTTTTTGGCGTCAATGTTGGCTTAGCGAACGCTTGTGACGGCTCACCATCCTTTATCCACGATCTTTTACGCTTCCGATTATCGTACGTAATCCATTTTTCATCTCCGGTTATTAAACGTTTCAGAAACGGCTCGATTTCATTCCGTTTCAGCAGCGCATCGCAGATGTTAATTCGGTCCATCATGTTTTTCACGCTCAACTCATGAGGAACCCATACGTCAAGCTTTTTTTTGTAACCAGCTTTGTGTAAATGGTTCAAAACAGTTTTGTGGTCAATGCCTAGCTCCATGCCAATATCGACACTGCTGATATGCTTATCTTGTTGGACTTTTTCAAGAATTTCATCAGATTTTTCAGTGATTGGACGACCGGAGCGTGACTCATCTTTCACATTGAAATTTCCAGAACGAAAGCGAGCGAACCATTTCCGCGCAACAGATTTCGATAAAGTACCTTCACCGTACACAGCACAAATTTTATCACAAGCCTGCGCAGCGTTCTTCCCCTTATCATAATAAAATTGCAGAATATAGCGAAATTTCTCATTATTCTTCTCCATTTTCAAGTGCGAATAACTTTCCAACCACTGCACCGATTACAATGTTTCTACGCTCAAACTAACGTTCGGAAGGTCATCTAAAAAACGAGCCGTCGGTGGTGTCGCTGTGACTTGTTGTTCTTTAGTTATCGGCAACCAATGCCATCTATCGGGAAAAACGCCACGAACTTTTTCCCAGACCCAATATTTATACACAGCTGTCGCAGAGAAAACGGAAATTTTTCAAAATAAAAACAAAAGCTTACTATTTTGGTAAAATTCATTTATTTTATTCAAAGTAGTCGCATTCGGCTTCAATACAACGTTTTGCATGGTCAATTAACATGTAGAATGAATTTTTAAGTTCATCTTTAGAGATGTCCTTCAAGATCGCTGTCGACGCCTTTTTTAATGCCTTCGACGTCGGTATAACGCTGTCCTTTCATCGGCAAATGTAGTTTGGAGAATAGATAGAGATCACAGAGGGCTTAATCCGGTGAATATGGTGAATGGTTGATGGTTAAAATGTAGTTAGAAAATCATGCAATATCATGTAACAAACGCCAGCTGCCATTTTCACGATATTGAGGGCGTACACGACGGATACGCCCCAAATTACCAACATAATATACAGCATTGACTGTTTGACTAGTTGGTACAAACTCTTTGTGCACTATGCCTTTCGAATCATAAAAACAAATCAACATTGTCTTCACTTTTGACTTCTCCAAGCGGCCTTTTTCGATCTTTCTTCGCTTCGATGCTTCTATTCAGAGCTTTGACGATTGGTATCTGGATCATATTAAAAACACCACGTCTCATCGCCAGTTACAATAGAATACCTGAAGTTTTCGTCCTTTTTTGAGTCTTTAATGAATTCTGTTAGCTTGTGTGGTACAAACCTTGCACAAATCTTTCTCAGTCCCAAATGCTGGGTCAAAATGCGACGAAATGAATCTTTGGAAACATTTAATTCCATTCCCACGTATCGCAATGAGGATTTCGGCTCATTTCTGATAAATTCACGCACAAGTTCGATGTTACTTTCCGGAACCACAGATTTTTCTGCACCAGGATGTTCGTCGTCATTTATGTCCGTACGACCGTCTTTAAATCGTTTGTATGTATCACTCATACACACTCGTACGTGATAAACACGCATCCACATACCCTTGTTTCATTGAATTAAACATTTCAGTAAACGATTTATAGAATAAATTGAAACTTATTACTAGAATTGTGGATGCTACAAAATTATTTGTGCTGATCCTGACTGTTGCATGGCTACCTCTTCAATTCTAAGAGCTAGAACAGGGTGGACATTTTGAACAACCAATTCAGTAAAGCGATTTCGTTTTAAACGATTTTCATTTAGATTTTTTGCAACAGTACATAGTACCTGCATTAGTAGGGATATCTGAAACTACAAATGCTTAAGTTTTGGGCATATGTTCATTAGATGTTTTAATTTGAAATTGCTTCAGTAACACATCCTTAAGCTGTGACAATCATGGGACACCGGTATATAAAATGTAAGCACACCTTTTCGATACAATTTAGTCATTGTGTGAACTGATTCTAAATAGTATTTTACAATGATGCATATTTTCGCACATTGGAACATCCTCAAATGTACACTTTAATAGGGTATTTTACGATTCGCTCGACGATAAGGCAATCATGTAAGAATCGGAGCCTTTTTTTAGTTACCCCTACGTAAAAAGTCGAGTCATCCGAGAATACAACGCCGAGAAAATCTCAGCCCGTGTATCCGAGTCGTTTTTGGCGATGGCTTCGAAGTCGTAACCTTTTATTTCACGTAATCGCTTTCTAAGCGTTATTACGCTTATATTTATGTTTTTCTTAGATAACTGTCAACGCAATATTAACTTGGGTTTTTCTTGAAAGAGACGTGTTTGTGGTAATCTTCTTCGATACAGGGAACCGTCTGTAGTTTTTGTCCCTTCATAAAATTCTATTCAGTCAGATTCGTATAAACTACTGGGACTTAACTGGATAACGACATAAAAAAAGGTTTCAAATCAATCTGGCTTATGCACTTCCGCGGTCGCCGTCCATCGTTACTACATATTAGCTTTCGAGTCTCCACTTGCATGAGACATCTTCAGGGTCAATTACTGTCGTTGCATTCTTTTTTTTTACTGCTAATATTTTGTGTAACAGAATTTATCATATGACTAATGCCCAGTATTAATTAATGCTTTTATACCTTTACAAATTGTAATTAAAGTGGATTATTCTATCTTTCAAAATCACTGCACGTAATTATTGCGTATTTGAAACTTCCAGTTTCTAGCTTTAGTTATAAAGGTTGTCCCAGAATTAACGCAAGATTTGAATTAAATAGAAAACACAGTTTTTAGTCTTTTGATTGTTATTTTTTTATTGAATCATAAAGTACGTAGGATAGGGTTATTTATGGAATAACACGTCGGGCAAGCCTCCATGGCTTTGCATGCACATACGCACTAGTTTGTCGAAATTTTCCATGACCATTATGCATAAATGTGGCTGAATTTCGTTGATGCAGCGTTGAATCTCCTCCTTTAATGCACGGGTGGTTGTGGGCTTATTGACATAGACTTGTGATTTCAAATAACCCCATAAAAAGAAATCTAATGGTGTTAAATCACACGATCTAGGGGGTCAATTCTGATCACCGAAACGAGAGAGTACACGACCTGGAAATGTCTCATGCAGTAATTGAATTGTTTCACGGGCTGTATGGCATGTGGCACCGTCTTGTTGAAACCACATATTTAGCCACATTAATATCATCCAATTTCGGCAGAAAAAACTGTGTTATCATGTCGCGATAATGAGCACCAGTAACAGTCACTGCTTGACCAGCCTCATTTTCAAAAAAGTATTGTCCAACTATGCCTCCAGCCCAAAATCCACACCAAACAGTGACACGTTGTGGATGCATTTGTTTTTTTTGACAATCACATGTGTTTTTTCAGAACCCCAAGGCGGCAATTCTGGCGATTAACAAAGCCATCAAGGTGAAAATGTGCTTCATTGCTTAGGATGATTTTGCTCATTCAATAATCCATACAACGAACTGTCTTCGCTGTGCATGGTCATTAGGCTTCAGTTGTTGTGTTAATTGAATTTTGTAAGCACGGAGGCACAGATCTTTAGTGAGTATACGCTCTAGAGAGCTTCATGAAATTTGCAATTCTTGTCCACGACACCGAATTGAGGTTCCTGGTTTGTCACCGACGCTCTCACGCACTGCTTCGATATTGACATTTGAACGGCTCGTTTTTGGACGACTAGTGTGTTTAGCGTCTCCAACGGTTCCAGTCTCCCTGAATTTTTCTATTAATCTCTTCACAGTTAACGAAGTTAAAACACTATCCCGACCATATTTTGTATGAAATTTTCTAACTGCGGCCGCCAAGCTTTCATTATTTTTGAAATATTGTTCAATAATGAAGACACGTTGTTCTATCGTGTAACGCTCCATTTTTACTAACCCTAAACTGTCAGCCGTCGAATTGTTGTTTTTAGAGTTGCCAACACTTTACTGCACCAATGGCGACAAATTCAAATCTTGCGTTAATTTTGGGACACCCATTATTACAAAATAAGCATATCTATATCTACTATTACTTAATTGTACTCTAACAGTGGCCACTTTGACTAGAAGAGTATGCTGTGAATCAAACGATACCGCATTTTACAATAAAGGATTAAGAACTTTATAAATGGATTTTAAAATTTCCTGTTATATTCAAAACATAAAACTCTGTCACGAGAAATCTGATGAGACAATTTACCTTGTATTTGAACTTATAAGATAAAGTAAGATTGTATACTATTAAATGATGAATAAAAATATATTTGTTACAAATTTCTCATAAATTTGTATGTACGCAATACTGTGTACTATAAGTATGTATATGTTAGTTTATTTATATGCAAGTACATTGTAAATTACAAAAATACCTAATCGTCAATTACTCAAAAACAATAACACTTTGTTCGTAGAGATTTTATTTATCGCGGCAGTAATGTTCTCGCAAAGTATTGCTATATATAAATATATATAGCAATTTAATCTTTCGGAGACAGATTTTGATTTATAAATTTTATCATAAAGGTGGTTCTCCACATTTTATTTTCTAAATTTTATAAATTCAGTTTCGACAGAAATTACATTTAGAAAAAGATCAAATATAAAAAAAATCTTATTAACATGGCTGCTTGTTAATAAATATTTTTGGGGATAAGGCAATTAGAAAATTACATTTTATAAATACGCAAAAATAAACAACAATAAGAAATCAATGAAAAATGTGGTTTTATTTTTTTTATTTGCAGTTTTTATAGCAACATAAGTATATGCAGTACCGTACAACCAAATTAGAGCCACTTATAGTTCAGATATATATATATATAAGTATATACACTATCGCTCATAAGTATTTGGTCACTCGCATTTAACCCGCAAATTGTAACAAAAATCAAGTACCGTGTGTCGTACAGCACTGTGCAAAAGAAAGAAGCACCTTCTTGAATTTAATAAGAAACTTTTATTAAAAGGATAAATAATAATCTTACACAACTTGAAATTTTGTATGTATTTTGTATGTATAATAAAAAAGCAACTTAAATTTTCAATATTTTGTATGACCGCTCTTATTTTTTATAGTATTCTGCATTCTTGGTAGGCTTTCCGTTAATGAATTAATGAAATTTTCAGGAATATCGTACCTGTAGTATGTTCCACAGTTCACTTTTGTCCTTTGGGCCCCTTTTCACACTTTTTCTGTCAAAATAATCCCACACATGCTCAATAATATTTAAGTCAAGACTTTGAGGTGATCATATCATAGTCTGCAATACCACATAAGCTTCTTGCTGTGTTAAATAAGTTTTCATAAGTTTTGCGGTATGTTTGGGATCATTATCTTGCTGTAGAATGAAATTATTGCCAATAAGTCGCTGCCCTGATGGTATGGCATGTTCTGCTAATAGTGTTCTGTATTTCTCACCAGTTAATTTACCCTCTATTTTTACAATTTCACCCACACCTGCTACCGAAATACAATCCCAAACATGGATATTACCTCCTCCATGCTTTATGGTAGTGTGTAAACATGGTTCCAATAACGATTCACCAGGGCGTCGTCTAACATACTGACGTCTGTCCGTTCCAAATATTGTAATTGATATTTAGATTCGTCAGTCCATAGTACTTGTCGCCACCCATTATATCCTCAAGTTTCGTGGTCTCTGGCATATTTTAATCGTTTCCCTTTATTACCTCGTCGCAGTAAGGATTTTCTCACGACTACGCATCCCCTCAAGCCCGATCTGAGCAAGTATCGCCTTACTGTTGAAGCATGTATCGAAGTACCAAATGTTCGCGCAAAATCTTGAGCTAGTTCTGCGCTTTCTTACGACTTCTTAAGGAACTAACTTTTAAAAACTGTGCATCAGCTTTACTGAGCTGTTTTGGACGTCCACTCTTTGGTCTATCACTTAGTACACTGTCGGTTTCAGTCATTTCGTTTATTGTTTGTTTCGCGGCATACCGGGAACTTTTCACTATTTTTGATATTTGCATTTGACTATAACCCTCTTGGTGTAAAACAATAATTTTATTTCTGCCTAGTAATGCTATTCTAGGCATTTTCTATCTACTATAACAATTTACAGCTCGCATTTTTTTCTTAAAATGAAAATTTACTCGTAGGCGCGTTTTTTAAGAATCTAAATAAATTCTACTGTGGAACCGCTCTGTATCGTTTCTACGATTGAATTAAAAATAAAATCTTATAAATAAATAACTCTCCCTTGAAATTTTATTGCAGACCATTGTGGCGCAATAAAATGTATTACTTTAATCCTCTTATCAGGCTGTCGATCTCACCCCTACGCGGAAGTATGATGTAAGCTTGGAAATTTCCAGTGATTATATTTCTACCAATAAGTGAATCTTTCTTGGAAAGATGTGTTAAGTAATATAAATAAAATTAACCCAATAATTATTAGTAAAAACGTTTTAGTAAATAAGCTTTGGAAAATATTTTTATACGCTTCTTTCTTTTGCACAGTACTGTATATGGGGTATGAATTCTTCTGTGTCACTGTACATTACTGTAATTTTTCATACTTTTCCAGTCCTTTTCTTATTATTTCACTAAATTTAAATTTTTTTTAATAAAAATATTTATTTGAATTTTGTAAAGAGCTTCCCATTCAAATTGTAAACCTCGCAAATTCTTTGCTTGTATACAATTATTAAACAAATGAGAAAGTCTTTGTTCCCATTGTAATTTTCAATTTTGCTGTGCTCGCTTTAAAAATAAACACGCGCCAAGAGATATTTGCATGTATGTAGATAAGGATTCTTTTTGTAAATTCGCAATTCATTTGTCCACGGCGGTATTTATTCAAGCTGAAAAGACCAACGTGAGCTAATGGTATCCCAGATAAATAAAACGAGAATTTCGTTATGAATATTTTAGTTCATTTGTAAGTAAATATTAATTTCGGTCGAGCATGCTAATTAGAAATCCGTGTTGTTGACAAATCTGGGTTTGGAAAATGTATTTACATACGGAACTGGTTACCCAAAAACATAGTCGATTAAAACGATAGGTCACGGAAAACCGTGCGGGAAATCTGATAAAATATTCTTCCAGCAGTATTCATTAATAATAACTTGGTATGGATGAATATCTTTTGCTCATTTCAACATTAAAGTGATTTTCGGGGTGAATATTAAAAACGTCTTGCAATTAAGCTTTTGTTTAATCAGGATTTCTTTTCGTCCGCACGGCGGAATCTATTGTACACTTGACTTGAAATTTATTCTCATCATAAATAAAACATCAGCTTTTATTAATTCCGTTTAAATTTGAATTATTTTTTTTACGGTGACTACAGATGTTACTATTTTTTATAATCGAGTAAAGGACATCTAAAAAGTTCAATATTTAACAGCTAAATTCCAGGAATCTAGATTTAGGAAATATACGAGGGTAGTCGTTTATATTTCGGGAACTGGAAACACTGTTAGTGTTGCCTCCGATCTGATGATTGCATCGTGAAGTTTGTCATTTTTGACAGTATATTTACCTTGACAGTTTTATTATCCGGTCGCTATTTCTATTGTTTACAGTAACTTGAAAATTTTATGTCAGCGAAAAAATGGAATTAATTCGCGAGCATTTTCGTGCAATTATTTTTCATAACTTTCGGCGTGGATTATCTCAACAAGAATGCATTGACGAACTAAATTCTTTATATGGCGATGAAGCACCATCGAAAACTACAGTATATCGTTGGTATAGTGAAATCAAACTTGGACGGCGTTTTTTGGACGATGAAACATATGGAGA
>JAVIWB010002074.1:0-281773 GCA_031893035.1 Dermolepida albohirtum
AATTCTTTAAAACGAGAAGAGATACAATGTTCTGGTTTGAAGCAGCGTAACAGTCGTGTCACAATCTATAAGTACACACCTAAAAAACAATCACTTTTGAAAGTCAGTTTCCGCCTAACGCTACATGTAGCTCGTCTTATGGCGTTCTAAGGTTGCTAATAACTTCGGAACGAGAAGAGATACAATGTTCTGGTTTGAAGCAGCGTAACAGTCGTGTCACAATCTATAAGTACACACCTAAAAAACAATCACTTTTGAAAGTCAGTTTCCGCCTAACGCTACAAGTGAGCTCTGTCTTATGGCGTTCTAAGGTTGCTAATAACTTCGGAACGAGAAGAGATACAATGTTCTGGTTTGAAGCAGCGTAACAGTCGTGTCACAATCTATAAGTACACACCTAAAAAACAATCACTTTTGAAAGTCAGTTTCCGCCTAACGCTACATGTGAGCTCTGTCTTATGGCGTTCTAAGGTTGCTAATAACTTCGGAACGAGAAGAGATAGAGAAGAGATACAACGTTCTGGTTTGAAGCAGCGTAACAGTCGTGTCACAATCTATAAGTACACACCTAAAAAACACTCACTTTTGAAAGTCAGTTTCCGACTAACGCCACATGTGAGCTCTGCTTGATGGCGTTCTAAGGTCGCTAATAACTTCGGAACGAGAAGAGATACAATGTTCTGGTTTGAAGCAGCGTAACAGTCGTGTCACAATCTATAAGTACACACCTAAAAAACAATCACTTTTGAAAGTCAGTTTCCGACCAACGCTACATGTGAGCTCTGCTTGATGGCGTTCTAAGGTCGCTAATAACTTCGGAACGAGAAGAGATACAATGTTCTGGTTTGTCAGTTTCCGACTAACGAAGCTCTGCTTGAGAAGAGACACAATGTTCTGGTTTGAAGCAGCGTAACAGTCGTGTCACAATCTATAAGTACACACCTAAAAAACAATCACTTTTGAAAGTCAGTTTCCGACTAACGCTACATGTGAGCTCTGTCTGATGGCGTTCTAAGGTCGCTAATAACTTCGGAACGAGAAGAGATACAATGTTCTGGTTTGAAGCAGCGTAACAGTCGTGTCACAATCTATAAGTACACACCTAAAAAACAATCACTTTTGAAAGTCAGTTTCCGACTAACGCTACATGTGAGCTCTGTCTGATGGCGTTCTAAGGTCGCTAATAACTTCGGAACGAGAAGAGATACAATGTTCTGGTTTGAAGCAGCGTAACAGTCGTGTCACAATCTATAAGTACACACCTAAAAAACAATCACTTTTGAAAGTCAGTTTCCGCCTAACGCTACATGTGAGCTCTGTCTGATGGCGTTCTAAGGTCGCTAATAACTTCGGAACGAGAAGAGATACAATGTTCTGGTTTGAAGCAGCGTAACAGTCGTGTCACAGTCTATAAGTACAACAGTCGTGTCACAATCTATAAGTACACACCTAAAAAACAATCACTTTTGAAAGTCAGTTTCCGCCTAACGCTACATGTGAGCTCTGTCTTATGGCGTTCTAAGGTTGCTAATAACTTCGGAACGAGAAGAGATACAATGTTCTGGTTTGAAGCAGCGTAACAGTCGTGTCACAATCTATAAGTACACACCTAAAAAACAATCACTTTTGAAAGTCAGTTTCCACCTAACGCTACATGTGAGCTCTGTCTTATGGCGTTCTAAGGTTGCTAATAACTTCGGAACGAGAAGAGATACAATGTTCTGGTTTGAAGCAGCGTAACAGTCGTGTCACAATCTATAAGTACACACCTAAAAAACAATCACTTTTGAAAGTCAGTTTCCGCCTAACGCTACATGTGAGCTCTGTCTTATGGCGTTCTAAGGTTGCTAATAACTTCGGAACGAGAAGAGATACAATGTTCTGGTTTGAAGCAGCGTAACAGTCGTGTCACAATCTATAAGTACACACCTAAAAAACAATCACTTTTGAAAGTCAGTTTCCGCCTAACGCTACATGTGAGCTCTGTCTTATGGCGTTCTAAGGTTGCTAATAACTTCGGAACGAGAAGAGATACAATGTTCTGGTTTGAAGCAGCGTAACAGTCGTGTCACAATCTATAAGTACACACCTAAAAAACAATCACTTTTGAAAGTCAGTTTCCGCCTAACGCTACATGTGAGCTCTGTCTTATGGCGTTCTAAGGTTGCTAATAACTTCGGAACGAGAAGAGATACAATGTTCTGGTTTGAAGCAGCGTAACAGTCGTGTCACAATCTATAAGTACACACCTAAAAAACAATCACTTTTGAAAGTCAGTTTCCACCTAACGCTACATGTGAGCTCTGTCTTATGGCGTTCTAAGGTTGCTAATAACTTCGGAACGAGAAGAGATACAATGTTCTGGTTTGAAGCAGCGTAACAGTCGTGTCACAATCTATAAGTACACACCTAAAAAACAATCACTTTTGAAAGTCAGTTTCCGCCTAACGCTACATGTGAGCTCTGTCTTATGGCGTTCTAAGGTTGCTAATAACTTCGGAACGAGAAGAGATACAATGTTCTGGTTTGAAGCAGCGTAACAGTCGTGTCACAATCTATAAGCACACACCTAAAAAACAATCACTTTTGAAAGTCAGTTTCCGACTAACGCTACATGTGGGCTTGTCTTATGGCGTTCTAAGGTTGCTAATAACTTCGGAACGAGAAGAGATACAATGTTCTGGTTTGTAAGCAGCGTAACAGTCGTGTCACAATCTATAAGTACACACCTAAAAAACAATCACTTTTGAAAGTCAGTTTCCACCTAACACTTCGGAACGAGAAGAGATACAATGTTCTGGTTTGAAGCAGCGTAACAGTCGTGTCACAATCTATAAGTACACACCTAAAAAACAATCACTTTTGAAAGTCAGTTTCCGCCTAACGCTACATGTGAGCTCTGTCTTATGGCGTTCTAAGGTTGCTAATAACTTCGGAACGAGAAGAGATACAATGTTCTGGTTTGAAGCAGCGTAACAGTCGTGTCACAATCTATAAGTACACACCTAAAAAACAATCACTTTTGAAAGTCAGTTTCCGCCTAACGCTACATGTGAGCTCTGTCTTATGGCGTTCTAAGGTTGCTAATAACTTCGGAACGAGAAGAGATACAATGTTCTGGTTTGAAGCAGCGTAACAGTCGTGTCACAATCTATAAGTACACACCTAAAAAACAATCACTTTTGAAAGTCAGTTTCCGCCTAACGCTACATGTGAGCTCTGTCTTATGGCGTTCTAAGGTTGCTAATAACTTCGGAACGAGAAGAGATACAATGTTCTGGTTTGAAGCAGCGTAACAGTCGTGTCACAATCTATAAGTACACACCTAAAAAACAATCACTTTTGAAAGTCAGTTTCCGCCTAACGCTACATGTGAGCTCTGTCTTATGGCGTTCTAAGGTTGCTAATAACTTCGGAACGAGAAGAGATACAATGTTCTGGTTTGAAGCAGCGTAACAGTCGTGTCACAATCTATAAGTACACACCTAAAAAACAATCACTTTTGAAAGTCAGTTTCCGCCTAACGCTACATGTGAGCTCTGTCTTATGGCGTTCTAAGGTTGCTAATAACTTCGGAACGAGAAGAGATACAATGTTCTGGTTTGAAGCAGCGTAACAGTCGTGTCACAATCTATAAGTACACACCTAAAAAACAATCACTTTTGAAAGTCAGTTTCCGCCTAACGCTACATGTGAGCTCTGTCTTATGGCGTTCTAAGGTTGCTAATAACTTCGGAACGAGAAGAGATACAATGTTCTGGTTTGAAGCAGCGTAACAGTCGTGTCACAATCTATAAGTACACACCTAAAAAACAATCACTTTTGAAAGTCAGTTTCCGCCTAACGCTACATGTGAGCTCTGTCTTATGGCGTTCTAAGGTTGCTAATAACTTCGGAACGAGAAGAGATACAATGTTCTGGTTTGAAGCAGCGTAACAGTCGTGTCACAATCTATAAGTACACACCTAAAAAACAATCACTTTTGAAAGTCAGTTTCCGCCTAACGCTACATGTGAGCTCTGTCTTATGGCGTTCTAAGGTTGCTAATAACTTCGGAACGAGAAGAGATACAATGTTCTGGTTTGAAGCAGCGTAACAGTCGTGTCACAATCTATAAGTACACACCTAAAAAACAATCACTTTTGAAAGTCAGTTTCCGCCTAACGCTACATGTGAGCTCTGTCTTATGGCGTTCTAAGGTTGCTAATAACTTCGGAACGAGAAGAGATACAATGTTCTGGTTTGAAGCAGCGTAACAGTCGTGTCACAATCTATAAGTACACACCTAAAAAACAATCACTTTTGAAAGTCAGTTTCCGCCTAACGCTACATGTGAGCTCTGTCTTATGGCGTTCTAAGGTTGCTAATAACTTCGGAACGAGAAGAGATACAATGTTCTGGTTTGAAGCAGCGTAACAGTCGTGTCACAATCTATAAGTACACACCTAAAAAACAATCACTTTTGAAAGTCAGTTTCCGCCTAACGCTACATGTGAGCTCTGTCTTATGGCGTTCTAAGGTTGCTAATAACTTCGGAACGAGAAGAGATACAATGTTCTGGTTTGAAGCAGCGTAACAGTCGTGTCACAATCTATAAGTACACACCTAAAAAACAATCACTTTTGAAAGTCAGTTTCCGCCTAACGCTACATGTGAGCTCTGTCTTATGGCGTTCTAAGGTTGCTAATAACTTCGGAACGAGAAGAGATACAATGTTCTGGTTTGAAGCAGCGTAACAGTCGTGTCACAATCTATAAGTACACACCTAAAAAACAATCACTTTTGAAAGTCAGTTTCCGCCTAACGCTACATGTGAGCTCTGTCTTATGGCGTTCTAAGGTTGCTAATAACTTCGGAACGAGAAGAGATACAATGTTCTGGTTTGAAGCAGCGTAACAGTCGTGTCACAATCTATAAGTACACACCTAAAAAACAATCACTTTTGAAAGTCAGTTTCCGCCTAACGCTACATGTGAGCTCTGTCTTATGGCGTTCTAAGGTTGCTAATAACTTCGGAACGAGAAGAGATACAATGTTCTGGTTTGAAGCAGCGTAACAGTCGTGTCACAATCTATAAGTACACACCTAAAAAACAATCACTTTTGAAAGTCAGTTTCCGCCTAACGCTACATGTGAGCTCTGTCTTATGGCGTTCTAAGGTTGCTAATAACTTCGGAACGAGAAGAGATACAATGTTCTGGTTTGAAGCAGCGTAACAGTCGTGTCACAATCTATAAGTACACACCTAAAAAACAATCACTTTTGAAAGTCAGTTTCCGCCTAACGCTACATGTGAGCTCTGTCTTATGGCGTTCTAAGGTTGCTAATAACTTCGGAACGAGAAGAGATACAATGTTCTGGTTTGAAGCAGCGTAACAGTCGTGTCACAATCTATAAGTACACACCTAAAAAACAATCACTTTTGAAAGTCAGTTTCCGCCTAACGCTACATGTGAGCTCTGTCTTATGGCGTTCTAAGGTTGCTAATAACTTCGGAACGAGAAGAGATACAATGTTCTGGTTTGAAGCAGCGTAACAGTCGTGTCACAATCTATAAGTACACACCTAAAAAACAATCACTTTTGAAAGTCAGTTTCCGCCTAACGCTACATGTGAGCTCTGTCTTATGGCGTTCTAAGGTTGCTAATAACTTCGGAACGAGAAGAGATACAATGTTCTGGTTTGAAGCAGCGTAACAGTCGTGTCACAATCTATAAGTACACACCTAAAAAACAATCACTTTTGAAAGTCAGTTTCCGCCTAACGCTACATGTGAGCTCTGTCTTATGGCGTTCTAAGGTTGCTAATAACTTCGGAACGAGAAGAGATACAATGTTCTGGTTTGAAGCAGCGTAACAGTCGTGTCACAATCTATAAGTACACACCTAAAAAACAATCACTTTTGAAAGTCAGTTTCCGCCTAACGCTACATGTGAGCTCTGTCTTATGGCGTTCTAAGGTTGCTAATAACTTCGGAACGAGAAGAGATACAATGTTCTGGTTTGAAGCAGCGTAACAGTCGTGTCACAATCTATAAGTACACACCTAAAAAACAATCACTTTTGAAAGTCAGTTTCCGCCTAACGCTACATGTGAGCTCTGTCTTATGGCGTTCTAAGGTTGCTAATAACTTCGGAACGAGAAGAGATACAATGTTCTGGTTTGAAGCAGCGTAACAGTCGTGTCACAATCTATAAGTACACACCTAAAAAACAATCACTTTTGAAAGTCAGTTTCCGCCTAACGCTACATGTGAGCTCTGTCTTATGGCGTTCTAAGGTTGCTAATAACTTCGGAACGAGAAGAGATACAATGTTCTGGTTTGAAGCAGCGTAACAGTCGTGTCACAATCTATAAGTACACACCTAAAAAACAATCACTTTTGAAAGTCAGTTTCCGCCTAACGCTACATGTGAGCTCTGTCTTATGGCGTTCTAAGGTTGCTAATAACTTCGGAACGAGAAGAGATACAATGTTCTGGTTTGAAGCAGCGTAACAGTCGTGTCACAATCTATAAGTACACACCTAAAAAACAATCACTTTTGAAAGTCAGTTTCCGCCTAACGCTACATGTGAGCTCTGTCTTATGGCGTTCTAAGGTTGCTAATAACTTCGGAACGAGAAGAGATACAATGTTCTGGTTTGAAGCAGCGTAACAGTCGTGTCACAATCTATAAGTACACACCTAAAAAACAATCACTTTTGAAAGTCAGTTTCCGCCTAACGCTACATGTGAGCTCTGTCTTATGGCGTTCTAAGGTTGCTAATAACTTCGGAACGAGAAGAGATACAATGTTCTGGTTTGAAGCAGCGTAACAGTCGTGTCACAATCTATAAGTACACACCTAAAAAACAATCACTTTTGAAAGTCAGTTTCCGCCTAACGCTACATGTGAGCTCTGTCTTATGGCGTTCTAAGGTTGCTAATAACTTCGGAACGAGAAGAGATACAATGTTCTGGTTTGAAGCAGCGTAACAGTCGTGTCACAATCTATAAGTACACACCTAAAAAACAATCACTTTTGAAAGTCAGTTTCCGCCTAACGCTACATGTGAGCTCTGTCTTATGGCGTTCTAAGGTTGCTAATAACTTCGGAACGAGAAGAGATACAATGTTCTGGTTTGAAGCAGCGTAACAGTCGTGTCACAATCTATAAGTACACACCTAAAAAACAATCACTTTTGAAAGTCAGTTTCCGCCTAACGCTACATGTGAGCTCTGTCTTATGGCGTTCTAAGGTTGCTAATAACTTCGGAACGAGAAGAGATACAATGTTCTGGTTTGAAGCAGCGTAACAGTCGTGTCACAATCTATAAGTACACACCTAAAAAACAATCACTTTTGAAAGTCAGTTTCCGCCTAACGCTACATGTGAGCTCTGTCTTATGGCGTTCTAAGGTTGCTAATAACTTCGGAACGAGAAGAGATACAATGTTCTGGTTTGAAGCAGCGTAACAGTCGTGTCACAATCTATAAGTACACACCTAAAAAACAATCACTTTTGAAAGTCAGTTTCCGCCTAACGCTACATGTGAGCTCTGTCTTATGGCGTTCTAAGGTTGCTAATAACTTCGGAACGAGAAGAGATACAATGTTCTGGTTTGAAGCAGCGTAACAGTCGTGTCACAATCTATAAGTACACACCTAAAAAACAATCACTTTTGAAAGTCAGTTTCCGCCTAACGCTACATGTGAGCTCTGTCTTATGGCGTTCTAAGGTTGCTAATAACTTCGGAACGAGAAGAGATACAATGTTCTGGTTTGAAGCAGCGTAACAGTCGTGTCACAATCTATAAGTACACACCTAAAAAACAATCACTTTTGAAAGTCAGTTTCCGCCTAACGCTACATGTGAGCTCTGTCTTATGGCGTTCTAAGGTTGCTAATAACTTCGGAACGAGAAGAGATACAATGTTCTGGTTTGACAGTTTCCACCTAACGCTACATGTGAGCTCTGTCTTATGGCGTTCTAAGGTTGCTAATAACTTCGGAACGAGAAGAGATACAATGTTCTGGTTTGAAGCAGCGTAACAGTCGTGTCACAATCTATAAGTACACACCTAAAAAACAATCACTTTTGAAAGTCAGTTTCCGCCTAACGCTACATGTGAGCTCTGTCTTATGGCGTTCTAAGGTTGCTAATAACTTCGGAACGAGAAGAGATACAATGTTCTGGTTTGAAGCAGCGTAACAGTCGTGTCACAATCTATAAGTACACACCTAAAAAACAATCACTTTTGAAAGTCAGTTTCCGCCTAACGCTACATGTGAGCTCTGTCTTATGGCGTTCTAAGGTTGCTAATAACTTCGGAACGAGAAGAGATACAATGTTCTGGTTTGAAGCAGCGTAACAGTCGTGTCACAATCTATAAGTACACACCTAAAAAACAATCACTTTTGAAAGTCAGTTTCCGCCTAACGCTACATGTGAGCTCTGTCTTATGGCGTTCTAAGGTTGCTAATAACTTCGGAACGAGAAGAGATACAATGTTCTGGTTTGAAGCAGCGTAACAGTCGTGTCACAATCTATAAGTACACACCTAAAAAACAATCACTTTTGAAAGTCAGTTTCCGCCTAACGCTACATGTGAGCTCTGTCTTATGGCGTTCTAAGGTTGCTAATAACTTCGGAACGAGAAGAGATACAATGTTCTGGTTTGAAGCAGCGTAACAGTCGTGTCACAATCTATAAGTACACACCTAAAAAACAATCACTTTTGAAAGTCAGTTTCCACCTAACGCTACATGTGAGCTCTGTCTTATGGCGTTCTAAGGTTGCTAATAACTTCGGAACGAGAAGAGATACAATGTTCTGGTTTGAAGCAGCGTAACAGTCGTGTCACAATCTATAAGTACACACCTAAAAAACAATCACTTTTGAAAGTCAGTTTCCACCTAACGCTACATGTGAGCTCTGTCTTATGGCGTCCTAAGGTTGCTAATAACTTCGGAACGAGAAGAGATACAATGTTCTGGTTTGAAGCAGCGTAACAGTCGTGTCACAATCTATAAGTACACACCTAAAAAACAATCACTTTTGAAAGTCAGTTTCCGCCTAACGCTACATGTGAGCTCTGTCTTATGGCGTTCTAAGGTTGCTAATAACTTCGGAACGAGAAGAGATACAATGTTCTGGTTTGAAGCAGCGTAACAGTCGTGTCACAATCTATAAGTACACACCTAAAAAACAATCACTTTTGAAAGTCAGTTTCCGCCTAACGCTACATGTGAGCTCTGTCTTATGGCGTTCTAAGGTTGCTAATAACTTCGGAACGAGAAGAGATACAATGTTCTGGTTTGAAGCAGCGTAACAGTCGTGTCACAATCTATAAGTACACACCTAAAAAACAATCACTTTTGAAAGTCAGTTTCCGCCTAACGCTACATGTGAGCTCTGTCTTATGGCGTTCTAAGGTTGCTAATAACTTCGGAACGAGAAGAGATACAATGTTCTGGTTTGAAGCAGCGTAACAGTCGTGTCACAATCTATAAGTACACACCTAAAAAACAATCACTTTTGAAAGTCAGTTTCCGCCTAACGCTACATGTGAGCTCTGTCTTATGGCGTTCTAAGGTTGCTAATAACTTCGGAACGAGAAGAGATACAATGTTCTGGTTTGAAGCAGCGTAACAGTCGTGTCACAATCTATAAGTACACACCTAAAAAACAATCACTTTTGAAAGTCAGTTTCCGCCTAACGCTACATGTGAGCTCTGTCTTATGGCGTTCTAAGGTTGCTAATAACTTCGGAACGAGAAGAGATACAATGTTCTGGTTTGAAGCAGCGTAACAGTCGTGTCACAATCTATAAGTACACACCTAAAAAACAATCACTTTTGAAAGTCAGTTTCCGCCTAACGCTACATGTGAGCTCTGTCTTATGGCGTTCTAAGGTTGCTAATAACTTCGGAACGAGAAGAGATACAATGTTCTGGTTTGAAGCAGCGTAACAGTCGTGTCACAATCTATAAGTACACACCTAAAAAACAATCACTTTTGAAAGTCAGTTTCCACCTAACGCTACATGTGAGCTCTGTCTTATGGCGTTCTAAGGTTGCTAATAACTTCGGAACGAGAAGAGATACAATGTTCTGGTTTGAAGCAGCGTAACAGTCGTGTCACAATCTATAAGTACACACCTAAAAAACAATCACTTTTGAAAGTCAGTTTCCGCCTAACGCTACATGTGAGCTCTGTCTTATGGCGTTCTAAGGTTGCTAATAACTTCGGAACGAGAAGAGATACAATGTTCTGGTTTGAAGCAGCGTAACAGTCGTGTCACAATCTATAAGTACACACCTAAAAAACAATCACTTTTGAAAGTCAGTTTCCGCCTAACGCTACATGTGAGCTCTGTCTTATGGCGTTCTAAGGTTGCTAATAACTTCGGAACGAGAAGAGATACAATGTTCTGGTTTGAAGCAGCGTAACAGTCGTGTCACAATCTATAAGTACACACCTAAAAAACAATCACTTTTGAAAGTCAGTTTCCGCCTAACGCTACATGTGAGCTCTGTCTTATGGCGTTCTAAGGTTGCTAATAACTTCGGAACGAGAAGAGATACAATGTTCTGGTTTGAAGCAGCGTAACAGTCGTGTCACAATCTATAAGTACACACCTAAAAAACAATCACTTTTGAAAGTCAGTTTCCGCCTAACGCTACATGTGAGCTCTGTCTTATGGCGTTCTAAGGTTGCTAATAACTTCGGAACGAGAAGAGATACAATGTTCTGGTTTGAAGCAGCGTAACAGTCGTGTCACAATCTATAAGTACACACCTAAAAAACAATCACTTTTGAAAGTCAGTTTCCGCCTAACGCTACATGTGAGCTCTGTCTTATGGCGTTCTAAGGTTGCTAATAACTTCGGAACGAGAAGAGATACAATGTTCTGGTTTGAAGCAGCGTAACAGTCGTGTCACAATCTATAAGTACACACCTAAAAAACAATCACTTTTGAAAGTCAGTTTCCGCCTAACGCTACATGTGAGCTCTGTCTTATGGCGTTCTAAGGTTGCTAATAACTTCGGAACGAGAAGAGATACAATGTTCTGGTTTGAAGCAGCGTAACAGTCGTGTCACAATCTATAAGTACACACCTAAAAAACAATCACTTTTGAAAGTCAGTTTCCGCCTAACGCTACATGTGAGCTCTGTCTTATGGCGTTCTAAGGTTGCTAATAACTTCGGAACGAGAAGAGATACAATGTTCTGGTTTGAAGCAGCGTAACAGTCGTGTCACAATCTATAAGTACACACCTAAAAAAACAATCACTGCGCGTAGCGATTCACGTTTAATGTCTTCAATTGACTCGAAAACGGTTTCCCGGAGCAGTCGCTTGAGTTTGCTGAATAGCTAGAAGTCACACGGAGCTAAATCAGGAGAATACGGTGGTTGCGGCACGATATTGGTTGAAAATTTGGCGAAAAACTCATGAAGAATTAATGCAGTATGCGACGGTGCATTATCGTGGTGCAAAAACCAAGAGTTGTCGGCCCATAATTCTAGCCTCTTTTACGAATAGCATTGCGCAAACGACGCATAACACTCAAATAGTATTCTTTGTTGACAGTTTGGCCGGTCGGAAGGAATTCAGAGTGCACCACACCTCGATAATCGAAGAAAACTGTCAACATAACCTTGATTTTTGACTTGCTTTGACGTGGTTTTTTTGGGCTTCGGCTCACCTTTGATACGATATTCGGCCGATTGATCGTCTGTTTCCGGGTCATAAGCGTAGATCCAAGTCTCATCTCCAGTTATGATGCCTTCCATTTTGTCTTGATAGTCGGAAAGCATTGTTTCACAGACGTCAAAATGGTTTTCACTAATCCTTCCGATATTCCAACGATGTCAGTAAGGTCTCTGACTGTTAACCGTCGATTCTCAAGCACCAATTCCTTGATTCTATTTACGTGTTGAAATTCAGTTGATGTTGATGGCCGTCCTGGACGTGGTTAGTCGACCTTCTTTGAATAATTTGTGCCAATCAAAACCACTTGCTCGCGACAAACAATTTTCACCGATGGCCTTTTGCAACATTCTGAACGTTTCGGCACCAGATATTTGATTCCGTACACAAAATTTAATGGAACTTCTTCGTTGAATAATTTCACTCATTGTAAAAATCGCCGAATGCACTTTTGTGTACTTCAGAAAGACAAGCGTATACTAAACACTAATGATTATTTTGATGTGACATTTGGCACAGATGTCACTGACAGTTACACCAACCTAGAAAAAAAATATTTCGACGAATGGGTTTTCACGCGAAGTTTAAATTAAAAAGTCTTACTATTTTTTGCCCACAGTAGTATATATATAGTCAGACCTCGATTAACGTCACTTCTGTTAATGAAACTTCGCAATTTCAAACTCCATTTAGCATAAAAAAATATTTCAGTTTAATACCAACACTCGCTAGGCATCCGATTAGTGACAACAGCAACTCGTTACATACTCCCGTGCTAAAGATGTAATTGTTGCAACATTTTTGCGCATCATTAGTCTAATTTTGTTGGATACTTTTAGGATTAGTGCAATTAACTTTAAGACCCATACTAAATAGATCTGAACAAAATAAAACTGTACCCATGGCGTGTTTTCCAAGTACCGTTTTCATATAAAAAGAACACATGCGCAATTTTTCAAGAATTTTTTTTATAAGAACGCCTGCCCTTAATCTGCTTTTTAACATAATTACCAGAGAAATCTGCCGCCGATGATTTAAGTGTTCTGACCCAATTTCATGAAAAATACTCCTTAAAACTTACGGAAACCTATCAAATAATGACGAAATCATAAAGAGTCTGTTCTCGAACTTTTGCATGAACTTCACTATGTCTGCGGTAATGACAGACGGTCGCCCTTTATACCCCTCATTACGAATATTAGTACGGCCATATTTAAATACTCTAACCTATTTATCATTTCTTGGTTAATAGTTTTCTTCATACATTTCGCTAATCTGTCGATGAATTTCGACCGCTTTCACGTCTTTTACATATAGAAAACAAATCACAGCGCGTATTTCATATTTGGCGCGCTTTTCAATTGTCTGAGGCATTTTGAAAACGCACAAACAAATGTAAACATGAACGCTTATATCCGTACTGGCGTTTGTATCTAATCAACAGATATAGGTAATTAGTACGCATGCATGGAACGACGATCGTAGCACTGCAATGGCCTCATTTAAAACGATACTTACTTAAAAAGCACACCTCGTATAGTAACAAAATTAATTCACCTAAGAAATCCGATTATATGAAAAGAAATTAAAGTATTTGGTATGTGGATAGATGATATGCCATAAAATTGTCGTTCAGAAAAAGCATTATTTTTGTTAAATTGCCTATTGTCTAAAAAAACTGAAAAAATTGGGGTAAGCTATTGGGCCTTTTTGTTGTATGTTGGACAGATTTAAAAACGGGCTGGACTTCTTATGGATATAGCATAATATTAACAGAAAAACTAAAGAAAATAATTGAACATGAAAATAGTTCACCAAATTTGGTGTTAATTGCTGACGAGTGTTTTTTTTTTTCTGGAAATCATTACCAAAACTTGATTTCTATTATAAAAGAGTCACTTGTTAGATTCAATACAGTCAAAGACTGTTAAAAGGAATCATTCTATTATTAATAACACCCTATCTACTACATGTTCCACGGATTGACCGATCATCAGGTAGATTTTGTGTTATTAATGAACGATTCCTTGATAGCGTTTATCATATCATTTCGATGCAGAAAAATAATGAATAATCATCACACCTTCCTCTCGCGAAACAGACGCGCTCTCGCTTTGTCGTTCAGTACAGTGGACGAGAGAGGGAGGCGTGATGATTATTCAGTCAAAGACTGTTTAACGTAATTCCTTGTTACAAATACCTCTGGCGATAATAAATTAAAATTATTATTAGTTTACCATTCAGAAATTCCGAATGTGTTAAAAGATGCTTTCTTTTAATTTTTGCGTAAATTAAATAGAAGATAATTCCTTTTGTTTTCATTTTTAGATAGGAACAAACGCTTTAGAGTAAATTTTCCTATAACAGAGAGGATAGCATGGATGTGGATGATCTTTTTCGCCTTCTGTGTACCACAGTTAATGACCTTCATTCGGTCGACAAGAAAACTCGTGACCAAAACTTGGAAAAGACCACTAGCTCTTCCATTTATGTTAGTGTTCTTATCTGAATCTCTTATGACAATTGGGATGGCCATTTTTGTCTACGCTGTTTTACCGAAATTAGATTCTGTCAAAGCATTAATGCTGACTAATTCAGTATGTTTTATACCAGCTGTTTTAGGTAAGTTTTAAATACTTTAATTTTATTAACAATCAATATTTTTTTATGAATAAACCAAAAGTAACTTCGACGATTTTCTAGAATTAAACTATATATCAAAGAAATTACAGTTTACGAAAAAGCAGTACTACAATAGTATTTTTGCTTTTTTCAAATGAATGAACGTTTTAGCAACTAAATAAAACTGTATACGAATCATTTTTTCCGGATTCGATCAATTTTTTTTTACGAAAATAGAATGAGTTACTTTATCCAATTACTTTATAAGAATCTAACGGAAATATGTCAATTTTGTTTGCGCAATATTAATTGTCTACACAATTTCTGAAACTAATAATTGATTTAGATTTAGATAAGCATATGCTGTATTTGATGTCAACCTAATTAAAGAACTGACAATACTAGATATATCTAGTAAATATAATCAAATCTAGATAGGTCAAATAAAACGTATTGTTGAAATTAAAAATTCAGAAATGTTAATAATATGTGATAAATTAAAATCATATGCATTCGATAAATAAATAAATTTTATTTTATTAAATTTATTTCTATCTACATATAAGTGCGAAACAAACGATTATCTTTATCTTGTATGTTTCCACGAGACAATGACGTAAACAAAAATTTATCACTATTTGACTATATATAAACTAATTGTTTTTCTTAAACTTCACTTATTTATTTTCGATATTAAAGATATGAGCATTTCTAATGAGTTTGATATAAGACTTAAAGGTCACCACCTATGCATCTAAGTAACACCTTCGCACATACATATTTAAACAATTACTGTAAAGTAATTAATTCAATTAAGTCATTACATTGATATTCTATGCTGTACAATAGTAAAAATAAATTCAATATTCAGTCATTATCAATAACTTAATAATGACTGGGTTAGCCCAAATTGCAATTATAAAAATGCGATTAATTGTTAAAATGGGTTATTATATAGAAGTATAGGGAAGTAATACGAGAGCCGATAGACGGATGTTCGCAAAAACGCAGATTAGAAGTTGGCCACCCGCAGTTTGTTTTGTAAACATTGTTGGATGTGACCCTATATGCCGCGTAAGCGGGGAATAGTTTCTTTTGTGACAAACGCTAATGAATTCATACATAAGTTTCCTACTTTGCAGTATTTTAGCTGTTGTATTAGATGTTTTATAATGGGTGTTTTTAAGCTGCATGAGAACTATTGGTATCGAGAGCTATGGTTTGACAGCTGATAATGTTAAGCTGTGTTGACATTTCTGTTCAGTAAGATTTGGTAAGTCATAATGAATCGTTTAACGGCAGAACAACGCTTCCAAATTGTGGAAATTTACTTTGAAAAAAATAAATCTGTTCGCGAAGTTCATTGAGCACTTCGTCCATTTTACGGTCAACATTATCGGCCTAGTGAGCAAGCAATTCTTGCAGTTATTAATCGTTTTCGCACTAATTCTCGATTCATAACCATCAACAAGACAAAGAAATGTGCGTACCGGAGAGAATGTTGCTGCTGTAGCGCGAAGTATTGAAGAAGACGCCGAAATGTCAATTCGTTGTCGTTCTCAACTTGTTGGCCTTTGTCCTTTGACTACCTGGAAAATTTTACGTAAAAATCTTGCCTTACGTGCTTATAAAATACAGCTCGTGCAAGAATTGAAGCCAAACGACCATTGTTTGCTTCCCATTTTTGCTAATTGTGTTCACTTGAAACTAGACGAAGATGTGCATTTTTATCAAAGAATTGTGTTTAGTGATGAAGCTCATTTCTGGTTAAATGGCTACGTCAATAAGCAAAATTGCCGTATTTGATGCAAAGACAATCCTCAAGCCGTTAACGAATCACCATTACATGCATTAGAATTGACTGTTTGGTGCGGTTTACACGCTGGCGGCATCATCGGTCCTTATTTCTTTCGAAATGAGAAAGGAATTGCCGTTACGGTGAATGGCGAGCGCTATCGAACCATGCTGACTGAATTTTTGTTTCCAAAAATTAATCAGCTAAGCATCGACGACATTTGGTTCCAAGAAGACGGCGCAACTTGCCATACAGCGCGCTTAACAATCGATTTATTGCAAATTGAATTTGGTGACCACTTTATTTCCAGAAGTGGTCTTGATTTAACGCCTCTGTATTACTTTTTATGGGGCTATGTTAAGTCATTGGTTTGTGCCGACAAACCAGCAACTCTTGAAGCATTGGAAGCCAATATTCAAGCCACCATTGACGCAATACGGCCAGATTTATTGGAAAAAGTTGTCAAGAATTGGACTGATCGAATGGACTATGTAACTCGTAGCCGCGGCGGACATATGCCGGAAATCATATTTAAAAAATAAATGCCATGAAATTATCTACCAGATTATAATAAAAAAAATTTCATTCCAACAATATTTCTGTCTTGTATTATGTTTCAAGTTCTCAAGCTCTTAAAAAGCACCCGTTACATAATGTAAGCATTGTAGACCCTAATAAATCCAGTTGCAAACAACATTTTTAAATCGAAATCAACATTCGAAATTCGTATGGTACAATCTTCCTGCAGCTTTCGCCGTCTTATCGTAGATTCTGTTAACGTTTCGCTGTGCGTACTCCCAGCTCTTTCAAGATCTGTTATTAGACTGATTCTTTCTGTTATCGTTCTTTCTTATATATGTTATCGGTTCGCCAGTGTATGATGGTAGTGTGCATAGGTCGTCATTAATTTTTGTAGTTGGCTCTTCCAGGTGTTGATGAGTCTATAATTGTCCTCCCGATTGAAGTTTTATCAGAGAAGCCGTCAAGATATAAATGCATTTAAGCTTAAACCGGGAGAACGGCTATAGACTCAACAACATCTGGAAGAGCCTACTAGCAGAATTTGGTCACGCATCGATGAACCAAAGGCATATATAAGGAAGAACAATAACGAAAAGAATCAATCTAATAGTAAATCTAGGAGAGGCTGACAGTATGAACAGCGAAACAACAAAAGAAGATTGTATCACAAGTGACACCAGTCGTGAAAATCTACGTAATTTTATCTTCCTAAATAATCTTAAAAAATTTTCTTCAGTAGAAGTGAAAATTCAGTACATTTAAATGACAGTAGTTTATATACCTCCTTCGAAAAATGAATAAGGAACGAAGAAACAATAAAATTGATACGGGAACGCATTAAATGCTTAAATTGTTTTATGGAGATAATTGTTTATCACATTCACAAGTTTTTATATTGATAAGACACGGTATTTTCAATATTACCCAGAAACTGTCACTGTGTGCGGAATGGTAGTCAACAGAGAAACAAAAAAAATGAAAAAACTTATTGATTTTTATCATTACAAGAATTACACAAAGAATTCGTTTTAAGTAGTGTAACTATTAATGTTGAATATTATACTGGTGTTTTAAAGTGACTGAATATTAGTATCAAGCAACTGACAATGATAATACTAATTTTTGGACGAAGAATCAGTTTTCATTGCTTCCACATCCCAATTTTCGTTAGTTGCATTTGGCAATGAAAGACTGCTATTTTGCATGAATTGGAGATTTTCAACGGTAAACGATGTATAGTACAATGTCATCATTACAACCATCGATATAATAAAATTATTTGATGTATTTATTGAATGTACAAATCGTTATATTTCTGCTAAAGGAAAATATTTGTAATAAATAAAATAATTTCTATTCAGATTTTCTATTTTTTTGAAAGCCAATCCAGTTATTTTTGGAAGAGATATAGTATAATTTGTTTTTAAAATGGTTGAGTACATATCTTGTCTGATTCGCTACTGATTGAAAGTAAAAGCTGATATCACTATAATCTTGATTAACAAACACTTATCCTCACCTATTATAATAATTAAAACACTTCCCCGAATACCTCCTTAAAATTATTCTTATCAGTTTACAGCGTGACCGAATGTGTGAATATGTTAATTATATTTATCGTTTTAATTAAAAAAAGTAATCGAATGTTTAAAATTATCACAAGCAATACTTTAATTAAGTTGATATTTTGTAGTTGAATTTGATGGAGCCTGTGGTTGATTGACTTGATCAATAAGGTTGATATATAACCCCTTTCCACAATTAACTCTTTGTAAATTCTGTATACGCATTTCCACAACCAAGTTGTCATCATCAGCAGATAATTTCAAAGTGTCGCACCTGGTAAAACACGGCGAAAAAATTGTACGAAAAAAATAAACTCCGTACGCGATCCGCACCGTTGAAAACCAAGATGTGCAAGATGTGGAAACAGACACAGTGCACATCTTGGTTTTCAACGGTGCGGATCGCGTACGGAGTTTATTTTTTTCGTACAATTTTTTCGCCGTGTTTTACCAGGTGCGACACTTTGAAATTATCTGCTGATGATGACAACTTGGTTGTCGAAATGCGTATACAGAATTTACAAATAGTTAATTGTGGAAAGGGGTTATATATCAACCTTATTGATCAAGTTGATATTTTGTACTAAATATATTAAAAATTCTTTGTCTATATTGCTTTAACGAGTATAATTGTTCAGTAGCTCTGAGTTAAGAATCGAAGTTAACAAACTTACTTATTATTCTGATAAAACTAAGGGCTTATTATTTTAATTTTATTAATAACCAATTCCACTTAGCCTATACGTTACTTATAGAAATATAACGGGTCTTTCATTAAGCGCTTCCTATCATTAAATCTAAATAAAACAAAGTGTGTGTGAGATATCGAAATTTTTTATTCGTTTGAAAGGCCTTTCGATGCCATTCTGTATGGAATATAAGTTCGTGCAAATGGCCGCCGCGGCTTCGCTGGGTGGCGCGCATCCGAAATGTCCAATTTTCCATGACTGGCGCATAAATCAGTCTGAATTCGACCGATGGCATGGATTATGTTGGCTTTGAGAGCCGCTGTGGTTTGCGGCTTATTGGTATAGACCTGCGACTTAAGAAAACCACACAAGAAAAAGTCTAACGGGGTCAAATCGCACGATCTCGGTGGCCAGTTCACACCACTTCCGCGTGAAATGACCGTGTCCTCAAATCGCTGGTGCTGAATATCCAATGTGGCATGAGCTGTGTGGCACGTAGCGCCATCCTGTTGAAACCACATGCCGTTGGTGTCCATATCATCCAATTCAGGCCAAAAGAAGTTGGTAATCATTGACTTATAGCGCTCGCAATTGACGGTGATGGCCTGGCCAACGTCGTTCTAAATGAAGTATGGACCAATGACGCCGCCAGCCCAAAATCCACACCAAACAGTGACTTTTTCGGGTTGCATTGGACGCTCTTGGATCTGATGTGGATTGGTGTCGTCCCAAATTTGACAATTTTGCTTGTTGACCTACCCATTCATCCAAAAATGGGTTTCATCGCTGAAGATGATTTTTTGATGAAAATTAGGGTCAGTTTCAAATTGTTCCAGGGCCCATTCAGCGAACACACGTCGTTATATATGGTCGTTTACCTTTAGTGCAGGCCCAAGTCACACCGCAAAATTTGCCAAGGTGTGGTCTGCGAAAGTTCTTGTGAGCGACGTGAAATTGACTGCTTGGGATTCTCCTGCACACACTCACGGACAGCAGCGATGTTTTCGACAGATCTTGCGTTTCGGCGTCGTACGGGTGTTGGTTCGTTATTTACTGAACCAGTGGACTCAAATTTATCCACCACACTGCGAATAGTCCTCTTGGTAGGACGATTATGGCGATCCTAAAATGGGCGAAGCTCGCGGAACGTTGCCCGAACAGAACACTCATTTTGATAAAACAATTTTATCAATTGCACGTGTTGTTGAACGCCATATATCCGTCCGTGGTGATTTGGCAATACAGACTGAATGAATGACAGCCAATTCAACAGATGTAGCTTCAACGATATGGCCGCTATCAACTGTCAAAATTCGGAAGTCCCTATTGGAAGACCTGTTACAAGTTTACCATACAAAATGTACTAATTTTATTAAATATATAACTTATCGTAATAAACGTCGTTTCTACAAAACTTCCAAATCATTTTCAGATTTGAAGAATTGAGATTTGTTATTCAATTATTAATTTTTGTGTGCAATAATTACGATGAATTATGTAAAAAAGTCTAAATAATATCGATGTATTGATATTTTTTTATGCAATGATACTTGCATTCCCAATTATGTGGGAACAAATTATTGCTAATCACAAATTTCTAATCCGATGTTCTTTGGATAACTACAACCACGCTCAGATGTATTAGACACCCCAGGTAAAAACCTTTATTCTCGGTATTATCCAAGTCTGACGGAAATTAACCGTAAAAATAGTTAATGGTATTTACAGAAATGCGTTTTTGAATATCCTAGTTAATCCCCTATTGAAAAGAATAGGTGGAAAGGGGAAATTGTGAATTTTAGAAATTTAGTGTCATTCTAGCAGTGTGTGAGCAACGTGCGTTTGTGAGTTTGTGGTAGAGATCAATTAGATTATCCTATTTTTTCACGTTGTGTCAGTTATTTGTTGAAGAAAAATGCCTAAAACACGCGAGTTGTCGGTAGGGGAACGCGCCCAAATAGTGCTACTGCATTCCCAGAAGTTATCAATAGCTGCAATTGCAAAAAAAAATGTTCGCGATGTGCAGTCCGTACAACCATTAGTCGCTATCAGGAGAGTGGGTCGTTTGTTAACAGACCAAAAAGTAGCAGAAAACCCTGTACCTCGATTAGAGAAGACAGAATTTTACAAAGACTGGCTCTCAGTGATAGGAAAAAATCGTCGAAACAGCTCGCCAATGAGCTGAAACAGCGTTATCGCGTAACAGTTTCTGCACAAACAGTGAGAAGGCGTCTCCAGCGTGTTGGTTTACGAGGGTGTAAAGCGCGACGTAAACCGCTTTTAACTGACGCTCATAAAAAGAAGCGGTATTTATGGGCCAAACAACATGAAAATTGGACAATCGAGAAGTGGTCGAAGATTCTTTGGTCTGATGAATCGAATATCGAGGTATGTAAGTACATCTTCATGACTAATATTCTTATCGTTGTATGCAATTCAGTCTACATGTAACATTAAACAAAATTAATCCTGTCTAAGTGCTAACTTTCTTCTTTTGCCTGGCAGCTTTGGGGATTACCTGGGACGCTATACGTTCGGCGTAGGCAAGGGGAAGCTTATGAACCACAATGTATCATTCCCACAGTAAAATTTGTAGATGGTAGTATCATGGTTTGGGGTTGTATGTCTGCATACGGTGTTGGAGAAGTGTACCTGTGCGATGGACGGATGAATAGCCAACGCTATTTAGCCATGTTGGAGGAAGTATTAGAACCATCTGTGCTAAAACTATTCGACCAGGATATTCCACAATACATTTTTCAGCAAGATAATGCGCCCTGCCACAAATCGGGAGCTGTAATGCGTTGGTTCGAGGAAAACACAGTGGAGGTATTGGATTGGCCGCCATAAAGTCCCGATTTGTCGCCCATTGAAAATTTGTGGCGTATCTTAAAAACTAAGATCACGGAACATAAATGCCTGTCAAAAGCAGAATTATCAACAAAAATTCGCGAAATATGGGCTGCAATACCACCGGCAGAGTGTTACAATTTAGTAGCAAGTATGCCTCGACGAGTGCGAGCTGTCATTAAGGCCAAGGGCGGAGCGACAAAATATTGATAAATTGTACTATATTACTAAATAACACTTTGTACATAATTTCACAACAGTTTTATTTTCCTCACCTCTCTTTTAACTAAACTATATATGTATGTATGTACATAAATTCGTGAGGTGTCTAATACATTTGAGCATGGTTGTATTTTCTATTGCGCTTGCTCAGGCATCACAAATCGGTTTGAGGTTATGTAGGAATAAACCTCATATTTCTTCACTTGAAATGATTTTCAATGTAGCAACTAAAAAAAAGTAATTAAAGAACAACATTGATGTTCTTCAATTCTATTGTACGTAATTGGTGACATGCAGGGTAATAATGGCTATCTATAAATATAATCAATACTCTTTTAGTTATAATAAATCATTTTTACATGTTTTTCGTTATTTCGAACCAAATTTGACTCAAAATTTATACCATTAACCATTCGTATTCCTATCTGTATATGCAAACAAAAGAAATTAATCTTAAATTTTATTTTTCAGCGTTCACGAAAAGCGTTCTATTGAAAATAAACAATGTCGAGTTCAAAAATGATCCAAATTCATTGCCTATTGTGATATTAGACTTTATATGCGTGCTGGCTCAAGCCTCGGCCTTTGTAGTTTGGCCCCTTATCACAGACGACAATATTTTGTTTCTCACAGTAGCTACCGGTATTTTAATATCCTGCGGTTGGTGGGAAAATTTCGCACCGCTCAGTGAGGAATTTCAAAAAATGATCAGATTTGAGAACAGCCGTTATTTTACTTACACTTTAGTATCAGTCTGGAAATGTATTGTGTTCTTCGTATCCTTGTTGGTTATAGTTCATGTTCAAGGTGAAGACGTAGGACAACTCTTTACGGAATTTGTGCCAGCATTTCAAGAACATGCAATTAATATAACTGAGGTAACATTATTCTACTTTTTTTATTTATATATTTAATTATACGGTTAAAGAAATGTTTACAAATTAAATAATAATAAACATTGACTTCAATAATAAAGGGATGCATATTAAGTTTCACAATGTCGCCTACGTTTTGGAGTCATAATTAGTACAGTATATAATTATATAATACGAGGGTAGTTTGACAAGTAGTGAGAATGGAAAAGAAAAACGAATTTTTTAAATACAAAATAATTTTTGTTTTTCAATATATTCTCCTAAAAGAGCAATACATTTATTCCAACGGTGCTCCAACGCCCTTATGCCATCTCTAAAATGCGATTCCGGAAGGCTTGCAAAATACTCATTTACGAAGATGATAAGCTCGTCGTTAGACGAAAATTTCTTTCCGCCTAGTGCCGTTTTCAATTTTGGAAAAAGGTGGAAGTCGGAAGGGGCTAGATCCGGCGAATAAGGCGCATGCGGTACTAATTGGAATTGGAATTCGTAGATTTTGGACATCGCAACTGTGCTGGTTGCGAGGGAGCGTTGTCTTGGTGAAACAGATTCTTTTTCTTTGCCATTCCTGCCCGTTTAGCACAAATCTCAACATTTAATTTTTGTAGAAGTTCTGCATAATATTGTCCGTTTATTGTGGCACCTTTCTGAAGGTAATCAATGAGCAAAATGCCCTTTGAATCCCAAAAAGTTGATGCCATCACCTTGTTTGCCGATAAACTGGTTTTCGCTTTCGTTGGAGGTGCTAACCATTGTTTCGACTGTTGTTCAGTTTCGGGTGTACTGTAGTGTATCCAAGTTTCATTGCAAGTAACAAATTGCCTACAAAAATCAACCGGATTCCGCTTATAAAGGTCCAAACACTCATTGGAAAGCTTGCCGAAAGAATTGGGGCTTTCAATTCTTTCATTAAAATGTGGTGTACGCGTTCTGTTGAAATGTTTACCATGTCTGCTATCTCTCTCACTTTGAGTCGTCGATCTTGCGTAATAATATGGATTTTTATAATCATTTCCTTAGAAGTCACGATTTTGGGTGCTCCAGAGCGCGCTTCATCAACATAGCTTGTTCTACCACGTTTAAATTCATTTACCCATCTACTTATTGTGGTGGATGATGAAGCAGATTCACCTAATGTTTCCCGTATCTCATCTTTTATTTCAGTAGCTTTCATACCGTTAATTACGAAGTATTTAATCACCGCACGATACTCTGCTTTTTCCATTTTAACAAAACGACGTGTTGCTTCTTTTTCAATAAGCTGTCAAAAATAAATTAATCAACCGATTTATCTAAATATCGGAATGTAAACATATAAATAGGCAACCTAAATTACAGTGTATTTGTTTTACCAATTAGAGCGAAACCTATGTGTCATTCTCACTACTTGTCAAATTATCCTCGTATTGTCATTATTGGTTGATTTAATTCTTCATATTCTAACTAAAAATTTTAAAATGGAACTAGCATTTGTCCCTGAAACAAACCTAAAATTTGTTTTTGTAAATACGGTTATTGAAGAAAATAAGGAGATATCAATTTTATCTTTCCAAAACATGTAATTTATTTGCCACTCCGGTGCAAATTCTTTTGTTATTCTAACGATATATTATTCCCTGCTATTGTCTGTAATTACTTTTTTGTTGATCAGTATATCAGGTGTAAAGGAAAGTCATTACCGGGTTTTCCAACACACGTCGCTAGGCTTAAGTATGCAATTTTATGATTTGACACATATGTAATTTGAAAGCCGCTGAAAAAAATCGTTTTCTGGTAGAAACTTACACGGTGAGCATGCTCTAACCATAAAAACATGTGAGGAGTGGTTTCAATAATTCAGAAGTGGTGATTTCGATGTGCAAGAAAAAGAACGTTCTGGTAGACCGAAAAAGTTTGAAGATGCGAAAGTGCAGGAGTTATTGCATGAAGACCCAACCCAAAATCAAAAACAATTGGCAGAAGCGTTAAATGCGACCCGAGAATTATTATTACGAGATTACGAGCAATGCGAGAAATCCAAAAGATGGGTAAATGGATGCTACATCAATTGAATGACAGGAAAATCGAAAAATCGTCTGTGAAATGCTGCTTCGAAGATATGATCGGAAGTCATTTCTGTATCAAATAGTGACGGGTGATGAAAGACGGAGTTATTTCAAAAACTCTAAACGCAAAAAATCATGGCAATCACTTGGCGAAGCCGGCCCATCGATTCCAAGGCCAAATCGTTTTGCTCTGTGTTTGGTAAGACTAGAGTGGTGTTGTGTATTACGAACTACTGAATACTGATAACAAATTATCAATTTGAACCATGCATTGACAGAAAGACGTCTAGAATGGACCTGAAGACACGTTAAAGTGATTTTACAGGACGATAACGCACCATCTCATACGGCAAAATCGGTCACGGCAGCATCGAAAGCACTTGGATGGGACATAATATCACACCCGCCGTACTCCCCAGACATTGCACCGTCCGACTATCATCTGTTTGCATCAATAGGTTACGCGCTTGCAGAGCAGCACTTCGCCAATTTAGAAGAAGTTAGAAAATGGCTCGATGAATGGTTTTGCTCAAAGGACGAACGGTTTTTTCGATGGCATCCATAAATTGCCTGAAAGATGAGCAAGATGTGTAGGATCAGATAGCCAATACTCTGAATAACTTGAAAATTATGTAGTTTTTTAACGGAAAAACCGGTAATGACTTTCCGGTACACCTGATATGTATATATGCATTTTTTGATGATTCGATGTATAAAAAAAGTTATCTAATAAAGATAAAAGCATGTATTGAGAAGGTAGCGACAAAAATGGATTATGCAGTATGACATTGATATATGTTACTTGTAAACATAGCCAACATGCTATTGTGTGTCTATACCAGTATAAAGTAAAACTATGCTGAACACTTGACGTCACGGCAAGAAATCTCAAATATCGCTACTGTAACTTTCTTCACCAATGAGCTGTGCTGAACTTCCTAGAAAGTGACGACGATATGTTTCCATGACATAGGTGCTTGTTTCATCTCCGGTGCCACATGATATATCTAGTGGCTTTGCAATTTTTGTTTTGGGTTACATTTGCACCAAATGTAAACATATCACACAGAGCCCATCTAACCATTGTTCTAAATCATACTCTCAATACGGTATACATCCCCGTTTGCAGAGACCAATTGAGCCTACCATTTGGTTACTCGCCTTGAGTATCTCTTATGTAATTATCGAATTCGTTGGACTAAACCCACACTTATACTACAACCAATTCAATTTGGCCAGTCAAGCAGCACGATCGTTCAAGCAGCACGATCGGTTATGACTGCAGCCTATTAGATTATACAACAAACTAACCTATAAACTCAAACAACAAATAGATCAAAATAGATATGATACTGTACTTGACTGTACTTCAGCTGAATATATAGGTTAAGGAGGTGAGAGGTAAAGAGTTTCGCGTATTAGTTCACATTTTTTCCTCCCGGCCAAATAAAATTGGTCGCACAATACTTTCATAACGTGGCTTTAATACCGTACTCCTGAATAAGCTGGTAAGAGGCTATATAGTATAGATTAATAAAATATTTTTTTGGTTATTCGAAATTTTATGTTATGCGATTTTTTTTTGTTTATTGACTAAAATTAAGACTAGCTTGGTTCAATAGACTATTTTCACAGCGCAGAATTTACACATTTGGTATTGCTTAGAAAATGGTCTGATAAAAGATATATTCAAAGCAAACACTATCAGTTATTTCGAGTGCACTAACGCAGACCAGCATTTTCACATAAGCGTTCTACGTTGTGTTTACTGCTCTGGCATTACTTGCCCAAATATTGGAGTATAAGGTGGAGATAAACAGATGTATAGTATATTAGGAAAATGCATAGCACAGCCATATATCAAATGCTACTTGCCATAATTTTGCCGTCTGGCGGACTAATTCTTAATTAAATTAATAGGTCGGTGTTTATCCGACAGGGGCGTACGTATATCGTCTGTCTGTAAGCCTCCGATAATCGATACGCACAAATGCTGTTAAATCGAATATATGCTTACTTGGTAACTGATAATATCATAATAATATTTATGTCAAACGTGCGACGAGCTACGATTCTACTATTAGTCGACAAAGTAAGTGAAAATATAGACTTTAAAATATGATAGGGCGAAAATAATATGTTCGGTAGGCGGTAATTTATAATACGCTGGCAGAAGTGACTTCTTGCGAAACGGCCTACTGCGATATAGTTCAGAAATAACTCGTAGTTAGTAGTTACATTGGAAAAATATTTGAACAACTAATAATTATATCACGCCATTAAACTCAAGCATTTTATCTAAATTCGCATTAATTAGACGCCTTGCCTAGCTAGTACCATACATGTTTGTTAATTGTGATACAACTTACAGCGATAATTGGTACTCGGGAGCTGTGATAGTCAAATAAATCAGTATGTGCCGGTAGATGTAAAAGGGAATAATAAAATACTTTCACTGAACAGATTTCTTTTAGAATTCTATTTGATGTGTGTTTCAATCAATTTTGGCAATTTTTATATCAAAATAGTATTTAAAACTTTGAGAAAAGATTTTATGAAAGATATACGAATTTATGCAGCACAAATCTATGATACAATGCCAGTATTGTATTTGTATATATTGTCTGTATGGACTCATTGCATATCTAACGTTTGCGGCAGCAATATTTTAGATCGTCGCTCCTATTTAAATTTTAAAAACTTAATGTATAGGATCTCTTCGGTTTTATGTATAAACATCTTTTATTAGTAATTTGGTACGTAGACTTCCGCGGTCGTGGTCCATGCTATCTGCTTCTGGGTTTCCGGGCTGGAACCGCGTCACTGGTATATCTGCCGACGTTTCGTACCCATTTGTAAGGGACATCTTCATCTACTGCACTGAAACTGTTTCAGTGCAGCAGTTCAGCCCTGAAGATGTCCCTTACAAATGGGTACGAAACGTCGGCAGATATACTAGTGACGCGGTTCCAGCCCGGAAACCCAGAAGCAGATAGCATCTTTTATTAATCTTTTCAATTCAGTTTTTCTTGCATTCACTGTAACTATAACATTCTATAAAACTAAAGTAGTTATATTGTGAACATTCATTCTACATGATTTTAAATATAAACGAAAAGCGAAATAATTTTTTTATTTTGTAAATGTGTTCCTTAAATGATTAAAATTATTTTTCTTAAACAGGCTCCCATATTATTTCCAACGGAATCTTCTGCAATTAGTGGTGCTCAAGATGTAGGCTCCGGAACGCCAATTATGTCCAATAACCTTGCGCCTGTATGGGTCTTTCTTATACACGCCCTCTCTACTGGCATATGTTATATCGTCGGAAAATGGACATGCAAAATTAAAATTCAAGGATTTTCATATTCCTTCCCTATAAATCTAACTGTGCCAGTAGCACTTTCTATTTTGATTCTATTATGTGGCCTATACATTAGTAACGAATGCGTTTTCTACAACACTATTCCGACATATCTATTTTTCAATTTACCTAACTTCTATGAACTGAATAATTTTCTCGGACAACAACAATCTTGGATATGGCTGTTTTGGCTTTTATCTCAGGCATGGATTACTGCTCATACATGGATGCCGAAATGTGAGAAACTTGCTTCTACGGAGAAACTATTTGTTAGACCTATGTACGAACCATTCCTCATTGATCAAGACTTAGCTCTAAACAGAAGAATAGAAGACGGAGTAGATTGGCGAAAGGATAATGAGGAGGAGGAAGAAGAAATCGTAGAAGATATATTCGATATATCCGGAGGTAAAGCCGAAGATTTTGCTGCTGCCCAAGAAGATGATAGCATGACTAGAATTTTTGCTTGCGCTACCATGTGGCATGAAACCAAAGAAGAAATGATGGAATTCTTAAAATCTATATTTAGAATGGATGCAGATCAAAATGCAAGGAGAATGGTTAGAGATCAATTTAAAATTAATAGACCTGATTATTATGAATTTGAAAGTAAGTAAACCTATAAAACAAGTTTTGATTAATTAAAAAAATATTTTTGAAAATTCCCTTAAATAAATTTTGTGCGTCTTTGAATTTATTTATTTGTTTTTGTTTCACAAACGCACTTATTTTAAAACCAGGTGTAAAAAATATGCACATATATACGTTAAAATTGTATTTCAGCGCACATATTCTTCGATGACGCATTTGTCAGAGTATCGCAAGATGATCCCGACCCGCAAATTAATGAATTCGTCAAGGAACTCGTAAACTGTGTAGACGAAGCCGCGTCTATAGTCCATGAAGTCAATATTCGACTACGACCGCCAAAAAAATATTTAACACCTTATGGAGGAAGATTAGTATGGACTTTGCCAGGAAAGACCAAAATGATAGCGCATCTCAAAGACAAGAAAAAGATTAGACCCAAAAAAAGATGGTCCCAAGTCATGTACATGTATTATTTCCTGGGTCATAGACTTATGGAAAGGACCGATATCAGCAGTGCAAGGAAAGATGTTATCGGTGAAAACACTTTCCTTCTAGCCTTGGACGGAGATATTGATTTTCAACCTAGGGCAGTTTCTTTACTAGTGGAATTGATGAAAAAGAATAAAGCTTTAGGTGCAGCGTGTGGAAGAATTCATCCTTTGGGATCAGGTCCTATGGTCTGGTACCAAATGTTTGAATATGCAATAGGTCATTGGTTGCAGAAGGCAACAGAACACGTGATCGGTTGCGTATTGTGTAGCCCGGGATGTTTTTCATTATTTAGAGGTAAAGCTCTTATGGATGACAGTGTAATGAGGAAATATACGACAAAATCTACTGAAGCAAGACATTTCGTACAGTACGATCAGGGAGAAGATCGTTGGCTTTGTACTTTGTTGTTGCAACGTGGCTATCGAGTGGAATATGCAGCGGCTTCTGATGCTTTCACACACTGCCCAGAAGGATTCAACGAATTTTACAATCAACGTAGACGTTGGATGCCCTCCACTACGGCAAATATACTCGATCTCCTAATGAGTTATAAACCTACTGTTAAAATTAACGACAATATATCTAGAGGATATATGTTATACCAGGTAAATATAATTCGAATATGGTCTAATTTGACAAAAAATTCATTATTTATATTGGCAGTTTATTTATAAATTTGAGGCATAATAATTTCTTTCAAATACATTTGCATTGAATCACTTTAACCATATTAGTTCTTTCGCATTACTTTGTATTATCGTTTCGATAATAATACCTACCAGGTGCTTAGAACCGCCAACAAAGCTGGGCTACCTGACAGGCTCTGGAATTAAGCGAAATGATCGCCGTGGTCATTTCTTCGTTCGGCAGTAATTCTGTTATTTTTGTTTATATGCACACGTTGCTGATTACATGACCAAGAATATTCAATTCGAATGCGATAAAGGTGACATAAGTGCTTTCACTACTATCCGAGAAATGGACATATAGTTCTCTCTCATTACTTAGAAAAAATCCATTTACGAGGCGAAAGTAATACAATAATTAATGAAAAAATACGCTTAACATACTACGCGTTTCGTTTATTTAGGATTCGTCAAGTAGCCTCGCTTTGTCGATTGTATATAAATCACTTAGTCGATGTTGAATTGAATGTTCGATTCAACACAGACTAGATTAGTTACACGGGTTTCCTGAAGCAATTGTGAAAACAAGCCTGATACTGTAAATATTTAACCGACCTTTTCCACTTTACGAAAACTAAAAACGCTTTTTAAAAGTGTAAGCGTTTCACAACGTTTCATAAATCATAACTTACTATTTATTCTATTTTATTTACCTGCCATCAAGCGCGTGCCTTTGGTGCGCCGCTTATTTTGCCTTCTCTTATAATTATACATAATTAGACCTAATAGTAACCAATTATATTCAAAGTATGTTTATGAAGCAATTTAAAATTATATTTACCTTAATCTTAGTATGTCATCCTTCTTTCATAAATTGTCTTGTGTCTTCAAATTCTTTTGTTCGATATAAGATAATAAATTTGCAAACCATAGAATAAAGTTATACTTGTTAAAATCTCATGTAAGTTAATTAAATTAAGAAGTAAAATAAATATTTTTCTTTCAGCTACTTTTAATGTGTGGCACAATACTAGGCCCAGGAACGATATTTCTCATGTTGATAGGTTCTTTCGTCGCTGTATTTAATTGGTCTCAGTGGACTAGTTTCCTGTACAACATCTTCCCTTTGATGACCTTTGTTATAGTGTGTGCTGTATTTAAAAGTGACAAAATACAGGTAAATTAAAATTCATGAGCAACTACTTCACAGCTACTCATATTAAGAAATTCTTCAATCATAGAGCATTTTTGGCATTAGATTCTAGAAGAAAAGCTGCGGTATGAATTTAAAAAGCAAAAAAAGTATTTAAATAACAACTGCAAAGGCCTACGAGTTGATTGATATATTCCTAATTATTTATTTTAAATTTTAGCTATTCGTTGCTGGGATACTCAGTGGTATTTATAGTTTGGTCATGATGGCTGTACTTGTTGGTGTAATCCTTCAAACAACTACCGATGGTTGGTTAGCTCCTTCGTCTTTGTTCTTCTTCTGCATGCTGGGAGGATACGTGATAACTGCGTTTCTGCATCCGAAGGAATTAAATTGTTTGAAATATGGTTTGGTATATTATGTGACTATTCCTAGTATGTACATGTTATTGGTCATCTACGCTGTTTTCAATATGAACAACGTTTCCTGGGGCACACGGGAAGTTACTGTAGTAGCAACCCCACAAAACAATGTTGTAAGGATATAAATAGATACTCTTAGAGTCACCTTCCATACAATACACTTAATAATATAAATCCAGGATTTTTTAAAAAATCGTTAAAGATGTACTACAATTTTCTGTTAAACAAAGTGTAATTATAAAAATCACATTTCGCTGTTTATTCTACTTCGCAGAATTCACCAGCGCCAGAAGCTGCCAAAGAAAAAAAGAAATCGAAAAATTGGATAATAAATTGGTGTGGTGCCAGGCCAGAAGAATCTACAGGCGCTATCGAGTTTTCAATTGCTAGTCTCTTTAAATGCCTTTGGTGTACCAACTTAGACACACGAGACAACGCTCAACTGACGCAAATTCATAAGTCTCTTGACGAGATTTCGAGAAGACTAGATAAAATAGACAGACAAGATATAGACGAGGACATTTATATGGCACCATCGCGTCGAAGAACTACAGCCACCGTGGCTGGAGTGCCCGGTATGACTGCTTTAGGCATGGGCAACCTTCACGGTATGATGGGAACAATGAGTGACTCACAGAGTATCTCAGATAACGTTTCTGGAATTATTTCCGAAAATAGCTGGATCGATGATGAGGTGCTGAAAAGAGGAGAAGTTGATTTTATAAGTACTGAAGAACATGAATTTTGGAATGGACTTCTTGACAAATATTTGCATCCTATAGACGACTCAAAAGACAAGGTTATTACGTTCTTTATAATACATAAAAGCTATTTAATAAGATTGCCATTGAATCCCTATCTCAGAAATTCAATTTATATTTATACTTAGGCTAGCTTAGGCGTGCACCTGCATCATGGACTTTTTATTAATTACATCAGAAAATAATATGATTATTTATTTTTCTGATCATTTAATTTAAATTATATTTATGTCAATACATATCATATGTTAAAGTAATGTTATGTATGAGTTTGCTGTCAACTCTCAAAAAAAAATTGTACGTTAACTTAATATTTAATCGACAAAATGTAAACACCATATAACCGTCCGTAAATTCTATTGAACAAATTAAAAATGGTTTCTTTGATACAAATTTGAAAATATATAATGATTTAATGCCGAACTGATAAGATTTTCATACAATTAAGAGTGTAATTCATTCTCTTAATATGGTAAACTTTGGTGCCATACATCTGGTAATAAAATATCTGTTTAAGATGCAGAATATTTATTGCAATACAAAAGTAATGCTTTCGATGGAATTATCAATATTTCGTAATTTCACGCTTTCAGACTCCGGAGAGTTTGCCACAGATTTTGCTTTATACAAAGGGCACTATTATGCACGGAGGTATAAACACCATCATTAGGATTTAGTTCGTCTAAATATGGAAATAGTATTGTCTTTGCTCCATTGTGCCTTTGCTGTAATACAAGTGCCGAGAACATTCCCTTTTTTGCTAAAAACCACACCAGATTTGTAGCTAAAAGTTTTTTTTATTGATTAATAAATGTGTATGCTCTTATTTTATCTACTCCTATTGTGTAGTTTTCCTGAAATTTTGTCTATCGAAAACAGGCTTTTTAGTTCACGTTGATAATTCGTTTCCTTCAGAGAGAATCTTTTTTGACACATATACTTAATCGTTTGCAGTTTTCTTTCACTAATTTTATAATACGCCGATTAATGGTCATTATTTTTTTCTAACACCAAACGAGCATTCGGTACTTATGCTAAGAATATCTTCTTTTACTTAAGCGGTAAATAAGCCGCTAGCTTAAAGGCATATGCCAAGTGTCTGTATACGCATCGTGATAACATAGCTACCCATTTGGCGAGACATATATGAGTCGTCCTTTCCTTCGGACATTGCTTGTTTCGACGAGAGATGGAGATACTTATTATTAAGGCTATTCTTATTAAAGCAGCAACAAGTTCCACTTTTCGCTAAGAAACTTTTTCTATTTGTGCAATTAGTCTTTGAGAATATTTTCTTGTACGATACAAAATGGAAATACTATTTTTTTCATTGGTTATGCCTTTTGTTCGACCCATATCGTCTAACAATATCACATTTGCTCACTAATTTAAAGTAAAGAAAACTTACACAACGTCACAAAGTCACAAACTGAAATATTGTGGAATGTTAGATACTGAATTATTGTAATAGCTATTCACAATACCCTTAAAAGAACACGCTCACAATATATAAGAGGTTTAGTGAAAGGGTCGATGGCAAGCATGGTGCCGCTACCAAAAACCCCAATTTTACCTTGAAAATAATTATACATGGAATATACTAAATAAACATTAGTTATACTATAAACCACGAAAGTTTGCCGATGTATCAATAACGCTGCAAAATACGAACATATACCAATATTTGTCTAATTCATCGGTAGTCACATGTGTTAAAGAAAGAAAGGGCGTAAACGTTAACCCATCTAAGTTGCACATTCTTTTTTCTACTTTGTTCATATAGTTGATATAATTTTTCCAGTTATTCATTCTAACATTTGTAATTATTTCCATCAAAAGTTCTCGTACATGTGGCATTTTCAATGTAGTATTTTTTGAAGCAGCTTCATTTTTTATTTGTGCCCAAATCATTTCAATTGGATTAAGTTCACAATGATGTAGTGGTAACCTGAATACAGTTTTATTTGCAGCAGCCGCCATTTGAACAGTTACATATATATTATATTGTTCCTTATGAAAACGTTCTAAATGCAATAATTCAGCCCGTAACATTTCTGCATTATACTCAATATTTTTGGAACGTAACCAGTCTTGGTTTGCAGCATTCCTCCACGAAGAAGTTGGAAGACTTTCCAGTCTGCGTGAATGATATAATGCATTGTGCATTATGATAACAGCGTTATCTGGTAACCTAAGTAATATTTAGTAATACTTGTTCAAACTATTCCTCAAAAATAATACTATTCATTTCATCATGGTAATCAGCTGTTTTTCTCCCTTCAAAAAGCAACAATCGATCCTCTACAAATCCGAATTCAGATCCTATATGGAGTATTATTAATCGCCGGCCTTTACCACTAGGGCTTTTTAGTCCTGTAGATAATCCTTCAACGAAAGCTTGTCGTGCACTTGCTATACTTGTATCAATCCAAACTTTTTCCTTTGTGTCCCCCCCATTTAACCATGTTTCGTATAGGTAAAATATTGGGCGACACTCATCTCTGTAATGTCTTATTGTTGTCAGATATTTTCTTCTCCACCTGATAACTTCATCCTTTTCTATAAGCATGTTCTTCTTGTTACGCTTTACATATCTGAAATATAAATGAAATATGAATATGTTAAAACATGGACAATTTTCCAATAACACTTACTTTAAATTAACGAGTTTCAAGAATCTGTGTAGAGGTGCTCGACTCATTTTTGGTATCGACTCATCTCTAGTTATTTCTCCCAATATTTTATTAAGTGTCGGACGTTCGTTTTTAAAAAGAAACCATGCACTATCTGCCATACAGTACTTTTGACAGATTCATCAAATTCTAGAAGACTTGAATGCCTACCTACTCGTTCTTTAAGAGAGCTAACTTCACCTATCTGTTATATTTTTGGATAACTCGATATACAGTTGATTTGGCCAGCCCTACGATACATTCCTTATAATATATTGTTATAGATGTAATACCTACAACTTACTTAGCGTTTCAGAGATGTTCGTTACAATTTCTGTCGCTCCCATTGGTGGTGTTTACAGCGTTAACATTTTTATATATTCAAAACCGTTTGTTTTTCTTCATGTGTCAGGTGTCCCAGTCGTTCATGCTGGGTGGTGATACTAACTGTTTGCTAGAACCTTGGTGGTCACTCATTTTATTTTTGTAGTTAAAAGTATAGATTTTATTAAACAGTACAGAAAAATATAGTAAAACAATGCAAAAATGTAATTAAACGTTTACAGGTTATGAAAAATGGCGGATATCTAGCATTCATTTATCCATATTAAACTTGCTTGTTCAAGAACCAATGAAATCTCTTAAAAATGTGTACTATTCCGACGCGATATTTGAATCACTCCTTACTCTGAGACAAGGTATACATAGTTACGATTTTAATGAATTAATCGGTTTTGCTATAGAGATAGCTATGTAGAGATTATTAATTTCAATAAAATTAAAAGAACAAACCTTAAAACCAAAAATATTTTTGTTCTTCTAAATGGTACTGACATAATTAATTTTATTCAGGAACGTATCGCGCAAAATCTGCAAAATCTCCGAGACAAAATGGTATTGGCATTCTTCATGATCAACGCTCTTTTTGTGCTGGTTTTGTTCCTTCTGACTTTGAATCAGGACACAATTCACATAGAATGGCCTTTTGGATACAGTGTGAATTTTACTTACATGGAAGACGTAGACCAGGTATTTGATTTCGTCATTTCTATAGAAATTATACTTTAAGATGCCTCTATAATACTTAATTTATCCTTTAAATGAAATTTGTAAATTTTATAGTAAATAACCCTTTGTCATTGTAAATAATTTTAGTTTTGGTTTGTTCTGTAGTGTGTCTCTTTTTAATTACAGATTTGGATATACAAAGAATACCTACAACTCGAGCCTATTGGTATCATCTTTCTGCTATTATTCGCCTCTTTGATTGCTATACAATTTTCGATGATGTTGGTTCACCGGTTCAAAACCTTCTCTCAAATAGTTGCCAACACAGCTGTCAACCTAGCATGTTGGAACACGGTAAATTACATACATTTATTCTCTAAATGTAACTACATATCCTGAATGAAATTGTTGACTGTTAAAAAAATGTCAAAGCGTATATACAGGGCATTATTTAAGTCGTGGCAGATAATAATAATCTTTTAATAATAATAATCTTTAATGCCCAACAGTTACATAAACCTTTTACAGGACATAATGCATCAAATAAATTAAAATTGAAACAAAAATAGGTGCAGTTAATGTACTACAAATAAAAATAAGAATTCAATTAACAAAAAAATATATATATACACACTTATAGTAATGTAACCCAAGTCATACAAAAAATAAACTGAACTAACAATAATAGATTCAAATTAGCGAAAGGGATCCTCGTATAATGCATTGGCATTTCTGGACATATACCAATGGAGCCTTGTGGAGAACATTAGTTCTTGCCCTAGCTATTGAGAAGGCTGCCGATGATCTAGTGTCAAAACTAGGCACGAGGAAATCAACCCGGGACAACAGCACAGAAGAATCAATAAAATTATTTATTAATTTAAAAATAAAACCACCACTAGCTTTCTCCCTGCGTACAGCAAGAGAATCAAAATTGTGCCTAGCAAGCAGACCCTCATACGTCGAGCCAAAGGCAGGATAATGACCATCAATCCTGTAGGATAAATATTTGAGGAACCTCTTTTAAACAAACTCCAGGAGTAACTGTTGGTAATGGTAAAGCGGATACCACACAATTGAAGCATATTCCAGCCTGGACCGGACAAGAGATCCATAAAGGACCTTCAAAGTGTGCAAGCTACTAAAACCCCTGCAAAAACGAATAAGGAACCCAAGACCTCTGGAAGATGATGTAGTTATGCTATTTATATGCTTAGAAAAGCTAAGATGCGAGTTGAACAAAACTCCAAGATCCTTGAAGTTATGTAGTCTAGGTATAATGAATTGCCGAACATTGTAGTTATAGTAAAGAGCAGTATCACTTCTACTAAAATAAAGAATAGCACATTTATCGATGTTGAGCTTTATCTGATTATGGGTACAGCAATCAGATGAACTTTAGGTGCGCGTTTGTGAAGGGGACATCCTATAATAAGTAGTATCTCCTGTTTCTCCCTGTACGGTAATTCATTCCACTTACCACGAGTGAATCGACGTGCTGTACTAATCAAATAATCTACCGTATGTTCAATAAACATAAGTTTCATTAAAATATATATTTAATATAATTTATTCAAAAATTTGATTTAATTTTATAGATTGTGTTTTATTGACATTCATTCATTTTATGTCATTTTGTGTCATTTTATGTCGTTTTGTGTGTGTAATTTTTTATTTACGCGTAAAATTAAGACATACCATTTAAGCACAAAGCCAAAAGAAACTGAACAAATTGTTAATTATACAATTTCGACATAACTACTTGTTAAATTTGTAAATTATGAATTTAAAACAAATCTTTTTTAGACCCGTAATACGACCGAAGACGAGCAAATTGTAAAGGACGCATTCCATTTAGCCAGCCAACTTCAGAAACTGAAAGGCGTCGATGATGTGAAGGAAAATGTTCCGGAAGTTCAAGCTGGTCGTCGGAAAACCATTGCCAAACTCGATCAGCGTAGCAAACAAATACGAGAACCTATCACTGACTTGGATACGGCTTTCCACAGACGTTTCGGAAAAATCCAAAATGATAACAGTAAGAAACTTAATAATTATATTCCTAAGCAAAATATTAGACTGAGTGAATTATTTTGTGAATACAAAGAGAAATTAAGCTTTTTTGCATTCAATATGGTAATTTCTGTTTAGTGAACGTACCAACTCAGATTTTTTTTTAATAAAAATCATTCTATGGCAATCATGTCATTATATTTTAAAATCCCATTGAAGTTCATTTCAATAACTATAACTAATAGAGGTATCCTGCTATCTTATACGCTACTTCAGTTTTAATTGGAGCACAAATTATTTCATGACTTTCAAATATGGTTGTAATTTACAATTATTTGACACCTTGACTTGTTTTTCGAAATAAATGGAATTGCCATTTACCCTGATAGAATATTCTAATTTGCTTTTACCTATCGCTTGATGACCAGCATTTCTTACTACTTCGCACTAGCATACTTCATTGTGTCTTATGCATAACATGATTCTATAAATAACCAATAATGATTTAATAATAAATTAAGTTTTTGTAAAAGAAAGTAATCGCAGAGGGATAAATCTGGTGAATAAGATGCGTGATTGAGTGTAGACACTTACTTTCAGACCAAAAATTTCTGTACAACTAATGCTTTATAAAGTGTTGCATTGTTATGAAGAAGGAACCAAAACATTAATTATAATAATTACTATTAGTCGTTTGCTGCTCAGTGATAAGTTACTGTCGTAAAAGCACAGCAACATTGTTTTCCCTTTCGACTTTTACAGATACATTTTCTTCACTTTGGTGATGATAGCAACTTCTACTCTGCAACAATGGACTTCATGAAGTTTATCAATTTGAGAGAAATCCCTTGCCTTTAGAACACAATCATGTTTTAAAGTGACAATTTGGCACAAACTAAAATGCGATATCTTGTCTAAATCTTCTGTGTGTGGCGAATTATTTCCTGACTCACAGCAAACTCATCTGCCAACAGTTTCACTCACATAACGATCTTCAACTCGTTCTCTCACTTTTGCAACAAGATCCTCATTACTCGCAGAAATTTGACGCTCGGCCCTTGCTTGACTATATTGTTTCACCATGTTTAAATTGCTTAATCACGACTATTTGGACACAAGATAAACATTTATTCCTATAGTTGGCTGGACGCATTGATGACACGCAATACATTACTGATGATATTTCTCTTTTCCTTACAATAAAATCAGTCTCATTATTTAGTTGTCAAATTATGTCCTGGAACCTTAAAATAGTGTCTTCCACTTCTGTTAGTCATCCCTTAAATATCATAATAAAAGTACTAGATTAATATTCTTTAAAATTTTGTATGAATATTAATTTATAACTTATTTCCTAACTAACTAAGTAAGGTATATATTTGAGAATGACTTTTATATAAATGTTCACTGAATAATTAGAAAAATATCGAATAATAAATTATTATTATTACATTACTATAACTAGTTTGATAAAAACCGTTCTATTTTCAGATTATAAAGGCCCTATTCGCCGAGACACTCTATTTGCACTAGACAAAAGAAGATCCAGATTGACAAGACCCTCTGGTCTATCTTTTGGTCACTCTAATTTAGGCTTTATTCCAGAATCTACAACAGCATAATGATTTTTACTGTTCTTTGAACTGATTTCTCTAATTAAAAGCAACAAAATGATTTAATAATCATAATTGATGATGACCTAGTTTGCAAAATATAATCTAAAGGATTTCATATCATATATTGAAATATAATTAAACATGTATGTTATAATAAATTTTGTCAATGAGGAAAAATGAGTAGGTTCGATAAAATAAATTATTGTATAGTCTACAAGCCATCTAATTGAAGAAGCAAGAAACAATAAAATTAGTGTGTCAAATATATTTTGTTACAATTCCATATAAATTATGCACTTATTTATATTCTAAGATATTGTTAATAAATAAATAACATAAAAAGAATGTTCATTATTTCCCAATAATTTTGAGAAAGATGGAGTGAAAGTTTGCCTGTTCAAGAATGGATTCCTCATATTTGATGATATTCAACATTCACAGAGTGTACGAGCACTTTTGTGTGTATATATTATATATAGAGTTACTGGTATACTTGGCACTCGGGCAAATTAAATTTAGAATCCAATATATATAACTTGCATGAATCGAATAACCATCTCACACACACACATATATACTAATAACTAATTTATGGAGAGATGAGGCAAAATCTTTCCTATCTAGATTAATTATATGTTATAGGTTTTCTTACTGACGACATTCTTTTGCTGAAACAAATATATTACAAAATATTGGAGAAATTGCTAGGTAATTAAATTCATCACATACAATTGGCTTATAACAAAAAAAGTGATTTTCTGTATTCTCAGCAAACATAAAAGGTGCAGCTACTATGAAATAATTTTCTACACCTACTTTATGTCAATTTTTTTTAGCATATTCTTGATTTTGACCCAAGATTCTTTAAATCGCGCATAATTAACTTTAATATTATGTAAACACGTAGCTATGTAGATTGAAGTGAATTTGATCAAATAAATTTATTTCAATGGAATCGCATTTCATTATTGCAATCCAACCACGCTGTGTTATTACACGACAGATACGTTCTAGAGAATACGTTAAAAAAAATTATTTAAAAAATATACCGTATGTAAGAAAAGAGAATTCATTTTCCTCAAACTTTGTTTACAAAATTTACTTTCATCCGTAAATAATTGTTTTACTAAAATTTAGAATTTTTGCCATCGAACCGTGTACTATACGAATATTTTATTAGATATAGTCTTCAGCTTTACGTGCAGAATATAAAATATGCACATATTGTACTTTTAAATTTTTTATACCTGACTATAATACACAAACTTCTTTATATAGATCACATTTGAAAAAAAAATAGGTACCTAATTTCCCAGTTGGTTTAGAATTGATTTGCGACCAGGGTTATAGTGTTAAATGGGAACTATCGGGATAGTGTTTTATGTCTGCCCGGGGATTATAGATGTCACAGTATATATATATATATATATATAGAGCAACTGTTGCCGGTAAATTAGGTGTTTTCATGAAAACCATTTATTTTACTTACGTTTGGTGAATTTGAATCTTTAAAATTGTTTTTAGGTAACAACTATTATAACTACTGTTTATTTTACTTAATGCAATAATATTTAAATACATGTAATAATATACAAATTTTAGTATTTTCAGAATTACTAAACATGCCAGGTGGATGATGTTATGTTGCAAATTGTAATGAAAAAGGGTCTGTACTTCATGAATTTCCAAAAGGGCCCTCGTCCCAATATTAATACTACGGGAAATTCTCAGCTGTTTAATTTAACAATCGAAAATAAATTATATGCATTTACTATTTGTAACAAGCATTTTGAGGCAAATTATAACACAAAACAATAGATTAACATCAAATGCTATGTCAACACTTCATTTGCCAGGTAAATTAAATCTTTGTAGAATATTTAAGTAATCAATTAGGAAATGTAATTGTAATAAAAATTGTTTTGTACAATTTAGTATTGGTTGACTTTTCTGCCACCAATTAAGAGAATATAAAACCAACCACCAATTGCATATTAGATGATATTCATGATATTCCATCTACATCAAAATGTGTCATAGAAGCAAATATTGATTCAAGTAATATAATTGAAACAATAGTACAAGAAAGTCTTTGCTCCCATATTAAGAAGAAAAGTACCAAATTGACATGTGAGGATTATGAGTAGTTCTTTAATTATTACAAAATAAATTCTTAGTAAATAATTTAACTGAGTAGCTTCTTTACAAGATTTTTTTGTTGGTTTTAGAGAATGTGAACACTTAGCAGAATTAGAGGCGTCTATAATAAAATATTTTATTTATATTGTTACCTTCAACTACAGTACAATTAATAATAGAATTCTACAAGGCAGAGAGCACTTGGTTCAGATGAATTTCAATGTAGGTTATACAACTGCTATAAAAAGTTTATAAAAGTAAAAGTGAACAAACTGTTCTCTCATTGATTATCCACTTGCACATAAGACAAAAATATATTCTATATTACATTAGTTTTTATTCTTCCTATAAGTATAAAAATAAAATACAATATTTGGTCTAGATAGATTAAAATATCATTTTATTTTTTAACTTATAATAAAAAGAATAAAAACTAAGTAAATTCTCATACCAACAAATATAAAATATTAGTTGGGGGTAGGTCATGCATATTTCAGTTTTACCGACGATTGTAGATGGGGCTAAATACCCAATTGTTTACAATTAAGTTATACTATCGGCTTGCGATTTTTCGATTTTTATTTAAATTGGAATTGAGTATAGGAATGACTGTCGATGAAAAAAATCATCAGTCATTACACTACGTTTTTTAGACTTATGTTTAGAATTAAAAGTATCAGTGTTTAGAACAACTCTTGTTGCTTGGTCGTTAACAAGTTAATTAATAATTTATTGATAATTCCATGTAACAAATTATCAACTATAATTATGTCCGCCAATTGTGTGTCAATGCAATGATGTTTTGTTGGGAATATTACTAATAAAGACGGAATTTTTGTATCTTAGCATGTTATAATCAATTAGTTTTCAAAATTACCTGTTTTAAATACAGATAAATAATAATTCAATTAATTTATATGTTAAACTAATTTAGTTTTGGGTGCTGCCATCTATATTACAGTGTAAGAAACTTCGTATATAATTCTCGTGAACAAACTTCAGTTTTCTATTATGAATCTCGATTATTGTCAGTCAATGCAGATTAACAGGTAATGCAGCTCTCAATAATTAGGAATTGAAGTCAAAATTTATTATATATTTATTCCGTTTTCAAATTATCTTTTCGTGAGAAGTATATTATATTATTTCACTTTTATATAATAGATTTTAAGTATTCTTAAGAACGCAGAAATGTTTTAAAGAATTGTTTCCATTATCAACACCAACTCGACAAATGGAATTTATATTCCGCATGGTTAAAATTACGTTCGTTTTATTTTTCCACATTCCACAGAATATTTACTTATCGTCTTTATAATTATAGGACTTTTCTGATTTTGTTTAATTAAATGTCTTAATTATATAGTAAGTTCTGACTGTTTGAAATGTTTGATATAATTTGTAGAAGTAACAGATTTAATTTATTATAACTTGTATGAGATTTGAAGAGTATAAGTAAAAAGATATATTACAAGTAGTTTCATCGATTTAACGATATGGTAATTTATATTAAAAGATTAATGTTATTAAATTCTGCAGGCAACGATTGTTAAAGAACGAAATATTATGAGTGATAGAGTTTCCGCAGTTCATAAATCATATTCGGTAGGTTGAAGGAGTGCCATTCTTGAGACAGATCTGCTAATTAACGTTGTTCACGCAAACCGATTTCACGCCGTAAAATCCTAAAATGCGTTCATCCGGGCGGCATAGCGGCTTCTTCTTATATTCGCTATGAAAGTAACACTTAAATATATCACATTATATCCTTTCTTAATTTACTTAATGGGATACATGTGAAACTCTTATGGTAAGCTTAGAACGTTAGTGTCATTTTAAATAATAGTGTCGATTATATGAATACCAAATATAAGGGTACCTCGAAGTACCAACAATTTTTGTCTCTTGATATTTAATGAAAACTTCTTCTCAGATGACTAATTTTTCAGGTTAAATACATAAAAAAAGTAGGGGAAGAAAAATGTCGTAAATAGTAAAATCTATAGTGTATATATATATATATATGTATGTATAGTACTGTGCAAAAGAAAGAAGCACCTTTTTAAATTTGACAAGAAACTATTTAAACATAAACAACTTAAATTTTCAATATTTTGTATGACCACCTTTATTTTTTATGGCATCCTGCATTCTTCTTGGTAGGCTTTCCATTACTGAATTAATGAAATTTTCAGGAATATTGTACAACTCTTCTTGAAGTATGTTCCACAGTTCATTTTTGTTCTTCGGCCCCCTTTCACACTTTTTTCTGTTAAGGTATTCCCACACATGCTCAATAATATTTTAGTCACGACTTTGAGGTGGCCATATCATAGTCTGCAATACCCATTTTGCTTCCTGCTGTGTTAAGTAAGTTTTCACAAGTTTTGAGGTATCTTGGGATCATTATCTTGCTATAGAATGAAATTATTGCCAATAAGTCGCTGTCCTGATGGTATGGTATGTTCTTCTAATAGTGTTCTGAATTTCTCACCAGTTAATTTACCCCCCATTTTTACAATTTCACCCACACCTGCTGCCGAAATACAACCCCAAATTTGGATATTGTCTCCTCCATGCTTTATGGTAGTGTGTAAACATGGTTCCAATAACGATTCACTAGGGCGTCGTATAACATACTGACGTCTGTTCGTTCCAAATAATTGATATTTAGATTAGTCAGTCCATAGTGCTTGTCACCACTCATTATATCCCCAAGCTTCGTGATCTCTGGCATATTTTAATCATTTCCCTCTATTACCTCGTCGCAGTAAGGAGTTTCTCAGGGACACGCATTCCCTCAAGCCTGATCTGAGCAAGTATTGTCTTACTGTTAAAGCATGTACCAGATGTTCGCGCAAGATCTTGAGCTAATTCTGCGCTAACTCTCTTGCGATTTCTTCTACACTGCCAGTTTCAGTCATTCTTTTTATTGTTTGTTGCACGGCCTACCGGGAACATTTCACTATCTTTAATATTTCCACTTGACTATAACCCTCTTGGTGTAAAACGATAATTTTATTTCTGTCTAATAATAAAGGGTTTTCCAATAAGAGTGATATGATTTCTTTTCAAAAAAAACACACTTATTGTTAAGAAAATTCAAAAGTTTTTTATTTAATGTGAAGTACAATCGATACAAATAAGTTCTAAATAAAACGTCATTCAAATGGCCTCCACGACTTCTTTTGCAGGAACGAATTCGATGAACCCAATTTTCGAGCACTTTTTCCATTAAATCTAGTCGTATGTCATGAATTGATATTGACTTGTAAAGCTTGAAGAGAGTCTGATTTATTTCGATAGACCAATGACTTCAAATAACCCCACAAGAAATAGTCTAATGGTGTTAAATCACAACTTCTTGGAGGCCATTCAATATCACAATTTCTTGAAATAATCGAATCTCCAAACTTTTCTCGCAATAATTCTATTGTTGCATTTGCTGTGTGGCACGTAGCCCCGTCTTGTTGGTACCAAATGTTGTCAAGATCAACTTCTTCCAATGTCGGCCATAAAAAGTTGGTTATCATCAATCTATACCGCTCTCTATTGACAGTAACGGTGTTATCAGCTTCATTTTGAAAGAAGTACGAACCGATGATTCCACCATACCAAAAACCACACCAAACTGTCAATTTAGGTGAATGTAATGGTTTTTCATAAATAATTTGTGGATTTTCTTCGCACCAGAATCGACAGTTTTGTTTATTTACCACACCATCCAGATAAAAGTGAGCCTCATCAGAAAAGATGATTTTCTTAAAAAAATCGTTATCGTTTTCAAGTTGTTCCAAGGCAAATGTAGCAAATTCACGACGTTTACGGTGGTCCAATGGCTTCAGTTCTTGAGTGAGAACAATTTTTTAGGGATGCAAACCCAAATCCTTTCTCAAAATCCGCCAGGTTGTGGTTTGAGACAGTCGCAATTGAGAACGTCTTGGAATCGACAAATTACGGTCTTCAGCTTCACTTGGCTGAACGGCAGCAACATTTGCATTACTTCGAGCGGTTCTTTGTCTTATTGGCACTTAAAAATTATGTAAAGAAAATGTAACCTCAAAATTTTTAACAATTCGACGAATAGCGAGCACACTTGGACGATTATTACGACCATCAAATGGCAAAAAACCTGAATAATTTGTAAACGTTGTTCTTGCGTATATCTCTCCATGATGAAATTGTAAACACAACTGAATACAATGAAAAACAAATGACAGATCATGACATATTACAAATGGCCGAAATGTCACTTCAAAATCATATCATCCCTATTGGAAAACCTTATACTATTCTAGGCATTTTCTATCTACTATAACAATTTACACCTCACAAGAATCTAAATAAATTCTATTGTGGAACCGCTATGTATCGTTTCTACCACTGAATTAAAAACAAAATCTTATAGATAAATAACTCTTCCTTGAAATTTTATTGCAGAGCATTGTGGTGCAATAAAATTTATTACTTTAATCCTCTTATTGTTATAGGTCGATCTCACCCCTACGCGGAAGTAAATTTGGAAATTTCCAGTGATTATATTTCTACCAATAAGTGAGTCGTTCTTGGGAAGATGTATTTAGTATTATAAATTAAATTAATCCAATAATTATTTGTAAAAACGTTTTAGTAAATAAGTTTTGGAAAATATTGTTAGGTGCTTCTTTCTTTTGCACAGTACTGTCTATATTGTTTTAGAATATGTAATATATTCGTCGATCCATCGTCTCAATAAATATTAAACTATATATATATATATATTTAAAATTAGCTAAAGTGTTTTGGTCGACCGTTATAAGATAATCCAAATCAATCAAATCGGGTATTCGGTCAACTGTTAAGAAAATTTAAAAATTAAAAATTAAAAAAAACAATCATTTGTTTAAAATCTCTATATTTCGCTATAAATTTATAGCTTCCTCAGGAGTTTTAAAAAACAATAACATGTACAATATTTTAATCATGCTCACAATTATTATTATTAATTTTGTAATAAAAAGATTTTCATTGATTTGGATTATATATATTTATATATATATTAAGTACACCACATGCTCCACATTTGCTCAATTTATTGCATCTGGTATATTATTTTATTTTATGACATGATACTTAAACTTTTACTACAATAATAAATCTATACCACGGATTCTGATAAACACAAAAAGAATTTTTTATTGTTACCAGTTGAATGTTTTTCAATAAGCAATACGAAAATTTCGCGGAATGCTTTTTGAACTGCGATTTTTTACGACCTTTATCAAGTTTGTCATACAACTCGTCATAAAAATTTAGTGTCAGCCTTTGATGGCAAGTCTTTCATTAGCTTTAGTTAAAGAGTGGTTGCAAGAATTATTACATGGAATTTGCGTACTACTTAGAAAATGAACCAAGACCTGGACGACTTACAGCAGCTGTTTACTCTGGAAATAATTATAATAGAAAAGTCAATTAAAAGAAATCGGAATATGACTTACAGACAGATTTAAGAAGGTATTGCATCATTTTCAGTAGATCCCTTTTTATACAAACATTCGCGTGTAAGTAAATTAGAAAGTCAGGGGATTCTACATTTGTTAACCGAATATCAAAAACAACTACGATAGGAGTAATTTACCATACAACCTTAATGATTTTTATATGCCACAGCTGGTTAAAAGTTTGATACATGGTGTGAGAGTTCCTGACTTTCCAAAAGGACAGTTTTCCCTGCTTCGAGAAGTGGGTTCAAAGAATAAACAAGTGTATATTAAGGAATATTTCAAAAATAATAATATAATTTTCATTATAACCCCGTAGTTTTTTCGTAACTAAAATTTTTCAGAATAGCTCTCGTATTTGATTTTGATAGTAAAGTTGCCGCATTTAGTTGGAATTGACTTTGAGGTCAACTGTAAGTTGGCTTGACTTTATATTGTTGTGTATTTTGCAATTATAAGGTACGTCGAATATATTATGAGTTAAAAAAAAATTGGAGCATTATATAATACAAAGGGTACTAGAAAAGTTTTGCAATACAGTTTCGTTTATTTAATTTTTTCAAAGTAATTTCCTCTACATTCAATACACCTCTCCATCCTCCGAAACAAATCTTTAAACCAGTTCTGCCAAGTTTCACTAGCGAGTAAAGCACCCTCGTTATCCCAAGTCAGCAGAAGGTTCTCATCACTGGAAAACCGCCTCCCTTTTAGCTCCATTTCACATACGGGAACAGTGCAAAGTCGCAGGGAGCAAGATCTGGACTGTAGGGAGGGTGCTTGAGAAGTTTCAATCCTGTCGTGGTCAAATATTCGGTGCAGGCTTTGGCGCGCTGAACTGGAGCATTATCGTGATGGAGGAATCAGGTGTCCTTTCTTAACTTTGGCCGCAGGTTCTTCATAGGTCCTTTGACTTTAGGCAGGCACCGTTCAGTATACCACTTAGCTGTGACTGTCTTCTGTGTGTCTAAAACGACGCGTTCCACAATTCCACTCGATTTGAAAAATACGGCTATCGTTTTCTTCTTTACAGATCGGAATTTTCTGACAACTACGGATGTGTCCTCATCATCAAAGACCCAAACTTTCTTTTGAAATTAGGTTGGCACATCGTAATAGTACAGCCAAGTCTCGTCACCTGTCACGACGTTGTTTACATACCGAGATTGTCCCTTATTAAACTTTTTTAGCATCTCCCGGCACCAAGTCACATGTCGTGTCATCTGTTCTTCAGTCAGTCGATGCAGCACCCAGAGTGAACAAAATTTCTTCACGTGCAAATGATCATGCAGAATCGAACGAATTGCTGGTGCATTTAATCCTGAAGTACCCTCTATATGTTGGTAGGTTACTCGCCTGTCCTTGCCAAGCTTTTTCCTCAAAGTAGTAACGTTTTCCTCTGTAACTGACTTTCGTGGTCCTCCCGGCCTCTCAGCATCCTCCACAGTTAAATTTCTCCTTTGGAATTCTCTATACCACCTGAATATCGTTGTGCGATGTGGATAAACACCACCTAGTGTAAGACTCATTCTTCGAACCACTGGTCTATGTTTAAATCACGCACGAAATTATAATCCAAAACTGCCCTTATCTCATTTCGTGACCACGATGCCATCGCAAGCACTTTATACTCTCATTGCTAATGAATAACTAGGCCCATCGACATGGCGCGGCGGCTACTATGCACGTATGAACATGTCTCAACATGCAGCAACAAGTAGCTTCCTACGATTCGTTGTTGTGTCATATTGCAAAACTTTCCTAGTACCATTTGTATATATTATATATACATTATGTGCGACTAAAGTAGAAATATGCATATTTATATTCACTTAACTAATGTGATCAAATACAAAGTCTTAAAACCGTGTGATCACTGTACATAAAAAGGTAAATGCACATCATAGTCTAAACATAGTTTCATTAAAAAAAAGACGGATGTGTTCTTAAGTGTACTATTTCCTTAAAACTAAAAGGCAAGTAATAAGAAAATCGAAATCTAGAAAGATGGATGTGGATTTATGAAAAGATTTGCATTATGTTCGACTAGAAACGAGGAAACTAGATAAGTTGTAATACAGAATAGAAATTACTAAATTCTTAGAACTTTGGAAACATCCATCGTAAATGGAAGAAAATATTGAGTGTAAAACAAAACGAAACTGTTAGTTATATTTTATCAGATAAATTATTTCGGGTCTAAATATGATTGTGAGAATCTATGGAGCCTTCGTTTAGAAATTTGAATTTTCTTTTAGTTTCATTTCTATATGGGGATGATGAACAATTACCTTCCTCTAATCATTTACCAAAACCTAAAGAAATTCGCACAGAATAGAACTTAATTATTATTAATAGTTCATGGTTTGTGGATAATTGCGTATGCGCAAAGATTTACGATATTTTATAAGACGCGAAGACGAAAAAGAGAGCAAAAACAACGATATGATAGTTGTATAGCATCGGCGGTCTTGGGAAATAAGAGGAAAAGGCATCTCGCGTTTAATTTATGACGAAGAGGAGTCATCTTTCGGTATATATCTACGTCCAATTACCATCAGTTAGTCGCTGAGGAGTCTCCGTGAAGTAATTTGGCAATTTGTTAGTCGTTAAAATTCCCAGCTGCCTGGATCTGTCATTTGACGGTCGGGCTGGTTTACAAGTCGGCCGCAAACACATGTCGCCGACGACTTTAAATAAGATATATCCACGCGTACACATACGCACCGCACACACAAAAATGAAAATTCACTTCGCGTTCGGCATCCGCCCTCTTGATCCCCAAAAATAGATCTGAATACGTTCGATTATATTGCGCCCCGAACAAAGATACCTTTATATACATACATACATACATACATACATGTGATATTCTTTTAAATGCAACGAACGCAAACTAATTATAAGCGCAAAGCGTGTCAAACTCGGCTTAAATTTTAAGTGTGGTATGTTTTCCTGTCATGCTAGGTAGGTAGCGTACCTAACAAATAGCAGAAGCTATTCTTAAGCTTTCTGTATTGATATGTTTACATTTAAAATAAATTAATTATAGCAATTATAATTTTCTCAAAACGATTCTAATTGGTGAAAATATTTATTACAAATAGAAACATATTAATTAACTTTCAAGATCGAGCGGAACTAGCAGAGAAATATTGAAGAAAAAATGTCATATTTTATTGACAATGTTTTCTTGTATAGATACAAAGAATGATTTCGTAAGCTAAAATATTTTGCAAAGTTTGATTTAAAGGAACGTGTGACTCGACTACTAGCAACATCTTTCGGAAGATCTTGGCACTATATTCTAATTCTGCTATTTTTTAAGGATGAGTGATTTTTGGTTGATTTTTGACATTTGATGCGAAATAATTTCACAAAAGAGACACGTTTATTTAGAATACAGAAACGAAATGACTTGAGAAACTTAAAAATATATACATATATATACATATATATATATACAAGAGCGTTGCAAAGAAAAAAAAGTATAGAAAGGTGAGGGATGCACCTAAGAACTAAAACATGATTTATTTTGAATTTAGTAACAAACATAGAAAGTTATAAGAAACCAAAGAATAGAAACAAAAGAATATTTTCAAACATTGAAAATAACAATAACTGTATGAACTAAATATTTAATCAATCGTTTAATATGAGAGAACAGGAAGATAGAAATAATAGTCACATCAAAAGATTGGGACCAAAACCTTATCCTGCAAGAGGAAATCACGGAAATAATTAAAAGTTGAAAATAGAAAGGTAGCAGGCTGAGATAAAATAAAAAATGAATTAGTAAAATATCGAGAAATCAGGTTAGAAAAAGAAATAAAGAATATTCATTTATTCATTTATTGTCCAACAGAATTACGTATTTCAATAACAGGAGAAATATATATTTTAATAAGACAAACACTTAGAAATAAATTAAATATGACTTCATAACATAACTAAAATTCATAACGAAAATAAAATAAGTCACAAAGAATAAATAAATTCATAATGAAAACAAAAATAAACATATTTTATAAGTTTTACGAAAACTGCCACATAGCGACCTTAATAACTATAAAACCTTATTGGAACCATTAAAATTACCACACATGGCAGAAATGGAATGTTTGTTTTTGCCATAGGAAGTAAAAAATTAGTTCGCTGTCGCGAAGAAGCGCGAAACACAAGAAAAGACAAATGTGAAACTAAATTAATACAATCGATGTTGTTATGTCCTAGGTTATACAAAAATTTAATACTATTCAGTTTGTCTTGTCTCCGTGAATGTTATGTCATACATAAGCAGTAATGTATCATTGTTGTAACCTCTTATAGGATATATGCCCTCAGTGTAAATTATATTTTACACTACGGGCACATCTTACAAGGGATATTTTAGAAATCGACGTTGAATTTCATAATATAGATACCAAATTAAATAGCATAATATAGTCTCGATCTGACGTGAGGCTAATAAAATGTTTTTAGTGCGGTCATGTAAGAAGTCCTTTGTACATATAATGTATACACAGTATGATAGATAAATAATTGATCTTCTACTATCTGCTTCTGGGTTTCCGGCCTGGAACCGCGTCACTTGCATATCTGCCGACGTCTCGTAACCATTTGTATGGGACATACTCAGGGCTGAACTACTGCACTGAAACAGTTTCAGTGCAGTAGTTCAGCCCTGAAGATGTCCCATACAAATGGGTACGAAACGTCGGTAGATATACAAGTGACGCGGTTCCAGCCCGGAAACCCAGAAGCAGATAGCATGGACCACGACCGCGGAAGTCTACTTACCAGATTAATTGATTTTCTACTTTAAATCATAGATCATGTAGCGCCATATATTCAACGGTAACAGCATTAGAAAGGGATATCTTTCTTATTTCAAATGCAGCCCAATGCATGGTAAGGCGCTGTATATCGTAAACCGTTGCAGATAGCACCTCGTAGCTGAAATTTTCTTTTCTTGTTGTTATTTTCTTTTAGTGAACGTTGCCTTCTATCCAAATCTGCAATCGCCGTCATTGTACGACGCACTTCATTTTGACGTTACAGTATCTTAATGCCATGTGTCAAACAAACAAATTTACACCAACACAGGCGAAGGCACAAAACAACTTTAAAGCGTTGTATCTCGTAACCCGTTGCAGATAGCGCCTCGCGACTGAAAAAACGCCGCCGCTGTACGACTTATTTCATTTCGATGTTACAGTGCCTTAATGCCATGTGTCAGACAAGTAAATTTACGCCAACACAGGCGAATGGGCAGACAAACACTTTAAAGCGCTGTATCTAGTAATCCGTTGCAGATAGCGCCTCGCGGCTGAAATTTTCTTTGTATCATACATGATTTAAAAATGGCCATGAAGATTTAAATGTCGATCCAAGACCTGGACGTCCAGAAGCTGCAAATCGCTTAGATAGTTGAAAAAGTCTGTGAAATCATTGCTATCGATGGAAATATGACCGCGAGAACGTTGGCTGAAAAATTAATTTCAATTTAACTATTTGCATAATTTTAACCGAAGATTTGGATAAAAAACACGTCTGTGCACGTTTTCTACCATATCGGTTAAATGAAGAACAAGAAATTGCTCGTGTAGAGCACTGTAGAGACATCATTAAAACTGGCTGGTGATAGCGGGTGATGAAAGGTGCATCTATCTGCAATAATAGAAATCAAAAGCAAGAAATACCGACTACTTTTTATGATTCAAAGAGTATTGTCCAATATCCGAATATCCATCAGGAAAACAGATGTTTTTATTGAATGATAATACACCAGCGTACAAGACCTTAAAAGTTCGTGAATATTTAAATAAAAACAAATTTTTCTTATCGATCATCCACAATATTTGCTTAATCTATGACCGTGTGACTATTTTTCTTTTCCCTAAATTAAACATTGCTATGAAAAGGGCGTTTTATGAAGATGCAGCCACTCGAGCAGCCGTGGCACAGGTACTAGACAACATTCCGAAAAATAAGATTAAAAAATTCATGCATGTATTAGTTAAGCATGTCCGACATTTAATCGATTCTAATGAAACTTTTTTTAAATAAATATTAATTGTTGATTTGTATTCCTTTTACTGCAGAGCTTAAACGAGCCCGTAGAAAATGAACAAACGAGCATTGTGGTGGTATTATTCAGTGGTGAATCCAGATTTACGCTGTAGCCAGATAATAGGCGGTTTCTGATTTGGTGTGAATCTAGCACAAGTAATAACTTATAATTTATCCGAGGAAGCCTTGCGATGGATGGCGTAATGGCGTAAGTACTAGAGATCGCACCGATATTTATTTACATAAAATGGAGCTCTTGTTGTCCAGAGGTATCTGGATGAGATTGTACGACTTATCATCCTTCGGTATCCACCAGCTTTGTTTGAAATAAGAAAACAATATTATCCAAGGTCTTTGAGTCTCTTGCGTATAAGATTTTATTTTGTTTTTTGAAATAGAAATTGCTATTCGAACAACATAGATTTTACGTCGGCAGGTTTGTCATAACAAATCTCGTGACTTATACAGAATATATTCATGACGCTATGGATTGACATGTTTAAGTTTACGCGGGGTATACCGACCTTAGCTAGGCCTTTGATACAGTTGATTATCAATTAGTGCTTGTCCGGTTTGTTGGTGTTGGGGTGCGTGGTAACCTGCGTCGTTGACTTACTTGGTAATTATTAAACAAGTCATAGCTAATATAAATGGTTTTTATTCATTTAGAGTAGACTTACAGCCTGGAGTACTCCAAGGTTCTCATCTGGGACTTCTATTGTTCAATATTTACATAGTGACATTGCTAGTGTTTTAAGTTTTGTAATTTTTTGGCATTTTAAGAGTTAAAAATTAACTTTGGTTCAAAAAATATAATATTATTTTTCTAATTATAAATTGTTATTGTTATTATTACTTTTATTATTTTATAATTTTTAGTTTAGCATATAAAACAGACTAAGATTAATAAGTGAGGTATTAAAAATCATTAACATTAAAGAACAAAAAAATACTTATTTTTAGCAATTAAATTATAGAGAAATAAAATATTTTCTTTAATATAGTTTATCAGTAAAATGAAAAGAAAAAAACGGATTCTAAGAAAATCTTTTTATAGACTAATGTTCGTAAAGCTTTTGCTAAAGCTAAGTTTGTGATTCTATTCTTATGTGGAATTTTTGAAAAATAAAACTAAAATACACACATAACTCACTCGTTTACAAAACATATACCTTATATAGTTACTCGTATTTCTAACGAACTTTCAATGGATTGAACATTATAATGAAGGAAGAGGAATGTAATACGTGAGCTATCTTTTAAGTTTTACATTTAAAACTGGAATAAAACAGTAGATAGCTTTAAAGATTTCATTGTTTTTCCACGAGTATGCGTTAAACCAACTCTGGAAACAGTTATTCTACTCGTTTGTTGGTATAATCAAAATTGCGTTTTTGAAGGCATCGGCTGTTCCTTCTGATGGCTGGAACCTTTGACCACGCAGTCCGATCTTGATTTTCGGAAAGAAATCGTCCAGACTTAGGTCCGAGCTGTACGGAAGTCCAATAATTCCAAGTATTCGACGTTTTGTTGCGTTAAAAATTCGATTGTCTTGCGTGTCGTGAGTGAACTTGCATCGGCTTGCCGGAGAATGATTTGTCATTCAAGGTTGGCTTTTGGAAGGTCAGCGATGATTTGCGACAAACAAATGGTTGTATACCAATCGGCAGTAACAGTTCTTTGATCTTGTAGAGGAATTGTTGCTCCATGACCTGCTTTCGAAACAAATGTCGCCACCATATTTTATATATCACACTTTGAGAACGGATGACCTTTGTCGGCATTTCTTCACCTTTTAACACCCAAACAGACGATTGGATTTTTTTGGACATCAATTCGCCCTAGCTGCATTCTGCTTTTTGGGCAATAGATGCGGTATCTAATGGGAAACTAACTTTTTTACATACAATTCTTCATGCAAAATTTTTTGAGTCGAGGTCTGAAATGCCCAATAATTCGTTGATGATCTTGCGCACAGCATCGACTTTTTCTGAGTGACTGCCGTTTTTGGTGAATCTGCTCTTGGATCTTCGCTAAAACTAATCCCGCGTTGAAGCGGTCTAGAGTTTTTTGATATCAATTCACCCTAGCTGCTTTTTGTTCGTCGATCAACGGATGCGGTATCCAACGAGAAACTAATTTCTTTACACACAATTCTTTATGCAAAATTTTTTGAATTGAGGTCTTTGAAATCACCAATAATACTTCAATCTGACGATATGTCTCATGTCGATCTTTATTGACGATCTCAACTGCTGTTTTTGGTGAACCTGTTCTTGGATCGTCGCTAAAACTAATCTGTCCACGTTCGAATTCTCTATATTAACGAGAGATTGTTGACTGATGTGGTGTCTCATTGCTAAAAACAGGAACCAACTCAGCGAAACATTCTTGTTGAGATAATTGTCTTCGAAAATTATAAAAAATTATTCCGGGAAAATGTTCTCAGTTTAATTAAATTTTTCAACTAAACTTATCAACTTTGACAGTTCGTTGTAGCTACAACACTACACGTATCGCGCTGAAACTTTGGATTTAAATTAACTAAAGATGGACATTAATTTTTAGTACCGATACTTGATTAGTGGCGCTCTTTATATCACACTATGCAAAGCTTAAAAGACATCCTACATATCACTGGAATGTCTATGAATCCTCGTCCGCTTAAAAATATTCTTTTATATGCGGGAGCTGGACGTTCATTACAAGCAAAATTCCAATTAACTTTTTTGAATAATTCGAAAAAATTTTTGCCAAAAGTGCATTGGCAGAACAGAGAAATAGCTCACACTATAAACTGATTTGTTAATTAAATAATAGCTAGAATTTTTGATTTTCATTCTTCGTGCATTAAGTCTAAAAAAGTCCCTACTAGTACAATATACAGTATGGATAGAATTTACGGAATAACATTATTTTTAACTTTATTTAAGAAGCTTATGAAAAATGCTGGGTCAATTTTTCAAATTAATTTAACGTTTTTTTAGGTAGGCATTTGAATGTACAGGGTAATTCATGTATTTGCAGTAATTGATTGGAGAGTTTGGTTAAATGGATTATTTTGTATGTTTCTATATTTTTTATTTCTAGTTGGTCATTTGACTTTAACGATCTACAATGCTTATGGTTTAAATAATAAAGACAATGACTTTTAATTGATTTAATAAAAACGCAAAAGTAGGTAATGCGAATGTCTTAAAATACTATCTGCTTCTGGGCTGGAACCGCATCACTGGTATAACTGCCGACGTTTCATACCTACTCGTATGAGACATTTTCAGGGCTCGACTACTGCTACTGTCTGTCGCACTGAAACTGATAGACAGTAGTTGAGCCCTCAAGATGTCCCATACGAGTGGGTACGAAACGTAGGCAGTTATACCAGTGATGCGGTTCCAGCCCGGGAGCCCAGAAGAAGATAGTATGGACCACGACCGCGGAAGTCCACGTACCAGATTAGTCTTAAAATATTTTTCTACAGAGCTCCTCGTCTTTTAAGCGTATTGAGCGTTCAATATGTTCCATTCGTGACCATAACCTAAAAGATCTTCTGCTACCGTGTATGGTATTCTATCATTTAAGTTAGCACATGGTTATTATGAAAATTACTAATTGTATTTCTTGAGAAATATGTTTCATCTGTAAAAGGAATTAGCACCAGCAGTTGAGGAATTTGAATCAATTTATGCAGAAGTCAGCAACACTCCTGTACTTAAGCACTGGAGAGTTGCCACTACAGTACATGATGAGCGCTTTCAATAGTATACGTAGCAATGTTGGCATACTCACTATCAAGCTTCAACTGTTTAGAATTCGAGTACAAATATTGTGTCATCCTTAAAATTTAAAGTTTTGCTGATTAAGTCCTTGGATGTCACTCCTCCTTCTTCGTTTTTGGATGTCACTCCTCCTTCTTCGTTTTAATGTGACTGCAAATGTATGATTTTTGCATATTTAGCGTTTGAATTTAACGGTGAACAATGTTGAGTTAATAAACTGCTTTTGTTCCATATGTAGTATACAATTAATAAATAAATATTTTTAAACGACATGAAAAATTTTGGACAGAGAATTTTAAGATATATTGCCCATCATGCCCATCACATTTTCAAAATTTATCGCAATTTCGAACGAACAAAATAAATTACCTATTAATCTGGTACGTCAACTTCCGCGGTCATGGTCCATACTATCTGGTTCTGGGCTTCCGGGCTGGAACCGCGTCACTGGTATAACTACCGACGTTTTCGTCAGTTTCAGTGCGACAGACACTAGCAGTAGTTGAGCTCTGAAGATATCCCATATGAGTGGGTACGAATCGTCGGCAGTTATACCAGTGACGCGGTTCCAGCCCGAAAATGTAAACACATAAATAACTTTAAAGATTAAGTAGTTAAGTTAAATTTAAGACATATAATACTTCAAAATTTTCAGCGTATTACAAATAATATTAATTGATTTAAACTATATTATTCCAGAAACTAGCCTATTTCATAAATACAAAATGTATAATTTGTTAAAATAGGATCTTGAGATTGTATAGAAATTGCGACAAACAAATAAACTTGTAGTTGGTGATATAAAATCACGTTTACGGCTTTCATAAAATCGAACATGTTTAGAGACCACAGCAGCCGTATAAGACGCTTTAAATATAAAACGGAGTCTCGTAAATGTGTCCGTACGTCACTTTCGAGTGAACAAACTAGCAATCATTTAGATGTCTTCACCTCGGACTATATTCATTTCCGTTCCTTCATACGATCTGCGTCGGAAATTGTGCAGCATATGTGTAATTGTGACGGTCTCCAAAAGTAGAGTCAAGACGAACAGAAGGATGAGAAGTAATTAGGAGACAATTTATACGTTAATTTATTTTGGAATTTCGGCCGTTTCATTCAAGGGAAATGATATGTAGATATGATAGCGGTTTATTTGATTTTAAAATATTAATATTAATTTCTTTTAGAGTTAATGCAGTTAGTAGGTTTTCGCGATTGTAGCATATCTTCTATTAGTTTTCGTATTAGATTTTTATATAATATATATATTTATAATTTGATTTTAATCAAATCTTTAAAGTTTTCACTTCATTTCTGAATTAAAAGTGTCCACTGACTAACCTTCTTAATCTCATGTAATTCAAAGCTAACAATATCTCATTAATAATAGTATAAATTACCTCGATATTTCTTATAATATAGATGAAAGGTCTCTAGAGTTTTCAAAAAATACAGATGATAGCACGTCAGTTAGTATGCAAAATATGTAGACATATGTATAGAGTGCAGCAGAAGGAAAACATTCTTTAATAAACGATAGTTTGAATCGTTATAAAGCAAGCTTAAATGGGTTGACACTTCTACAGACGAGAATTAATATCACTATCAGTACGCCCAAACTTTCCCATCAATGGAAAAATGAAATGGAAAACACACACTGGTAGAAATATTCAGTCAATGCAAAATGCATTTATTCAATCGTTTTAATCACCTATTAGTGTATGTTTATTAAATATTTAAAAAATGTTAAAGTCAAGGATTAGTTTAAGAATTTTTGAGTCAAAGAGTATTTTGGGTAAACGCAACACCATGTTCTTTAAACATATGTATGTGTTAAATGAAAGACGTTTGGTGTTCAAAATAAAATTATAACTTATTAATGCAAAAATCTTCTTTGGTGCAAGGCAAAAATCGTATAACGTTCATTTCTCAAATAGAAGTGAAAGCACTAATATCGCTTTAAGCAAAATTCTACACTTCATCTGATGATCAAGCAAACAGCGAAGTGTATATAGACAGTCTGTCGCATAGAAAATCGAACTTTTTTAAAAACAGAAGCTTACTATTTTGATAAAATTCATTTATTTTATTCAAAGCAGTCGTCTTCGGCTTCAACACAACGTTTTGCACGGTCGAGTAACATGTCGAATGAATTTTTAAGTTCATCTTTAGAGATGTCCTTCAAGATCGCTGTTAATGCATTTTTAATATCTTCGACGTCGGCGTAATGCTGTCCTTTCATTGGCAAATGTAGTTTGGAGAATAGATAGAAATCACGGGGGGCCAAATCTAGTGAATACGGTGAATGGTTGATGGTTAAAATGCCATTTGTAGTTAGAAAACCAGTGATAAGCGCCGAGCGATGAGATTACGCATTATCATGTAACAAACGTCAGCTACCATTTTCACGATATTGAGGCTGCACACGACGAATATGCGCCAAAAGATGCTTCATAACACCAAGAAACTAGACAGCATTGACTGTTTGACTAGTTGGTACAAACTCTTTGTGCACTATGCTTTTCGAATCGTAAAAGCAAATCAACATTTTCTTCACTTTTGACTTCTCCAAACGACTTTTTTCTTCTTCTTTCTTTTTTCTTCTTCTTTCTTTTTTCTTCTTCTTTCTTTTTTCTTCTTTTGGATGTTTCCATTCCGAGCTTTAACGCTTGGTCTCTGGATCATATTGAAAACACCACGTCTCATCGCCAGTTACAATAGAATACCTGAAGTTGTCGTCCTTTTTTGAATCTTTAATCAAGTTTATACGATGTTGAATTCAGTTAGCTTGTGTGGTACAAACCTTGCACAAATCTTTCTCTGTCTCAATTGCTGTCAAAATGCGATGAATTGAATCTTGGGAAATATATAATTCCATTCCTACGTATCGCAATGAGGATTTCGGCTCATTTCTGATAAATTCACGCACAAGTTCGATGTTACTTTCCATTACCACAGATTTCTTTGCACCAGATGTTCATTGTCATTTATGTCCGTACTACCATCTTTAAATCGCTTATACCATTCATATACATATGTACACTCGTACGTGATAAACACGCATTACCATACACTTGTTTCATCAAATTAAACATTTCAGTAAACGATTTTTAATATTTCATTGGTTGATTTTAATTTAGTATTTAGAGGAATTTCTAAAACAAAATAGAGTTATTCAATATTTTGTGTCTGGAAGAAGAACACGTTCCATATTAGTAATAAAATATATAAACATTGCTATATAAGAAAAATACATTCAAATACGACGATAAAGTTAATGTAAATAAAATAATTTTAAGGTTATATAATTGAAATCAAGTTAATACACATATGTACCATCAGTTTCATATTAATCCATATTAAAAGCAATATAAATATCAGTGTTCCAGTTAAGTTTGGATAAACTATAATATATATATATATATATATATATATATATAATAAAGTTAAAATATACTATTGTTAAATAATAATATTTATATAAATATTAATGGACATAACGAATAAAATTGGAACTAACAAAGCATATATAGTAGATAAGTATATGTAGTGTTACAAAGTTATAATTTAAAATTAGAAAAAAGAGAAATCTGCATGTGATAGTGTATAAAAACATTTATAAATGGAAATTTATGTATAAAGAAGTCCCATCTGTACGTGAATGCAATAGCAGAAGACAAGAAATATTTTAATTAGGAATTAATACATGGACTAATGAATTATAAAGGAAAACATATGAATAGGCAAAAGTTTACTACATATGCTTCTAGGAATTCACCTATCATCAGGTAAACTCGTGTTATTAACGAACGATTACTTCGTAGAGTTTATCGTACCTTTTCGATACATAAAAATAATGAAAAAACATTGCCTCTCTTCATCGCACTACACACGAATGTATTGAACGACAGAACGAGAACGCGTCTATCTCACATGTTGGCATCAAAATTGCCAGAGACACTTGCTATCTCGATGATTTGCCAAATAGATAAATGTTAAAAGGAATCATTCAAATATTAATAACACCCTGTTTACCACATATGTTTCAAGGAATTCACCTATCACCAGGTAAACTTGTGTTATTAACAAGCAATTCTTTTGTAGGGTTTATTGAACCTTTTCGATACAGAAAATTAATGAAAAAACATTATCTCCCTCTATCGTACAACACACGAATGTATTGAACGACAGAAAGAAAACGCGTATCAGTCAATCAGAAGTCTTAATAAACTCGGCAACATTGTTTTCCAACTATATTTGGATTGTTTTCGCTTTGTGGGTGAGTACTAAATTCCATTGAAACTCCCATTTAACCATCCCTAAAAAAAGACTGTCAGAAGCAGTTACCAATGCACTTTCTTGGTTCGCTCGGGCCAATGTTTTCGCAGAAATGAATAGGAGACGCTCTATCAAAGCATTACTGAGATTGAAAGGTAATCACGCTGAACAGCTGTTACAACCGTTCAGATTTTTAGGAAATTCCTATCATATTCTTTAAATTCTTTCTCTAAAATTTAGATTTCTCGTTCTAATCTATATAGATTAGAACGGAAAACCATATGGTTTTCCTACATCCTTTTCTGCTGTAATTCTTCGCTCTTTCGATTCTATTGGCCTTCAAGGCTTGTGTTTAAATGTGGTATTTAATCATTTTATTTTATGCCATTATTTACAAGATAACGGAAGAAGAGTTTCTTAAAAAAGGGAAAATTGAACTAGAATATTGATGACAGCTGATGAAAGTAGTAGAGAAAGACAAAGAAAAATACGAGGATAGTTTGACAAGTAGTGAGAATGACACATACGTGGCGCTCTAATTGGTAAAACAAATTCACTGTAATTTACGTTGCCTATTTATATGTTTACATTCCGATATTTAGATAAATCGGCTGATTAGTTTATTTTTGACAGCTGATTGAAAAAGAAGTAACACGTCGTTTTGTCGAAATAGAAAAAGCAGAGTATCGTGCGGTGATTAAATACTTCGTAATTAAGGGTATAAAAGCTACCGAAATAAAAGATGAGTTACGGGAAACATTAGGTGAATCTGCTCCATCATCTTCCACAATAAGTAGATGTGTAAATGAATTTAAACGTGGTAGAACAAGCTGTGTTGCTGAAGCGCGCTCTGGAGCACCCAAAATCGTGACTTCACTCAAAGTGAGAGAGATAGTAGACATGGTAAACATTTCAACAGAACGCGTACACCACATTTTAATGAAAGAATTGGGCCTTTCCAAACTTTCGGCAAGATGGGTGCCGCGATTGCTTACGACTGATCAAAAGTTCACTCGTTTGCGCATTTCGAATGAGTGTTTGGACCTTTATAAGCGCAATCCGGTTGATTTTTGTAGGCAATTTGTTGCTTGCGATGAAACTTGGATACACTACAGTACACCCGAAACTAAACAACAGTCGAAACAATGGTTAGAACGTGGTTCTGCACCTCCAAAGAAAGCGAAAACCACAAGCGAAAACGGCAAACAAGGTGATGGTATCAATTTTTTGGGATTCAAAGGGTATTTTGTTCATTGATTACCTTTAGAAAAGTGCCACAATAAACGGACAATATTATGCAGAACTTCTACAAAAATTAAATGTTGAGATTCGTGCTAAACGGCCAGGAATGGCAAAGAAAAATATTCTGTTTCACCAAGACAACGCTCCCTCGCATACCAGCACAGTTGCGATGTCCAAAATCCACGAGTTACATTTCCAATTAGTACCGCATGCACCTTATTCGCCGGATCTAGCCCCTTTCGACTTCCACCCTTTTCCAAAATTGAAAACGGCACTGGTTGGATAGAAATTTTCGTCTAACGACGAGCTTATCATCTTCGTAAATGGGTATTTTGCAAGCCTTCCGGAATCGCATTTTAGAGATGTCATATGGGCATTGGAGCACCGTTGGAATAAATGTATTGCTCTTTTAGGAGAATATATTGAAAAATAAAAATTATTTTGTATTTAAAAAATTCGTTTTTCTTTTCCATTCTCACTACTTGTCAAAGTACCCTCGTATATCGCTGAACCGAAAAATATTATTTCTGACTGCTGTAAAAGAATAATTCATATTTTGAGTATTATATGTTAAAGAATATCTCTGATCTTCTAATATCTTAGCTGTTAAATAATTAAAGTCATTATTTGAATGTGATTCAAAACATTACATTTTAGACTGAAATTCTTTAGGTACTTTGAAATAAATTGGAGGACATTAATTTACGTATGTATAAACTATTCTTATGCCAATCCATATTTGAGATTTATACGTTTACACTATTAGACCGTTGGCACATTGGTCGGTCATTATTAATTTTCATCGCGCGTTTGATGTCCGCGGCGATACGCACTGTAGAGCGATTCAAGCGAATGAAACCAATTAAATTATTATTTACCATGGACGCTCCTGTAAACGTTTTGGCATCAAACTACTCGACGGAACAAGCGAATGCACACGTAACGCATTCCAATGGCGTAGGCGATGCGAGTATGGGGATTAGATGGCGTCTAGAACGAAGTGCGCTATACTTAAAGTCAAAAATTAAATAAATAAAGAAAAATAAAGCAAATGTAATTATTTACCTTTTTATATTTGGTAATACTTCCAATATTAATAATAGTAATAATGGAGTCGAATCAGAAATATAATAAATATTACATTTCAAATTTTAAGAATTTCATATTGAAAAGCAATGTTAATTAAATACTGGGCGGCCAAAAATAATTCGAAATTAATTAAATAATTTTATACAAATAGTAGTTTTAGTTTATATAGTTATTTAGAGCATGAACTATAAAATATATTGGTATCTAAATTGTAATAAATAATTTATATATATATATATCAGGTTGTTCAATAAGTTTTGTCGTTTGATAAGAGATGGCGTTATTAGGTTCGTCGTTTTATTTTTCTAAAAATCGTCCTACATTTTTTTATGAACACGTGCCAAGCTTTCTCATCTTATATTTTTTCAATCATATATTTGCAAGTGTTACGAGGGAGCGTTTTTATATTCGCGGAATGAGCGGGTTGTAGAGGGGTGAGTAGGCGCATTAGGGGCGTGGCCTGTGCAGCGACTCATGATTAGTATAAATACGAAGTTTCATTGTTGTTAGACAGTTAGTCGTTGAGCTATCGTCAACCAAGTAACATAATCAGGAGTGAAAAGTGAAATATGGAAAAAATCGAATATCGTGCCGTTATAAAGTTCCTTACCAGGCAAGGAAAATCAGTCGCGACCATAATGAATGAGATGTCATTGGTTTACGGCGACTCTTGTCCAGGAAAAACCATGGTGTACAAGTGGCATAGTTTATTTAAACAAGGAAGGGAATCCCTTGAAGACGACCCGAGGCCGGGCAGGAGCATTGAGGTGACCACGCCAGCACTTATCCAAAAAGTTGAACAAATTGTACTCGAAGATGCTCGACTAAAGTAGAAACAACTCGCAGAAATGGTTAGAGTATCCGATACAACAATTTTTAAAATCCTACACGATCATCTCGGCATGTCTAAGGTCAGCGCAAGATGGATGCCGAGAATGCTCACGTCGCCGCAAAAACAACAGCGCGTAGAGTGTTAGCGTGCATTTTTGGACCTCTGTAATGAAGGCAAGGATGGTGTATTGAGTGGAATTGTTACTGGAGACGAAACTTGGGTTCATCATTATGAACCTGAGTCCAAACAAGACTCCATGCAGTGGCATAAAAAGGGCACAGCACCTCCCAAGAAATTTAAAGTGTCACAATCAGCTGGGAAACTCATGGCAACGGTATTTTGGTACTCGGAAGGAATATTGTTGATTGATTATAAAGATAAAGGTGTTTTTATAACCGGAGAATATTACGCTTCAATATTAGAGCGACTAAAAGAAGCCATTAAAGAGAAAAGACGGGGAAAATTGACAAAAGGTGTTCTGCTTTTGCACGACAACGCGCCCGTCCAAAAGAGCCGCGTTGCGTTAGCTGCCCTGCATAAGGTGGGCTTCGAAATTGTGAATCACCCACTCTACAGCCCAGACCTGGCCCCAAGTGATTATTACCTGTTTCCGAAAATGAAAAAAGAGCTGCAGGGTAAAAAATTTACTGCCGATGATGAAGTCAAGGAGGCAGTTTCGGCGTATTTTGCAGATAAAGAGAAATCATTTTTTTATGAGGGTATAAATAAATTAATTGAAAGATGTGAAAAATGTATCCGTCTTACAGGTGAATATATTGAAAAAGAAAAATAATTTGGTTTTTTTATTTCCACCCCCTGTCCCCCATTCCGCGAATATAAAAACGCTCCCTCGTAAAAGTTGACGTGCATTGATACAATTTTTATTTTTGGAAGGTGTACCACCAAAATAAATTCAAGAACGATTGTTAAAAGAGTATAAGGACTCCTCACCTTCAATTAAAATAGTAGAAAGTTGGGTTTCGGAATTTAAATATGGTCGTATATTTCTTGAACACGATTCATGTAAAGGACGCCCAAAAATGCATTGACACCAGAAATCGTAGCAAAAATGCAGGATATTGTTTTGGAAAATCGTCGATTAACTCAGAGAGCTTTAGAATCTCTAGACGTCTCGTTAGGCAGTATGAGCAATAATTTGGGTGAAGTTTTGCGTTTCAGGAAGCTATGTGCAAAATGGGTGCCGTATTCGTTAACAATGGAACAAAAAGACATTCGAATGCGACTTTATCAGCAATATTTGAAGCGTTTTAGAAAGAACGAAAACGATTTTGGACATCGTTTCTTCACTAAGGATGAGACTTGGGTCTACCATCATGATCCTCAATCGAAAAAAGAGGTTAAGGAGTGATATGAACCCGGACTTCGTCTCTTAAGCGAGGTAGGGGCCAGTTTTTTGGGATGCAAAAGATATTTTTTTCGTGAATTACCTTCGAACTAGTAAAACAATAAACTCAGATTATTATCGTAACCTTTTGGATCAGTTCGATGTAAAAATTCGTGAAAAGATCTAGTTTACAGAAGAAAAAATCATATTTCATTAAGGCAACGCACCTTCTCACGCAGATCAAAAAATCATCACAAAAATCAGTGAATTAAAGTATGAATTGTTGCAACATCGGATTTAGCTCCTTCTGATTTTTGGCTGTTTTCGCATCTCAAAAAATTCATGCATGGAAAATGATTTTCATCAAACAAAGAGGTAGTAGTAGCCGTGGACGCGTATTCCGAGTCTTCTGGATTCTCACTTCAGGAATGGCATCCATAAATTCGATCACTAGAACATATTTTCTAAATATTAAATATTGTTGTACTATTTTTATTGTATGCTTGTGTATGGTAACACACAGAATTCATAAGCCTAAAAAATATGTGTTTAGGATGAAATCATATGCACAATAACAGTATATTAATATTAATAAATAGAAAGTTATCATAAAGTTTACCGATTAGTTTTAGAAAAATTAAAATATTTATATATAGAAATTTAAAAGTAAGTATTATAGTCATTAAAAGAAAGTATTGTTATAGTAGCGAACTGATTTTAAAGAGATAAATCAGTATTATAAAAGGCATAACATAAATCAAACAAACTGCAATATCAATTACTTCTAAAACATTTATTATTAAGAATTTTCCAAAGATAACATTTTCCACTGATATAGAAGTCCTAAATAAATAAATATAAATAAAGTTATAAGAACTTTCATTGATGTAAATATTATTTTAGCTATGAGTTTAAAAGTTCAAAACTTGTTTAATTTAAAGTATAAAATAATTTCGTAATTTAAAATTTGAAGGCCTATATTTACACCAATTGGAATTATAAATTCGCTTTTATGAGAACACAGATTTCATGAATACCGATTATTGGTAATTAAGTAAACAAAGTAACATATTTAAATTTCAAATAGATATAAACCATAATTTTTTCTATGATTCACGAAAGTTATGTGGTTTCTTTGTTTATTTATTTATTTATTAACAACGTATTTTAAAATTTAAAGAAATTAGATTGGAAACAGAATTAAATTAATTAAGATTATTAAGAATTATGGATTTGTTATACTGAATATTTATCAAACTAAAATAAAAATAGCTATGATTTAATTGAAAATAATAAGTATTTGAATGTTTAATAGTGTTTTTGAATGTTTTAGAGTAATTTATATTAATATTAACAAAGAAATGTATTTTATGATCAATTTTGAATGTCATAAATATGTTTAAGTGACTAAAAGTAAGGGTTTTCTTTCAATGTAATTGCATGTATGAACCATCAATATATCTACCGAGTTTAAGCCCGTACCCATACCTGTGAGCGCACAATAGTGTATTTTGAGCCAGTTGATAACTTCAGAAAAATAAAACTAACAAAGCAGAATGTACAAATAAGTATTAATTGATTGATAATACACATATATTATATTTCATATACGGTAAACATTAGAATTTCATACATTTCAAAGTAAATACATTTTTTTATAACATAAACACAACTGAACAATCTATATCCTCATAACATTTGGCGAGCTTACATTTATTACCACCTCATCAATACTGATTTCAATAAACAACTTGCTACATATATAAACGTAACTATATATACATATATAGTTATGGGAAAGAGGTGCGTAATATGTTAAGAAATATATATAAGAATGCAATAACTTGAAATTTGAAATGTAATACTTAAATTCTTCGACCCATACATTAGTCGGACTAGACTCAAAGTAAGATCATCATCAGTTGGGATGAAAACAAATCTCAGAAAATAGAATTATTTTATCTTAATTTTGGAGCACCTTGTATAAATTGAGTTTTTCAATTTTGAAAGTAAATAACTTGACATTTGAAAAAAATATATTTTAATTAATGAAATTAATTCTTTATAAACTTAAAATAAAATAAACAACCTCTCAATAAACAATAACAATAACAATAAACGCTATCTAAGCACTAATTAAATTAACACATAAACAATAATTCAAATAAATTTAAAATTAAACATCAAATGTATGGATGAGACGATCTCAAGGCTTAATTGCTGTTGTTGCTGTCGTCAGTTTTAGTGAAACAACGATTGTTGCACTGAACCTGACGACAGCAACAGCAGCAGTTAAGCCCTGAGGATGTCTCATGAAAGTAAAATCGAAACTTCGGCAGCAGAAGCACGGAGGACATGGTTCCAACTTGGAAGCCAAGATGAAGCAACGATGGGCAACGACTTCGGAAGTCCATAAGCCAGATAATATACTATAAATTCATTTAAGAACTTACCTTATATCATACACACAATCTAAATATATGTTTACTCACACTCATCTGTGTCGAATGTTTTAAAGAGAGCGAAATAAGCGCAACGTCTGACAAATATGGTGGGTTCGGCAGCACATTCCATGCAAGATATATTCATTTTTAACAGGCCATCGAACTTGTGAGTAGTCTAGCATTATCGTTTTGAAATACCGCCCCATTACAATTAATGGGATCTGGATATTTTTGGAAAATGGATTTGTACAAGCTGTTCAAATGCCGATTGTACACGCATGAATTAATTGTTTTGTTTTTTGGTAGGAGCTTGAAAAACACGATATTTTTGAAATCTCATTATAATGAAAACATAACTTTCCTGTGCTAAATGTCTGCTTTCGATAACTTTGAAGGCGAATTTTTAAGTTAGGACCAAGACAGTTTTCGCACCACATTGTTGTAAAGAATCTACTGATCACCAGTTGTCGTTAAAAAAGGATCATTTTCCACACATTTAAGAAGCATGTCGCAGATGTATATAATATGAGCTTTTTTGAATTCATGAAGAATCAAGATATTGAGCTTTCTGACGTAACCTACCTTTTTTATGTGGTCGTCAACGCTTGAGTGACGGATGTTCAATGTTTCTGAAATTTCTCGTGTCATGTACCGTAGGTTCGACTCGATAGATGTCTATGTTTTGTCGTTATCAACCTCAGTGTGTCTCTGGCCGAGAAGCGTTGTTAAGATTAAAACCACCAGCACGGAATTTCGTGAAACATTGTTGCTATTGACGTTCTTCTAAAATACCGTCACCGCAACTTTTTACGAACTTATCTGTTGTTTTTCAATTCATTTCAACTTTTTATAAAATTTGAAACATTCAACTAAATTGCTCAATCTTTTTTCCAAAATGAACTGTCAGCTGTCACATGCCATCACAAAAAAGAGATGCAAACACACCTGCAAAAATCAACTAGCGCCTTTAGTGGCAAAAAATGTGCCATGATTTAACGAGAGTCCAATATATTCCTGGTTGATTGATTTAAATCTTTGAGATATAGTATACATTTCATACTGCTCTACCATTGTCCCCCTTTATATTGTTTATCTAATGAAGTAAACTGGAATATAGGATTCTACTTCAACTTTTTATGGAATTCAAAATTCATACAAATGCGTAAGTAAATCTAGGCTAGTTCCTTTGGCACTGTTTCATTTCCTAGTATCTTGTTAAATAATATCGTGATTTCTTGTATAAGGTGTCATTCACGAACTTGTCTTTATTGTCACCTGGTCTTCTGTAATCATTCATTGCGATCTTCGTGTTTCTATTTAAACAAAAACTTAATTTGTCAAAAAGTAAAGTGTTTTAGTTCAATGATTTTTGGTTTGCAGAAGCGCTCAACTACTTTATAGTGTTATAATGTTAGAGAATGTCTGAAAAATATAGTTAGTTATCGTAAAGACGATGGACAAGAATTTTAGAGAATATATAACGCATTTGATTCTTTGAAAGTACCTAAATCCTTAAGGATACATTTTTTGTTTTTTTTTGTTGTGAGAGGAAGAATATGTAAATGTGAATATACATAGTAATTATTAGGAATTGCTTTGTTTATTTATTTCTGGTTAACGAATTATTACAATCTAATTAAAATGATTTTGAGATAATAATACTATTTTCGTAATATAAGTTAGTTCAAATTATTTGCTTTAATATTAGAATTTTTACTTTGTGGCGTATTTTTAAAGTAAATGATCTAAAGCGCTCGGTATATATCAAAGAATATTATACCACGCAACCTCTCCATAATCATTTCATTCTAATCTGAAATATTATATGGCCCATAAAACAGGCTGAAAATCATAACAAAGTGTACTTAAAGTAGCGACGATGTTAGCAGTACGTAAAAATGTAGCAATTTTTATTCTCGTACCGACAATCTGTTCCGTTGAAAATGTGCAGTGATTTCAGGTGTATATCCCAGATACGTTTAACTACCATTTGAAAGTTTAATAAAGCCAGTATATGCAAGAATTTCCGAAAAACCTGTTCTCTCACTCTACATTTTCCCGATTCTAACAAGTATATATAAGGTAATTTTTATTCAGGATGAAATGGGAAAGCCCGTGGCTGGCGGGGAAAACCGGGGGCATCACATGATAACGTGCCGTTCGTCAAAAAGGCCATTCCCGGCTATGAAATTCTCGCAAATTGCCTTTGCAAACGCATTCCGAAGATAACAGCATACATTTATAAAACATTGCGATATTATGATGTCCCATAAACTCTGATTTGAGCTTCGGAAGCGTTCCAGGCGTCGGTCGCATTAAATATTTATAAAACAATCATCATTCGGCCATCAGGCAACATGGCGGCCGTCGCTTGGGACGCGCCGCGGTTCACCACATACCACCACCGCCAACCAGCCAAACTGCAAACTGTTATGAACCGCTCAAATATTTATATTTGAATAGGGGATCCCCCTAAATTTGTTTTTCTGTGGTGATCGTCGTCTGTTTTTTTCCTTTTTCGTGCTCAAGTAACATTTTCGATTTGAATTAACAAAGTTATTTATCATACATTTCGCTCTCGCTTTAGAATTATCCGTTTCGCAATAATCTGAGAAATGTATATGGTTTTACGTAATTTTGTTATTCATTTAAAAATAGTACTTTATCTTAATCTTGCAGTTAATTGGGATTGCATTTTTTGATACAAAAAATCAATAATTGTCTTTTTTATAAATATACATATTTATATTAGATAAGTTGAAGTAGTTCTATGGAAGTTGAAGAAATCACGTGTTGCCTCTCTATCTAAATTGGTCTCGAATTATATTTGGCAGAGAATTTATACGTAGGTTGCTTCAAAAGTTTTGCGGTTCAGCTACTTGCCGTAAGATGGCGCTGTCGGAAATATTTTTATCGTCTTCTCCGAAATTTCTTTAATTCAAATAGTATCAGGTTGTACATATGAAATGTCCGATTTTGTATGAAATAAAAGTCTAAATTTAAAAAAATATAAATATTTATTCTGCAAAATAGTCTCCATTTACATCAATAGTTTGTTGCCAACGACCTGGAAGCTGAAAAATTCCCTTTGAAAAGAAATCTAGGTTTTGACGGCTCACATATTGCTCAAACACTGCTATTACAGACTCCCGGTCAGGGAAGTCCCTATTTTTTAAGTAATTGTCTAAACTTCGGAAAAAATGAAAATCAGTTGAATAAGGTGTGTGAGTGAGAATTTCGTAACCAAATTCCGAAAGTTTTTGGATTGTCTATCGTCTTGCATTATCGTGAAGAAGTATGGGTCCATGTCTATTGACTAGTGAGGACTGCAAGCGGCTCAATTTTCCACGCATAGTTTCCAGTTCGGCACAATAGGACGCTGCCGTGATGGTTTCACCAGGTTGCAAAAATTAATAGTGAATAATACCCTTACTGGTTCACCATACAGTCACCATAATTTTTCGCGGGTGAAGTGATGCTTGTGCATGCTGTCTTGGTGCTTCACCTCGATCTAACCATTGTCCTGACCATCTCCGATTATCATAAAGTATCAACTTTTCGTCACACGTTACCACTCGATGAAGAAACGATTCAACTTTCTGTCGATTAGCCAAAGAGGTAGCCACCCCTAATCGACGGAGCTTAATGGCTTCCGTTAATTGGTGCGTCGTCATTAACGGTGCTACGCGCATATCCGCGAGGCTCATTTTCCAAATTAAAATTTCCCTCGCTGAATTTTTTAAACCATCGCCGTAATGTGCGTTCATTACACGTGGTTTCACCGAACGTCTGATTAATTTCTCGCGTTGCTGCAGCTGCATTTAATCCCTTTTTAAATTGAAAGAGGTAAATTGCCCAAATATCTCTTGCCGACAGCATTTCAATAGGCGAGACAAGGACAGGTGTATTAATCTTTCCAAGAAATGGAACAGGTACACACTTCAAAATAAATACCCTTTTCTACAAATACAATAATAATTTTCACCAAAAACATACACGTCTTCACACAGGAAGGAAAAAACGGACATTACATTTGTAACAACCTGATATTTACAGATTGCTACGTATGCTATTGTATGTTTCAAAATTTTTTTAAATAAAGTGAGTTTTGTGAAAAATGCCAGGAGGTTCTACGATGTTGAAGTCGGTTTCACTCGACAAGAGTATTCCCAAAAAATCAAACGATTGTTTGGCGATGAAGTACCATCCCTGGCGATTGTTGAATGGTGGTACAACGAATTCCAGCGTGGATGTGTTTAAGTCAAAAACGAGCATTGTGAGGGATGACCTGCTAGTGCAATACTCTAGAAAACGTCGTTGCATTTATTATTACGAGTCAGAAAGTAAGCAACAATCGGCTCAATGGGTCTTCAAAGATGAGGAGAAACCCACGAAAGTGAGATGCGGACGAAGTTCTGGCAAGAAAATGGTGGCTACTTTTTTCGGACGCACCAGTCGTCTTGCTACTATTCCGCTAGAGGATCGTCGCACAGTCAATGCTGAATGGTATACAAACATTTTTTGACAAATATGTTCCACAAATGCGCGTGAAACAAGAAGACGAATCATTCTGCATCAAGATAATTCACCATCACACAACGCATATCAAACATTAGAGCTTTTAGCCACTTCACGAACGGAATTGATGACCCATCCACCTTATAGTCTCGACCTGATACCTTTTGACTTCTTTATATTCCCATACATGAAAGATAAAATGCGTGGATTGAAAGTTAATACCTCGGAAGCGACTGTGGAAGCCTACGAAATCTTCGTATCTGAGGAGACTGAAGAACAATGGGGCCAATGCTTTGGGAAGTGATTCAACCGAATGTAAAAGTGCATAGATCATAAACGTGGATATTTTGGAAAACAATAAGAAAAATTGATTAAAATAATCGATTTTTTCTATATAATCTGCAAAATTTTTAAAGCACCCTACGTATAATAATTTTAATAATAATAATATTTATTTCGCCCAACAGATTGCAATTACAAGGAAAAAAAAGATAGAGTGCAAACAAAAGTAAGTATAGTTAACTATATAAAAGTGCAAAAGTAAACAATGCAATTGGAACAAAAAAATAAATATAGAATGAAAACAAAAATCAAAATGGTGAGATTAAGAATTGAAACTTTGGGCTACGGACATCGATACTCTTAAAATGAATTCTCAAATAAGATATTAGCATTTTTTCTCATATGAGATAAAAGGCTTTCCAAAAGATATCTATTTTAGTTCTTGCAACTAAAAAAGTATTATTGCTTCAACTCGACCTCGTGAAACACGAAATGGGCGACAAAATGAAACGAGAATCTATTACATTATTGACAAGTTTTAATAACAATTTAGCACTGAATAAGTCTCGCCTAAGTAAAAGTTAAAACTGAAAAATTCCTCTGCATTCTTTCAAGCTCCAGATACAAGAACACATAATGGGGATACCAAAACTAAAAATATGAGAGATTGAATTGTGTATGGAGTGAATGTGGGTAGAAAAGTTTAGGTGTGTGTGGAAAAAAATCTTCGATCTCGGTTTATCTAATCAAAAAAAGCCTCTTAGTGTACCTTTGTGGATGATTTAATAATATTTGCGAGAAACGAAAATGATTATACAATTATATAAAAATATAGCAAAAATCACTTCACATCAGAAAAAAAGTAAATGTAGAAAGAACTAAAGTTATGGTTGTAAGGAAGGAAGATACATATAAGTCGATGGAGCTAAATTTGGAACGATTGATCACTTAAAAGTATCAGTAACACAATATTTTATTAAAGCAAACTAAAACAAAACTAAGAAATAAATGAAACACTGTCTAAATTTTTCATGTTATTAGTATATTGCAACTAGTGTCGTCTGTTAGGATATTATCGAACAAGTTAATCTGGTACGTAGAATTCCGCGGTCGTTGTCCATATTATCTGCTTCTGATCACCTTCCTATTACAGTTTCAATGCGACAGACAGTAGCAGTAGTTGAGCCCTGAAGATGTCCCATATGAGTGGGTACGAAACGTCGGCAGTTATACCAGGGACGCGGTTCCAGCTCGGAAGCCCAGAAGCAGATATCAAACAAGTGCTTGCTCAAAAATGTCCTGACAGACCAAACTAGTCCCAATATATAATAAGGTGTGAAACTTAGATAAAGTGTTTTACTTTTTCCTTGGCATAATGAAATTTCACAAATAACGATCTCAGTAATCAACTATTTAATACAAAATTCCTAAAGAAGTATGAGCTCTATTCATAATAAAGTTTTATTTTATGTCTTACAAGTTGGCCATCAAATGCGATGATATGGGAATTCTTCCCATCGCGTAGTATCATATCACGATCAATGAGTTGACTGCTGTTATTCAACGTTTAAGGTCATTTAGGTTATTGGCTAATGGGAGTACAAATACCCTCATAAAAAATTACATACAGAGGGATCCGAGGATCTTGCTGGTCAAGGGGGTGGTGCTTCATTTTCATGAAAAATAAATTGATCTGAGTCTGTTTACAGTAAAGGGAAAAGCTAATTTTGAGGCACGTCGGGGCATATTGAGATACAACTGTCCTGTTACGGTGTTTTCTTCGAAGAAAAATGGGTTATAAAATTGATCATAGACGCTGCACAGAAGACGTTCATTTCTGGTGAATCTCGTTGTGAAGATTGTAATACAAAAGTGGAAGTTTTCTTCATTACTGAAAGTGAAACATAAAACAAGGGTTTACAATTGCAAATGTTGACGTCTTTTTAGCACACGCCGGATAGTAGGTTGAAGGATCTAAAGTTCATTGCTAACTCGATTTGAAGACTGCCTCAAATTTCACTTAAATATAGCACAGATTCTCCTCACTTGTTCTTCCAAAACTCGCATTCAACCTGAACTTTTTCCTTTACACGTACACTCTGTAAACTGTCAAAACACTATTATATTCTCTTCGGAGAGAGCGTTATAATGTCGAACCGTCTTCGCTGCACCGTAACAACCGAATTTATTTTCGCGAGCTCGAGTTCGCAAAACCTTCTGCTGTCGACTTACCATTTCAAGAAGGGCTTTTCTACATAGTTTTGCTTCAGTATATTCTCCCATTTATAGAAATTGCATTGTCAGAACTGCTAAATACAATAATTATTAATGTGGTACGTAAATATTTGTACAAAATATAAACATATGGTACGTAGACTTCCGCGGTCGTGGTCCATGCTATTGTATCTGCTTCTGGGTTTTCGGGCTGCAACCGCGTCACTCGTATATCTTTATCCATTTGTATGGGACATCTTCAGGGCTGAACTACTGCACTGAAACTACCCAGCCCGGAAACCCAGAAGCAGATAACAATAATTATTGTTTTGGTTTTAAATTATAACTTCATTAGATATTAAAAAAATAATCGTCTCAAGGTGTTTTACGCTATTTTTATTTCGAAGAAGATATTGAAAACGCCTTTAGTATTGACAACTTAAAATAAAAAAATTTCGTGTGTGAAATTAAAATATTGGGAAAAATAGTGGGGGTTACGAAAATGGGTAAATTTAAAAGTGAAGATCTAGTAGTAGTGTTCAAAATTTTACGACAGAATTCAAATATAGCTTATGGCGCGGAAAGTGTTGCCAAATGAAATTTTTTGCATATATTTTCGAATCAGATATATTTCCATAGTTCTTTCAAGAAACCGTGTTCTACCGAACAAACATCTTATAAGTCGCCGTGCATTTTTGCCTTGTTTACTCTTAATATAGTCTTCTTTATACGAATTGTTAGAATAGTTTGAAAATTCTGCATTTTTTGTTATTATTTTTTATGAATAAATTCTACTTTGTTAATAAAATTGGGCTGAACATTAAAAAAAGAACTATCTGGAATACATTTATGTACATATGTATTTTCGAAGCAAAATTTATTCGAATACTTCTTAATTGCACATTCAGAGTGTCGAATCCCATATATTCTTCTCACTTTCGAAATATGTTTAGACAACGGCATAGACGAAAACATGACATAAATAATTATATACATACGTACGTATGTATACACATATATGTGAAACATGATTTCTGTTAGTCTCTTAAGACCTAAAAACGACAAACATCTCTAATTCTGAGAGAAAAAAAATCTGTTTTACACCCTAAATAACTAATTTGTTTCGGCAAATTGGTTGGGGAGAATTACATCCTTACGAAATAGAAAAGGACAGAGATAGAATGATTCTAATAATACCTACAGTAAGATCATAAATATCAGTTAACCTAAACTTAATTTTAAAGGGCGACCGAAAGATTTATGATAGCAGTTAGTGACAATGGTTGCTTATTAGTAAAGGAAGGGAGATATTTAAATAAATACGGTGTAAAAAATTAAAGAACGCGAGTATTAAGTTTCCTAAATTATAGAATGACACTTAGATGGAATTGATGATCGTTATCACATTACATTCATTTATTTCATGACTATATTATTAACATTATAAACTTTTATGTTGTATATTTTTATTTTTATTTTGGAACATAGCATTGATAACATTATATTTTAAAATGTACGTCACTCACAAAAGACTCCTGCAACTCATGTAGGTGATTCGAATCTTAATTACCCAATTTTCGATGATATTCTCGCATAAAAATGGTTGTATGTCTTCAATGATGCGAGTGGTATTGGTTCTTAGAGGCCAGCAATCGTTTGTCAGTATAGCATTGATGTTGATAGCTTGATATAATTCTATATAACGAAGCCTTCGAATGTTTCAGCCAATAAATGGTTTGTATTACGTTCAGCATGGCACGTATCTTATTTAAATTATATCTTTGTGAGATCTATACTATCTAATCTGGACCATAGAATATTGGTAATCATTGCTCGGTATCGGTCGCCGGGTACAGTGAGTGTGATTTCATTCGCATATTTGAAAATATATGGACCGATAATTTCCCAGCCTAAAATCCACGCCAAACAATTATTTTTTCGGAATTGAGTGAAGCTTAGTGAAATTCCTGTGGGTTTTCGTCGTTCGAAATCCATCAATTTTACATGTTGACGAAACCACTCAATCAGAAATGAGTCTCGTCAATAAATATGATTTTTGTTCAAACCATGAATCGTCTTCTAACTACTGTACAGGCCAGTTAGCGAATACACTGCGCTGCCTATGATTATTGTGCTTCAGTTCTTAAATTTATTGCATTTTATATGGGCGAAGACAAAAATCGTATTATTCGCCAAGTAGATGTCGAAGAAATGTAAAGGTCTTGCACACAATGTTAAATGAACCGTGTAGATGGGAGAGCAATTAAAGATAGATTCTCATAAACACTGGTCGGCAATAGTTTCAATCGATCTTGCGTTTCGTTGATGTGCAAGAATTTTTTGGTATACCAACAACTGGGTTGTTTAGAATTCATTTATTAGACAGTGTATTATGAACTCTGCAGGACAGTCACGAATACCATAAATTGAGCGCAGTGCACGAAATATTTGCCGAATAGAGCACTGATTTTGGTAATAAATTTTCATGATTTCCATGCATTGTTCAATCTTGTAGCGTTCCGTGGTTAAATGTTAAGAGTAACTGTTCATGTCACCTAAATAAAAGAACTGTGTCTATCGACATAGACACGTGCAGTTTTTAAAGATCAAGCATTGATATTAAAAATTCCTTTATAATTAAGTTTAATGCCTAATTATTTGTGGATTGTATTTACGGCATGAAATTCGGATTTCGTTTCTAAAATACTATTTTTCGCTTTTGTCTTCAACAGTAACACATATAACCAATACCTCTTTCGTAAACGTAAAATTTCTAAGGAAACTAAAATATACAATAACGGGCCAATCTATAAAACAAATAAATATGATTTTGTTAGTAGTCCTATAACTGTAATTTTGAATTTCTCGAAGACTATAGAAGTACAAATAATTAAAGATTAACTTACTTGACAAAGAATACTGAGCTATGTCTCACCGAAAGGATTGATACTACAATCTAATCTACGATAAAAACGGTTTACCTATTTGTGGAAAACTTCTTTGAAAGTATAAATCAGAAAGAGGACGTACGATTATTGGACGGAGAGTAAGATTCAACGAAACAAATGAGGACATTAAATTTTTTATTATTTTTCGATTTATTTTCTTTCAACTTCAACGTATAGCAATGCTGAAGTGTCATGCTGTTTTTTATAATTATCCTTTTTGAGTTTCTCAAAATACTGCTTTGTTGCTGCAGTAAGTTCTTTATCTGTGAAATCTCGAACACAAACATGTAATTTGAATTTTACTACTTTATTCTATGATATTGTTGTGATTATTATGGCGTAAAGTTCGTTCACTTTCTCAGCCTAACGCCGAGAAACTCTTCACTCAATTTTGATCTGCTCGTGATACCGTAGTTGCTGTATCGATTCTGCTAGATGGATTTACACAGTCTGTCGCAGACTTACTATTTTGGTAAAATTCATTTATTTTATTCGGCTTCAATACAACGGTCAATTAATCTGTCGAATGAATTTGAAGATACCACGTCTCATCGCCAGTTACAATAGAATACCTGAAGTTATCGTCCATTTTTGAGTCTTTAATCAAGTCTGTACAATGTTGAATTGTGAGTAATTTTTAATTATCTGTCAGCTTGTGTAGTACAAACCTTGCGCAAATCTTTCTCAGTTACAAATGCTGTGTCAAAATGCGATGAAGTTCCATGCTACTTTCCGTAATCATAGATTTTTTTCACCAGGACGTTCGACGTCATTTATGTCCGTGCCACCGTTTCGTACGCGATAAACACGCATCACCATATATTTGTTTCATGAAATTAAACGTTTCAGTAAACGATTTACTGAGTTCGAAAAAGAACTTGATATTTGCTTTTTGTTCAACATTCATTTTTCGACCAATGCCAAATATATACTGTTACTTTACGGGCAATTTCTCTGCTTCTAATGATGCAAATGTCTTTATATTTTAAAATAAAATTTGTAAGTTAACATAACATTTGTAAAAGATCTACCTTACCGACGCATATTTTTTTTAATAGATGGCGCCACTAAAAATTACTATTTTAAAAAAGTTTGGTTTTCTCTGCGATAGACTGTGTATATTTATGGCATTTCTCTGTATGTTTTTGCTGAAGGTTATGGGTGTTAGGTATAGAAACATCAATTAAATATGTCCTCTTAATATTTTTATGAGTGTATGTAATGTCTGGTCTATCTTGTGTGTTATTGTGTGATCCATGAGGATGTTTCTGTTCCAGTAAAATTTAATTTCCGATTTTTTAAAATTGTGGTGCGTTTTTATACCAGTGGCTTATTATATCTAATAATTTGTATATTCGTTTATAAGATCTCTACGTATTATTTTACAGATATTTTCATGTAGCGTTATATATTCTATCTATGCTAAGTTTGAATAATATCATATCTCCCTCTCTCGACCAATACATAAATGTATTGACCGACAAAGCAAGAACGCTTCTATCTCACATAGATCGGAGACTATGTTTCCAGTGTGTAATAGACAGAAACTTACGTCTAGGCTTTATGCCAATTAAAGAATGTTAAAATGAATCATTCTATTATTAATAACACCCTATCAACTACATATGTTTCATCGAATTCACGAATCGTCAGGTTGATTTGTGTTATTAATGAACGATTCCTTCAGAGTGTTTATCATATCTTTCGATACAGAAAATAATGAATAATATCATATCTCCCTCTCTCGACCAATACATAAATGTATTGACCGACAAAGCAAGAACGCTTCTATCTCACATAGATCGGAGACTATGTTTCCAGTGTGTAATAGACAGAAACTTACGTCTAGGCTTTATGCCAATTAAAGAATGTTAAAAAGGAATCATTCTATTATTAATAACACCCTATCAACTACATATGTTTATCACGAATCGTTTGATTTGTGTTATTAATGAACGATTCCTTCAGAGTGTTTATCATATCATTTCGATACAGAAAATAATGAATAGTATCATATCTCCCTCTCTCGACCAATACATAAATGTATTGACCGACAAAGCAAGAACGCTTCTATCTCACATCGGAGACTATGTTTCCAGTGTGTAATAGACAGAAACTTACATCTAGGCTTTATGCCAATTAAAGAATGTTAAAAAGGAATCATTCTATTATTAATAACACCCTATCAACTACATATGTTTCATCGAATTCACGAATGTGTTGATTTGTGTTATTAATGAACGATTCCTTCAGAGTGTTTATCATATCATTTCGATACAGAAAATAATGAATAATATCATATCTCCCTCTCTCGACCAATACATAAATGTATTGACCGACAAAGCACGAACGCTTCTATCTCACATAGATCGGAGACTATGTTTCCAGTGTGTAATAGACAGAAACTTACGTCTAGGCTTTATGCCAATTAAAGAATGTTAAAAAGGAATCATTCTATTATTAATAACACCCTATCAACTTTCATCGAATTCACGAATCGTCAGATTGATTTGTGTTATTAATGAACGATTCCTTCAGAGTGTTTATCATATCATTTCGATACAGAAAATAATGAATAATATCATATCTCCCTCTCTCGACCAATACATAAATGTATTGACCGACAAAGCAAGAACGCTTCTATCTCACAGATCGGAGACCATGCCTCCAGTGTGTAATAGACAGAAACTTACATCTAGGCTTTATGCCAATTAAAAAATGTTAAAAATGAATCATTCTATTATTAATAACACCCTATCAACTACATATGTTTCACCGATATCACGGATCGTCAGGTTGATTTGTGTTATTAATGAACGATTCCTTCAGAGTGTTTATCATATCATTTCGATACAGAAAATAATGAATAATATCATATCTCCCTCTCTGTATTGGTCGAGAGAGGGAGATATGATATTATTAATTATTTTCTGTATCGAAAGATATGATAAACACTCTGAAGGAATCGTTCATTAATCACCCAAATCAATCTGACGATTCGTGAATTCGATGAAAGTTGATAGGGTGTTATTAATAATAGAATGATTCCTTTTTAACAAATATGCTAAGTTTATACGATAAACGCGCCTATGTTATGTTCAATTGTTTCTAATGTTTGCGTGTGTGACATTTTCTGTATATTCCTACCATGTCGTTTTGTTTTATGATATATTCACTATAGCTTCTAGGTTTCACAACTCGATCTTGTGTGACAATCATGAAACATTCACTTTCTGTCTAAATATTTCTAACCTTCAATTTGTTGGTTGCCTGATTGTCAATATGTTTGGATTATTTGGTGAGGATGTGTTTCTTGTAGATATTATTGTCTTTCCAGGTTTCTATTTTATTGTTGTTGGTTGTTACCATATATTCTTTTGGAGTGAAATTTATATTTCCGAGATTTAACGGTGTAACGTTTGTTTTCTGCTTCTACTTTATTATTATTATTATTGTTATTATTGTTATTATTATGATATTAAGTAGAAGGCGTTAACAATAAAAGTATGTAAATGAGAAAGTGGTGTACATACCTTTTGTACCAGAAGAAATTTCTTTTTATTACAAATAGTCTAGTGACGAAAATATCTCCATTAATATTGCCGTGACGTTGTCAGACCGTTTTAAAACCACACAAGATGGAAACTAATTAATTTTCAGAAACAATTTTTTCCTCTTCCTTTTTTAAGTAAATGTATAGATAGATATATAAATATCCAACATTTAAGTGTGACTATTTTTTGTTGTACGTAAGCATATATCTGGGTATATACGAAAGAGTTATGTTAGTATAACTTCTTTCCTCGCAACACAATCTCCTTTCTCACTTTCTATTTCCTTCTATCTATCTGTAGGCTTTTAAGCGTTCGAAATTAATGACACCGAACTATATTCGTAAACTAATTAAAATTGCTCAAGTTCCACCTCGACCAACACGAGACTTTGTTCAATCATTAACGGATGTTTCGGTTTATGTATTTTCGAAGACTCGAAGAAAATCGACCGACGCCTGACAGGATCGAAGTGGCAGAATTGAAACATTAATATCCACCTAAGCTAACTAATAAGCGGTAATGATTTATTTTTATAAAATAATGTGGAAACATTTACGAAACGTTTATTTTTTCAACTGTCGTATTGATGTATGGTAGAAACTTGGTGAACGGAAAATCAAGAATTTTAGTAATTATTAAACATTTATTTGTGTTAGAGACGAAGCTATTTTTGTGAGATGGAAATGTTCATTTTCCAATCACTTACATATTTACGCCCACTACACTAAGTATATTATATGTTTGTAAATTTAAATTATTTATACGATAATTATACGAGGCGCGTTCTCTAAGTATTATACCCAGTTCCTGATCAAATTATTTTTATTTTATAATAAATCAGAATAAAGAGTTTATCGCAAAATATTTATTGTAAGTAATACAAAAGTAATTCTTTCGAAGAAATTATTACTATATTGTAATTTTACCCTTGGATTTTATGACCGTTGGTACCCTCTTCGGCACGCATTCTACACATGATTTTATTGGCTCCCTAAACATGCGATCATTTTGCCACATATTTTGGTCTCACGAACGGTGCCATTTTTGCTTTAATATACTACCGATTTCGTTACTCTTCACACATTTTAAATAGCGTTTAGATCGGGAGAATTTCTCAGCTATGGAAGGAATAGTGAATTCATCAGCTTCTAAAAGTTTGTCAAAGATTTTGCCTTATAACAAGGGCAATTATCATCTATCAAGGCATAAGGAACTCCATCAGAATCAAGTTCTAAATACATGAGTAGAATATCCACGAACACGTGTTTGTATTGTCTTTGCTCCATTGTGCTTTTGCAATAAAACAAGCGCTCGAGACGTTTAAACGCTGTGCAGGATCATTTCATGAAAGATGTTTCAGTTATGGTTTTTTAACAAGGCGTCTTTATTTAACACCAGTTGCGCGCCTGCGAAATGATTGCTCGCCAATTCATTTCTTTCTCCAGAGACAATTGTTTCGATACTTCTACTTGATCGTCTACGGTTTCCCTCTGCCAATTTTATGATATGTCTATTAAGTGGAGATGTAGTTATTTATTTTCTACCATAAAATGAGTGCCCGGTACATGTGCTAGGAACATTTACAGTACCTGGTAATTACATTAGCCCACCCTACAATTTTAGAGCATTAAATAAATAAAATTCAAGCACATGAAATTTAAAGCGTGTACTTCTATATTACACATGCTGGAATAGATTTGAACAGATATCACAACTATAGAATATATTTTTTCAATATTTAGTCAAACCTTCCTTAGTTTGCATTCACTTCGGCATGCTGTCGATACAGGCTTTTTCATTATATTCTTTTAAAACGCTTAAGTTTGGATTTGGAGGCGAGTAAACAATAGATTAAAGAACACTCCAGACATTCTCGATTGGATTGAGATTCGGTGAATTGCCAGGTAAAGGCAATATTGATATAAGAAAATCGCGTAAAACATTCTGGACAAATTTTGCCGTATGCCACGGAGCCCTATCTTGGATAACCATAGAAGTATCTTCCTCTACATCTGGTGAAGTAATAAAGGACTTCAGAACAGTGTCTACTACATTTTTGTATTGATACTAGTTTATTGTCCCTTCGACAAAAGTACAGACGTCCTGTTCCAGCCCCAGTAATGTATGGCCATATCATCAGAGCGGGGGGATATTTAACATTTTGGAAAATTCAAAAACAAAAGATGTTGCTTATGTAGCAGAGGGTTTTCGGTTTTTGTTTAAATAATTAAAGTAAATAAAAATAAAGCATTTGCTTTGTTTTACTTATTTATTAAATTACTTTAACAATATTGTTTCAGTATGCTTTGCCTAAAACACTTTGACAATGGACTAACAATATTGTTAGAGTAATCTAATAAATAAGTGAAACAAAACAAAATTTATTGTCAATAAACAAAAGAGAAGAATTGACATCGGTTTAGATGAAGATACACTTATTATTAGTCTTCTAAAATTAATTAATAGAATTTTTAAAATATCTGTTTAGTAAAGGTTTCTAATATTATGTGGTAAAGTATTTAATTATTTATACAAATTTTTATATTATACAATACTTTTTTTTAATATTACCTGAAAATATTCAGACGAATCTTACTTATAAGTAACAGTCGAACTGAAAAGTCCCCAGTCTACCATAGTAAAACACAGTTTTTTGGCAAAATTCGATTTTATTATTCAACATAGTTGCCTTCGAGGGCGATACACCGATTATAGGGTTCTTACAACTTTTCGATACCATTTTTGTAGTACGAATTGTCTTTAGCCTCGAAATAGGCCTCAGTTTCGGCAATCATCTCCTCATCCCTGCTAAATTTCTTCCCGGTGAGCATTCTCTTGAGGTCTGCAAACAGGAAATAGTCGCTGGGGGCCACATCTGGAGAGTACGGTGGATGGGGAAGTAATTCGAAACCCAATTCACTTAATTTGGCCATTGTTTTCATTGATTTGTGACACGGTGCATTGTCTTGGTGAAACAGCACTTTCTTCTTCTTTATATGGGGCCGTTTTTTTTGCGATTTCGTTCTTCAAACGGTCCAATAACGCTGTATAATAGTCACTGTTGATGAACTGGCCCTTTTTAAGATAATCTATGAAAATTATTCCATGCGCATCCCAAAAAACTGACGCCATAACTTTTTCAGCTGACTGTTGCGTCTTTCCACGGTTTGGAGCCGGTTCATCGCGTGCAGTCCACTCGGCTGACTGTCGATTGGACTCTGGAGTGTAGTGATGAATCCATGTTTCATCCATTGTCACATATCGACGCAAAAACTCGGTTTTATTACGATTTAACAGCTTCGAACACAGCTCAGAATCATCAACTCGTTGTTGTTTTTGATCGAATGTGAGCTCGCGCGGCACCCATTTTGCACAGAGCATCCGCATGCCCAAATATTCATGCACGATGTGTCCAACACGTTCCTTTGATATCTTTAGGATGTCAGCTATCTCGATCAACTTTACTTTACGGTCATTTAAAATGATTTCGCGAATTTTGTTTTCGTCGGTGACAGCCTCTTTTGGTCGTCCACTGCATTCGCCGTCTGCGGTGCTCATTTCACCACGTTTAAACTTAGCATACCAATCAATTATGGTTGATTTTCCTGGCGCAGAGTCCGGAAACTCCTCATCAAGCCATGCTTTTGTTTCAACGGTATTTTTTCCCTTCAAAAAGCAGTACTTTATCAGCACACGAAATTCTTTTTTTTCCAATTTTTTAAATAACAGAAGTAGCTTCACTCTTAACGCAATATCTCAGTAACTAATGGTCGGATTGCTGTTAAATTTTGACACGTTTGGTTTGAAGGTTAGTACTATCTAAAAAACATATGGATTTAATAACAGTAACGCCATCTATGTGTCAGACCGGGGACTTTTCAGCCGACCTGGTATACAAAATTTCTGTCCATATTCTTATATAATTTGAAGTGTTGGATTAAGTTGTTTTCAATAACCAGTACTATGAGAGTATAGTATTCAAGAACCACTTACCAATGACCAAAGGAATATTAAGTTAATTTAAAATGGCATGCTAATTATCTTAGAATTTTACAACAAGGTATTATTTTCCTTTTTAAACGCAGTGGACATAAGAGTCTATAATTAATGATTACGAAATTAATTTTTTACCTAATTATCTAATAGTTTCGGTCAAGAATTTCTTTTCTTTATTTGAAACATTAAATTCTACTTATCTTGTATTTGTTTTCTTATATTGTCATTATTTTTTATGAACTAATCACATTTACTATCCATTGACTCTTTATTTAGAAAAACTTAAATAATTAACAATAGTTATCCTAGAATCCGGTGCTTCGCCTGTGACACTACACCGGATATTATCCATAGACTACATGAGTGTCTTCATTATTCTGAAGCGGTTTCAAATTGTGTTTATTTTGCAAGTAAATCTATTGCTCGATATACAATATTTGGATCAGCAATGATGCAAAGTCTCAATCTCTTGGTAAAATTTAGAACTCTTAAGGTCGTTAAAATATGTAGCCACAGCAGTTTTAATATCGTTGTTTGTTAAAAATTTCTGATCTGCAAGATATTTTTAGGCGCGGAAAAAGATACAAATTGGAGAATTGTAAGTCGGATGTATAGCGTGAGTGCGGAAACAAATTAAAGCCTAATTCATTAATTTTTGCAATATCAACAGGTATGTAGAGCTGTGCATTGTCTTGGTGGAAAATGATTTTTTTCTTGGCTAACTTGGCTAATTAATATTTTTACTCTAATTTGTCTAAAAGGTTCGGGTAATATGTATCTGTGATAGTTTCCTTTTGGAAGGTCTATAAGAATACTTTTCGCATACAAAAATCGCATCCCAAGAAGTGGCAGCCATTACCTTTACTGCATATGGAACAGTCATCGTGTTCTTTACGAAAAGAGATCCGCTGTATCTCCGTTGATTAGGTTGTTGTTTTGTCGCGGACATGTAATGATGAACCCAAGTCTCATCTGCGGTAATAAAGCATTCCATAACAACATACTTAAGAAATTTTCCTTCGCATCAATTTTTGTTCAACAATGAGCAATCGAGATACTCTCCTCGCCGATAGCTTCTTCATAGCCAATTCTTCATTCAAAATATATGTTGCGCGTTCTTTAGTGACTTTTACAATCTTCGCTATTTCAGATTTTTTTCAAGCGATGGCGTCTTAGCACGACAGCATGAACTAACATGGCAGGTTTCCGTCGTTCACTAGGTGGTGCACCTTTAACGATCACAATTAAACTCATGAACCCATTTATCAAAAATGCGCCCTTTTTTGTCTCATTATAATTATTTGTTGTTGACAAGCTTTTCAAAAAGAAGTAGTTAATGATGGCACACATTCCAATACTGTTCATATCACCAACTAGACGCTCTTACTTAAACAGTCGTCACAACGAATTAATAAATGTAGCGAACTGAAATTTGAGAGTTGCTAGGGAGGGAAATTTTAAAATTAGTCTAAGACTGCGTCATCTATCCGACAATTCAAGAACTTTTCAGTCCGCCTTTGTAAATTTAGATATAGTACATAAGTGAGTGTCAAAGATTTAAGAAGTACAGGTCAAATAAAGAGTGTTTCAAATTGCGCGTTTCTTTAAGAATAAATAAAATATAGATGGCGCACTGAACTTATCTGGGTATGTGGGCATTTAAAATGTGCGATGTACGACATTTATAAAAATGGCTTCGTACACGGTACAACAACGCGTTCAATTGTTGAATTATTTTATGAAAATCAGCGCTCTGTGAAAAGAGTTTTTAGAAAATTACGTGAATTTTATGGGTTACATATTCGTCCATCTGAAAGCACTATTGGTCGAATTATTAAAACATTTCAAGAGACGGTTCCGTGGAAGATCATAAAAGTGAAAAATACAGTCATAGTGGTCGTTTACAAGAAAATATTGGTTTGGTTCGTGAAAGTGTTGCTGAAGATCCTGAAATGTCCATTAGACGATGTTCACAACAATTTGAACTTAGTGAATCAACAACATGACGTATTTTACACATTTTCCGATGAGGCACATTTTGAAATTGGTGGCTATGTTAATAAACAAAATTGCCGTATCTGGGGCGAGGAAAATCCACAAATTATTCATGTGAAACCTATGCATCCTAAACGAATTACTGTTTGGTATGCATTATGATCGGGTGGTGAAATTGCACCTTACTTCTTTGAAAATGCTGCTGGTGAAACTGTAACTGTCAATGGTGATCGATATCGCCGGACGATAACCGAATTTTTGTGTCCTGAATTAATGAATATTGACCTAGAGGATATGTGGTTTCAACAGAATGGCGCTACACCTCACTTTGCACACGAATCAATTGATTTATTGAGAGAAAAATTTCCTGGACGTGTAATCTCAAGAAACGGTGATGTTAATTGGCCACCAAGATCATGTGATTTGACAATTTTGTTTATATAGACTATAGACTATTTTCATTGGAATTATGTGAAAAGTCAGGTTTATAAAAACAATCCACAATCAATTCTTGCTTTGAAAGATGAAATTATTATTATATTATGTCCTTGAAAATTTTAACAAAAGAGTGGACGTCTGTGGAGCTACAAGAGGAGGTCATTTGGCAGATATTATTTTTCGCATATAAATGTCATAACTGATACTTCAATTACCAATAAAAAGTTTTCGAAAGTCAATACAAATTATGAGTTTTATTTATTCTTTAAAAAAACTGCGAAATTTGAAACAGCCTTTATAATAACTTCCGTCGCACATGTCGAAGTAAGTGTATTCTAAAAAAGTATCTCTCACAATGTCACTCTCTATTTGAAACTTATTCATGTGGAATAGATGATTTGTCTTTGGAAAATAAAAAAAAATTCTTTTCAAAATCTTTGTTCTTCAATCACACACTCATTTTAAGCACGAAATTATAAAGTATTAATACTATGCTTAAGTTATTTTTAAGTGTACCCGGCCATTAATTTTATTTTAATTATCGCTAAATTATTGCTCTTCTTCCTTAATAACCACCCAAATATTTATAACAAACTGTGGACAAATTAATAGGTGCGCGTCGTCTTTCTCTGGCTCAATCTAATAAATTAATTTCGTGTTAATTTATATAGAGGTCGATGAGAGATTAACGCCTTTGCCTAGTGGTTTCTCGACTGTATCGTATATTCCCCTTTGTAGTCGGGACAAATTAAAATTAGAACGTATAAAACAGTTGATGTTGACGTTATTACGAACGTTGGATGACTTGTTGACGTTTAAATTTAATAACTCGTAAAGAAAATGTCTCGGGAGTTCCTTTGAAAATTCAGAAAAACACTTTGTCTGATCAAAACGTTCTCAATGATAGGACTCTGTATAAACACAGATTCAGGTGTTTCACATATCACATCACAAATTACATGATGGCGTTTTAAAGTTCCACTTGAAATTTGCCATTAATATTCATATGAGGATCATTTAGTATATCCGTTTTTTTAAATATTTTTCAGACATTCAGTCCTACAATATAATTCCTTCTAAATTCATTGCATTTCTATCATAATATGAAGGCGTTCCGAACAACGGTGGAATTCTAATTAATTTATACGAAGTAAATATTCATACCATATTTCATTAAAATTTTTTAAATTTACTATATTATAGGTGTCGTCGTTTTTAAATCTATATTCAACAAAAACAAAATTGTTTGCTTTACTTATATGTAAGCGGTGTCCCTCACAATAACTAATAACAAAAATAAAACGATTTATAAAATGTCTAAAATAGCATTTTGTATTAATAAATGAACACTGAACTGTATAAGTACTTCGACAACGATGTTATTGCTAAAGATGTGAATATTACACTGCGCGTCATGAGTGCATATATGGAAAGCTCCCCACACATTCTTGATTTTCAGTTATGATTTGCTCGTGGATTGGAACGAAAGTCTCCGGTACGGATGTACTGTTATACGTTGCATGTAATAATGCTGTTACGTACTCTGAGAAAATGACCATTGTTAGACGCAGGGAATAAGTTTATTACATATTTACTGGATTTAATTTATGATGTTTTAAATATCAAATGTGTAGTTTGCAATATATCTTTACTTTACAGAATGAAAAGTGACTGTAAACGATAAGTGAATTATAAAAAATGGGCGTACGATTGAATGAGAAATTTATACAAAGGGTACTAGAAAAGTTGTGCAATATGACGCAACGATGAATCGTAGGAAACTGCTTGTTGCTGCATGTTGAGACATGTTCATACGTGCATAGTAGCCGCCGCGCCATGTCGATGGGCTCAGTTATTCATTAGCAGTGAGAGTGTAAAGTGATAAAGTGCTTGCGATGGCATCGAGGTCACGAAATGAAATAAGGGCAGTTTTGTGTTATAATTTCGTGCGTGGTTTAAAAATAGACCAATGCTTCGAAGAAATGACTCTTGCACTAGGTGATGTTTGTCCACATCGCACAACGATATTCAGGTGGTATAGAGTTACATCGAGAGGGGAAATTTAACTGTGGAGGATGCTGAGAGGTCGGGAAGGCCACGAACTTCAGTTACGGAGGAAAACGTTACTACTGTGAAGAAAATGCTTGGCGAAGACAGGCGAGTGACCTACCAACAGGTAGAGGGTACTTCATATCTAAATGCATCAGCAATTCGTTCGATTCTGCATGATCATTTGCACGTGAAGAAACTTTGTTCTCTCTAGGTACCGCATCGACTGACTGAAAAGCAGATGACCCGACGTGTGACTTGGTGCCGGGAGATGCTAAAAAAGTTTAATAACGGACAATCTTAATATGTGAACAACATCGCGACAGGTGACAAAACTTGGCTGTACTATTACGATGTGCCGACCAAACCTCGAAACATAGTTTGGGTCTATGATGATGAGGATACACCCGTAGTTGTCAGAAAATCTTGATCTTTAAAGAAAAAAATGATTGAGCTGTATTTTTCAAATCGAGTGGAATTGTGGAACGCGTCGTTTTAGACACACAGAATACAGTCACAGCTAAGTGGTATACCGAACAGTGCCTGTCTAAAGTCATTGGATCTATAAAGAACCTGAAGCCAAAGTCAAGAATGGACACCTGGTTCCTCCGTCACGATATTGCTCCAGCTCACCGCGCCCAAGCCTGCACCGAATATTTGACCACGACAGAATTGAAACTTCTCGAGCACTCTCCCTACAGTCCAGATCTTGCTCCCTGCGACTTTGTACTGTTCCCGCATGTGAAAATGAAGCTAAAACGGAGGCGGTTTTCCAGTGATGAGGATCTTCAGCGGGCTTGGGACAACGATGTTTTACTCCCTAGTGAAATTTGGCAGAACTGATTTAAAGATTGGTTTCGGTATTGAGTGTAGAGGAAATTACTTTGAAAAAATTAAACAAACAAAGTTGTATTGCAAAACTTTCCTAGTACCCTTTGTATTCGATTTATGTGTCACATTTATTTTGTTTAATCCACTGTTTGCTGAAATAAATATGCGAACTGTGTATCACCTAGTCGGAATACGTTACAAAATTTTATGCCATTTGCTTACAAACATATTAAAATGTGAATTGAAAATATAAGAAAATATGGTTATGTGTGACGGTAAAAATCTGTTGTTAATGTTATGGTATGTAAAATGGAACCACATCAGCCGTCATCTTCAATCTTATTAGCTTTGATAAGAAAATACTGCCGAAGTAATATCAAAGTCAAACACATTGGAAAAATTTGAATTTTCAAGAAACTGACTTATGACTGATCCCGCCGAAACTAAGCGTTCTTTAGACCGGTTGCTCAAAGACAACTGCTAGCTTCTTACATGTTATGTGTAAAATTCATGCTTGATGTCTTGTGACGGAAACTATTTGTAGATATTATCCAGAGGTAGATAAATTCATTGTAAGTACTATGGTAGTGTTTCTCAAACTTGAGAAACACTACCATAGTACTGCGAAATTCTGGGGAACTCCCCAGAATTTCGCAGGCTGTGTTCACATATTGCTGAGTCACCACAACCGATTCTTATACTTTGGGAAACATGGTTACAGGCAGCGTTTTACTATCATAAATATTTTAAGCATATAAATAAAATTGTTTTAAAATTCAGTCCGAATGAAGATGCAGCTATCGAAAACCAAGCAAGATACAACGATTACTTCGGACTAGTGAAGGAAATAGGAAAATGAGAAAATCCTTCGTTATTCTTAGTGAAACAGTGCAAATATTGAACAGTTTTCCGCTGTATATGAAGCAAAAAAATTATTGAAAGTGCCTCTACAGATCTATTAATTATTACCAAAGACCAACTCACTCATGCAAATATTACATCATTAGCGTTTTCTGTTTATAAGTACTTTTGTTTCACGGCGTACTCTGTCTGCTGAAACAATTACGGAAACATATCTTAAGTTTCAAATATTTAACAGGTCTTATTCAGTTTGTCACTTCACAAGAAGACACTTAAAATGGGGTGTTTCATCACGTTTTTAAATTACTGCTTACTATTTACTTTATTTTATGTACCTACTATCAAGCGCACGCGTATGGTGACCAGTTTTATTTCAAATTTTTGGTTATTGGCTTCAATAGTCACAATCAACCAAATCTAAACTAAAATAAATATAACTAAAGAATAGATATGTATACCAACTGGAAAGATCAACGGATGATTGGATGATTTAAATAAGCTACTTTCAAAATCAATCGAGGGCAATTGAATAGTTCTAGCCATACTTCTAGGTATAGAGGCTTTAGAGGGATTTTTTCGATAGAAGCTTTAAAAAGAAAGGAGTCGCATCTATATTAAAAGCGATGCCCTAGATTAGATAGATAATTGCTCTAAAAACAAGAATAATTACGATGTCCATAGGCGCAGCTGCTATTGAGGTTAGATCAAAATGGGGTTGCCCAAAGAAGAATGTGTTATCGTTCTTCTTGTAAACGATCTCCTCAAAAGATTATCAACTGAAAATATTCACTGTCTAGAATACACAAATGATCTAGTTACTATTTTTCGAGAACACTTTACAGAAGTTATCTCAGAACAAATGTAAACGGCTACGAACATAGTAGGTAACTGGTACGCAAGGAGTATTCGATAATTAAAGTTTGGAAAGTACAAGTAGTTACTTTCTCAAAAAAGAGAGTTTATACAAGGCTTAGAGTCACCAGTGTTAGAAAATGTAGGATTAGGGATAATATTCGATCAAAGCCTTTTTGGAATTTTCATGTTCTAAAAACTACCAATAGAGCAATAATTACCCTAGACTGGTGTAAGGGAATGTGTGAGAAAAGCCTTGCTTTAATCCTAAAATAAGATATATGGTTATATACAGGGACAATTATATCCATGATTAACTAGAAACAAAGACAAATGTGTTAGCAGACTACTAAGTGGCGTGCAAGAACTCGCGTATCTAAACGTCACGGAAGCTATGAGAACAACATCTATAGCTGCATTGCAAACGGTATTGAACTTATTGCTCCTAGATATTCATATACAAGCAGAAGTAAAGTCAGTAGCCTACACACTAATGCAGAATCAATCTTCTATAAGCCAAGTCCTGAATACTGAGCATCATGGTGAAATCGAGCGACGCCGTGATTTCGAAATTCAACATTATAAAAACTAATATAATAGTTACACCAGACCTATTTAGGCAAAATCTATTTGGTACACGACTAGTTTTATGGCAGAACAAGACGTTAGAGACAAAAATTACGTATTCAAAGAAAGGACGATGATCCAGGTGAACCAATTTTATATGTAATGATAACCGGATAATTTTGTCAAGAGCTATCAATGGATTGCGGACTACATTTTATTTACCAGGCATCACATTTGTTCTTAAGGGCCAATTTTTTCACATGTCCAATTTTCTTGTCTACCTTTGTTACCCAAAGACGTATAAAACAAGGAAATTTAGTATAACGCTTCGTTGATTAAGAAGAATGTTTACCATTTTTAAATTAACACAAAATACTGGGATGTGAGATGTTACAATATTCTTCCTCTAGTTTTGTACTGTGCAATGGATATCCCGGCATATTTATTTTCGTTATGTAACAAAATGTAATTAAGACTACATTTTGAACTGTCAATAAATAAATGCTATTCACTCGATTCATATTATGGCAAACCCATTTTTAATATCTGGACAAAAAATGGAATTGTCTTCTTGGGCAAAATAATCTGATAAAAAATAATTTTTGTGCCAAATTTTTTCTTTTTTTCTTTTTTCTTTCACACATGATGCCAGCAATTCAAGATTCAAATATCTTTCAAGCTCATCCAGGTCAACCTGCGAAAAGCGTTGGAGTCTATCATCTGGTAAACTTTAAAGTATCTTATCTGATAATCTCGATTCTAAATTGTCTTGTACTAAGAGTTCAGATATATTCTCAGTAATTGAAACCGAGGAGACTCTGATATCAACTGAATGTTTCACGGCACGCTGTACGAATATTGTACTTAGATACTCCCATTTAGCTCGATTTCTACCCTTCATATCTCTTATGTCAACAATAAAAAAATAATAATCATCTTCTCGCCAAATAGTTAGGATTCCAAATTTAAAGACTTTTTTTCCCACTTTTTCATAATTTTAAGTATTCAACAAACGATTTACAAACACATTAGGAGCATAGGGCTTGTTATTTGTATCCAGAAGCAAGTTGAAATACAACAGATATATGTACTTTTAATGAACTTAGAAATACGTTTTTCTATAATCTTTGAAAACAATATCGCAAAATTTTTAAGGTTGTTTAAACACCTTTTCGAATTACGCCTTGCTTAGAAACGTCCGTTAATAATTTTATTACAGTGATTCTGTTTAAAATATGCAATATGTTATCAACGAACAAATGCACATAAACAACGAAAAGAATATTTAAGTAACTGACGTGTACAAACAATTTTAACGGTAGATTTGAAAATAAATTTTATCAGCTGAGAAATTCGCAACAACAGATGAAAAGTAGTGTTTTGTAAAGTGGTGAAATCGAATAATTATAATTTAGAAATATAATATAAATTTAGTGTTGAATTTCTAAATAATTAACGAATACGAAGTTTTCATACTAGCAATTTCACTAAAGCATTTCAAAAATGAAATTTAAAAATGGAAAAATATTGACTCTGGGAAAAATCCGTGTTAATATCTATTTCATTATAGTTGCTATTCTCCTATTTTACTCTGTATATAGATAACAAAATGTACGACCACTAGAACCGTTTTCCTTCATGGAACAATATTCAATTTGAATCAATTTAAAGCGTGGCAAAATCAATAGTGTGACCTATGAAACCGAAAGCCGTTTAGTCCCGGAATGACTCCAAACCCGCTCCTTTATTTCGATAATTGGTTTCTTGTATTTGTAAGACCCTTAATCTCGCATTCTTTTTATCTAATTTCTTTCTCGATAACGGCCGGTCTTCTTTGTGCTTCACATCTCTTTCTCTCTCTGGGGCATCAATTGTATGTTAAATGGATATGGGAGTAATATGTGGAGTGGAATCCGATCGAAAATAAACCTAATATTGTATCGATATAAAGATGAATTTGGCCCAAATTGATCTAGATAATAGTGATTTGTTGGCCGGTAATTGGTTTTGAGTATTTACCTAGAATCTTTTTATTAATACTGATTGATTTTTATGTTCCTATCGGTAACAGTAGCGAAGATATCTTTGTGAAAAACAGGGTTCTCCATTTAAAAAAATGACAGTGTCGGTGTTTCCAGATTTTTTTTGTTCACGTAGGCGAGTATAATTTTATTTTCAATTTGCCATATGTTGTGGAACAGATATTGGATCTACAGACTACAAAGACATTTTCGACCTTTAGAATTATATAAATGAAGTGTATAAAGAACAATTTAGCAATAGGTGGGAATACGTTTCTTATTCCGGTTCTCGATGTCTTAATTTAAAGAATTTAGGTAAACTAGTGAATGTGGAACAGTATTTTATCTACTTCAGTTTAGATTTCGGACGAAAACTTGATTGGAATAATCGTGTTTGTGAGCGGTTTATTTTCTGCTTTCTCTGATAGCATCCTTCATTTTTTTTCTTTTTTTAAAATTCGAAACTTCTATCATTTTTTTTTAATTGTTTCTATTTCATATTCCGTTAGAATATTTGGAAAATGTATAACGTTTTCCATTTTCTTTTAAAGTTGCAATAGTAGAAATAATAATAATAATAATGATACAACACACTGTTATTTTGAATAACGTCACCTGCATTCAAATACAAAGATATCAATAATAGTGATAATAAAAAGCTTGTATTAATTTACTGTTCTATGATGTAGAACAACCTCTCAGTATTAGCCGCGTACAGTCCAAGCTCAGACCCATACATTTTGTGGCCTAAGCGAAAAGTCTGCCTGCGTTATGCTGAGGAACTGAGTGAAATCTACGCCATAATAGTAATAAATCTTTATTATTCAGCACGACATTTCCATTTATAGATTAATAATGCAAAAAACAAGATTCTAACTGCCAGAAATCTATGCCATGATAATAATAATAATAATTAATTTTATAGTCTTTCATTATTGCTCTTTCCAGCTCTTCATTGTAGAAAGAAAAAATTGTCGTTTATTTATTCAACAAATACCGACCATAAAAAATTTATCATTTACATTTTGGTTTGCTCAGGAATCAAACACATAGGACAATATCTCCATAGCCATTAGAGTACTGGGCTGCCGATCATTGTACAATCTCTGTTCCTCTAGAGCTTTGGAGCCAAATATTTATTCTGACTATTTATCGGATCAACGTGACTCTAAAGTAATACTAATACGAGGGTAGTTTGACAAGTAGTGAGAATGGAAAAGAAAAACGAATTTTTTAAATACAAAATAATTTTTATTTTTCAATATATTCTCCTAAAAGAGCAATACATTTATTCCAACGGAGCTCCAACGCCCTTATGCTATCTCTAAAATTCGGTTCCGGAAGGCTTGCAAAATACTCATTTACGAAGATGATAAGCTCGTCGTTAGACGAAAATTTCCTTCCACCTAGTGCCGTTTTCAATTTTAGAAAACGGTGGAAGTCGGAAGGTGCTAGATCCGGCGAATAAAGCGCATGCGGTACTAATTGGAAATGCAACTCGTGGATTTTGGACATCGCAACTGTGCTAGTATGCGAGGGAGCGTTGTCTTTGTGAAACAGAATCTTTTTCTCCATTCCTGGCCGGTTAGCACGAATCTCAACATTTAATTTATGTAGAAGTTCTGCATAATATTATCCGTTTATTGTGGTACTTTTCTGAAGGTAATCAATGAGCAAAGTGCCCTTTGAATCCCAAAAATTTGATGCCATTACCTTGTTTGCCGATAAAGTGGTTTTCGCTTTCTTTGGAGGTGCAGAACTACGTTCTAACCATTGTTTCGACTGTTGTTTAGTTTCGGGTGTATTGTAGTGTATCCAGGTTTCATCGCAAGTAACAAATCGCCTACAAAAATCAACCGGATTCCGCTTATAAAGGTCCAAACACTCATTGGAAACGCGCAAACGAGTGAATTTTTGATCAGTCGTAAGCAATCGCGGCACCCCTCTTGCCGAAAGCTTGGAAAGACCCAATTCTTTCGTTAAACTGTGGTGTACGCGTTCTGTTGAAATGTTTACCATGTCTGCTATCTCTCTCACTTTGAGTCGTCGATCTTGCGTAATAATATTATGGATTTTTATAATCATTTCCTTAGAAGTCACGATTTTGGGTGTTCCAGAACGCGCTTCATCAACACAGCTTGTTTTACCACGTTTAAATTCATTTACCCATCTACTTATTGTGGTGGATGATGGAGAAGGTTCACCTAATGTTTCCCGTAACTCATCTTTTATTTCGGAAGCTTTCATACCCTTAATTACGAAGTATTTAATTACCCCACGATACTCTGCTTTTTCTATTTTAACAAAACGACGTGTTGCTTCTTTTTCAATCAGCTGTCAAAAATAAACTAATCAACCGATTTATCTAAATATCGGAACGTAAACATATAAATAGCCAACCAAAATTACAGTGCATTTGTTTTACCATAGAGCGCCACCTATATGTCATTCTCACTACTTGTCAAACTATCCTCGTAGTAATAATATTCATAAGAATTTATTATCCAAGCAACGATATCAGTAATAATTATTACTGAATAATCCTTTGGTTTCGAAGTAGCATATAACCTCGTCGGGAAGACTAAATAGGTGCGATTATAAATAAAATAAATAATGTGTGTAGGAAAACGATTTAGAAATTTATTTAGATGCGTCACAGTTAACAATCCACCTATGCAAGCACCTGCTCTTCAATGACGTGATGCAAAGTCTGCACGAGTTCGCTCATCATCGGCTCCTATAGCTGGATATGGCGGAGGATTATAAATTTAGTAATAACACATATGTCAATACTCCTCCTTAATCAGTGTTAAGCTCTCCTTTAAATTATTAGTAAAAAATTGAAAGTTACACATATATACATACATTGAACAAGAAACTTGAGAAGATAAAATAGAAGCAAAGCTGATGAAAAGAGGCGGTCATAGTGGTAGTCTAACGAAACAGTATTATCTACAAAAGTATCTAGAAATGACAAATTACATACCAATAGATAAACAAGTATAATGCAATAAGACGTTTCTATGTTAATACAGCTATCTATTAATGGAATCAAGAATTTATTTTATGGAATTATTCCGTAGTTATTTATATAATTTTAAAGTTATATTCTCATTTCTATAGCACATTTATATTTTTGTTATGAACATTTTGCGAAATGGTTTATAATATTATTAATTAAAATTTAGATATTAAATTTATTTAAATTCGGTAAGCAAAAGTTCTTTTAAAAATATACTCCCAACTGGCATGACAATCCTCAACACAATACTTATTATTTTGGTTGGCATTGTGTTTGAATTAAAAAATACATGCACGAAGTAACAACAATAGACAGCCAAAATAAGAGACGTAATCAAAAATTGAAAAGAGGGAACAAGTATAATAAAAAGACACGTAAATTCACAAATCATGCTACAAAATCGTAACAAAGACTTAGTAGGTAAAAAAATACTTAGTTTCCAAAAGACGCATAGCTTGGCCTTTTATTAATAGAAACCAAAGCTATACATGTAGTTACGGGGATTTCTACTTAAGAGGGGCGTGTTCCATTTACACAAATCATTGTTAAACAAACTGCTGTGTGTGGAAGCCTGGATCGTCAACTAGAAAGAATAGGACACAATAGATACATGGGTAAAACACTCCGAGGAGATTTTTTAGAAGGAAAAGGGAATAAGGAAAACTAACCAAGAAGCCATAGATAAGTTGGATCTTGAGACAAAATCTAGTGACAGAACATCAAAGAATATTATACTGAGGAAGCGACGGTTCAAAGATATCTTGCCGAAAAGGGGAAAATCACATCTCAAGACACCTACATCTAGGAATATATGAACCAAAGCCTAAAAGGCAAGCGGTAACATATGTACATATGTATACTTAAGAAATGGCAGATAATTTCATCGATGACTGACAGTTGTTGACAGTGTGCACAATTGCAAATTGAACATATTTAGCAGCAAACAATTATCGTACTATATTTTTGTGTAAAAAACATATATTTTAGAAGTAAAACGTACTTTTTACATTGTAATTTGAGTTTTTTATAATAACATTTTTTTATAGTTACTTCATCTTGGCTTCAGAGTTGGAATCGCGTCCTCGGCACTTCTGTTGCCAACGATTCGTCTTCCCTTGCATGAAACATTTTTAGAGCTTAACTGCTGCTATTACTGTCGTCATTGCATTAAAACTGGTGTAAGTTTGTTGAGGATAGATTTATGGAGGTGTTTTTTTGTCAGGTTTCAGTTGAGTTGTTTAAAAATACAGAATTGTCAGGCATTGTGTAGGGGATAAGCGTCATTACGATTTAGGTTATTAGGGTATTTAGAAATCGATACAGATTCGTAGATTTTTCGATCCTAGTAATGACTAGCTCATGACAAGATTTTGGTAGAGTTGAATTGGATGTGATACCCAGATTCAAGTCTATGCTTAACAAGTGTAGAACTAGATACGCCCAGCAACATAGTACAACGCTCATTCTCCGAAACACGAGTGTCGACAAACTAATTTGTCTTACTAATATATGCACTGAATGATGTATTCTGAGTATTGGGTTGTGGAACCTAGGGTTTAGACATTGCTCCATGGTCTGTTGAATATTGTGTTTGCTGTTTATTAGTGTATTGGTGACGTGGTTTAATTTCTGGGGGAGGGAAGACTGGTCAGATATGCAAAAAGTTTTTTGAAATAAGGAGTTGATGACATCCTCTTTTTGGCCGAAATGATGATGCGAAATAGCGTTTAGATATCGGTCAATGTCTATAGGTTTGCAGTAAATTGAATGTCCTAGTGAATTATCAAGGTGATGATTCACCGAGACGTTTAGGAAAGGAAGAGAACTTTCTGTAGTAAGACTTATGGAATCGTGCTGGGGATTTAGCAAAACAAGGAAGTTATTCAAGTAATCTCAGCCATGCAGCCAAACAACGATCTACGTATTTGAACCAATAATTCGGTTTTAGGTTGTAGGAGTATAGAGTTTGTTGTTCGAATGCTCCCACTAAAATGTTGGCGACAACAGGAAAGAGAGGAGACCTTCATGACTGCACCCGATACTTGTTTGTAATAACTGTCACGGAATTGGAAATAGTTAGAGGTTAAGCAATATATAGGTAGGGGTCAAAGATTTTCTGTTTAAATTAAAAATTTATATATTTAAATTTATTTATTTATACCAGCGGTGCATAATTTCATTTGACAGTAAACACGTTTTCAACAGAAAATTTCAAAAAATCTCGTGTGTCTTAACGACTGACAATACAACATTTCTGTTTGGATTGCCGATTCAGAATGAATCCTAAGAGATGATTATTCTCGTTTTTCTCTTTTCGACGTTGTATTTGGAAGTATATTATGGTCATTGTTCCTGTTATATATTTCGTCTCTAATGTGTGGAATGATTTCATAGTTTCTGTTACTGGTAAAGTTGGTACACTGAAGTTTTATTCGTAGTAGCATCAGAGGCGAGTACATATATTTAATACATCGTAACATAAATCATTTATAGGCTTTATTTGAAATAAAAAGGCGAAATATAAAAAAGAGAACTCCGAAATACGATGTGCTCATAATCACGAAAACTGTAAGAAAATGCAACACCTCTGTCAACCTGTAGTTCGAAGAATATTTATGGTATTGCTTGGATGAATTAGTATCAGAGAAGTCAAGATAACTGCTAAGCAATAAGGATAAAACCGCAATATTCTAATTATAAACGAGAATGGGAGTTGTTAAAAGTTTTGTCTCTTTTTACTTATCAATTCACAATATTTTATTACAAGTTTGTAAGAATACTCTCATTTTGATATTATGCTTCAGTCATTTGTTTCAAAAAGTCTAAGGTAAGGATAGGAAAAATTAGATAGAAGACAGAAACGTTTACTCTTCAGGTTTCAACTAAGGCTTTTTTACCAATTGAAATTCAAATATCGATGGTTACTTACTTATTAAGTTGTTAAATACTTATTCAAGTTTAATAGTTTTTACTTCGTCACTCTTAAGCTATATTAAGATCATAAAAGTTTCCATATTGTTCTGGACAACTGCGATGCTTTTTAAGCGTTTATTATGTTTTAGGTACTACTTACGACGTCATTATAAATTGGCAATAACAAGCAATAGATAGCAGTAATATTATCGAATTCTTATTTTTAATTTTTTTAATTTATTCTGAATGCTTTCCAGTAAACATTTTTAATTAATTATATCAGCAGCATCTTTTACGATATACCCAAATAAACGAAACATTTTCATAAAATACATCGCCTACAAACTTTTCTGAAAAAGAGTACGTTCCGTAAACGTATTTATTATTAACATCAGCCAGGAACATCATTGTAATGATTGTTTTTTTGAAATATATCACACCTAATTAATGAAGTAGTCGTTTCTCGTCTACATTGTTTTCTTTTAATTAAGGGGTTCCTCGTGCGCTACATCTACCTCCTCCCCACACACTTTTCGTTCCCCTTTTCGCCGCGGTTGCGAAAAAAGCATCGACTGCTCGCTTGTCATGGCAAACCCTGGAAAAAATCAACCGTTCAAAATGTATAAATTAATGCAGGCGTCAATGAGTATATTGCTCATTAAAAGTTTTTAAAAACAGACGGTGTCACATAACGACCTATTGTTTATTTAGACGGGGGAATGTTTCTGATGAGTGCCAATTAAAAAAATATCCACGTAACTGAGTGAAAACCTGATGATGTACGTATTGTTACGGGTAGCGATATGAAACTTCTTTTAATTTAATGAATTTGGAAATGTAGGTGTACATACAATGAAGTAATAAAACGAATACGAGGAATTTTTATGCGTATATGTCTGCGATACTGATGAAATTATTTTATCTATTTGTGTTTGTAGTAATTCATAAAAAAGAATTAGAAAGACATAAATAAACCGATGTTACGAAAATAATGTCATAAACTGCTATTTTTATAGAAAAAATATACAGGTGATAAACATCTTAAAGAACAATTCTAAAACACTTATCCTTGGTAACATCTTTCATACAATAAATTGCAAACTACGAGGATAGTTTGACAAGTAGTGAGAACGACACATAGGTGGCGCTCTAATTGGTAAAATAAATGCACTGTAGTTTAGGTTGCCTATTTATATGTTTACATTCCGATATTTAGATAAATCGGTTGACTAGTTTATTTTTGACAGCTGATTAAAAAAGAAGCAACACGTCGTTTTGTTAAAATGGAAAAAGCAGAGTATCGTGCGGTGATTAAATACTTCGTAATTAAAGGTATGAAAGCTACCGAAATAAAATATGAGTTACGGGAAACATTAGGTGAATCTGCTCCATCATTCGCCACAATAAGTGGATGAGTAAATGAATTTAAACGTGGTAGAACAAGCTGTGTTGATGAAGCGCGCTCTGGAGCACCCAAAATCGTGACGTCTAAGGAAATTATTATAAAAATCCATAATATTATTACGCAAAATCGACGACTCAAAGTGAGAGAGATGGCAGACATGATAAACATTTCAACAGAACGCGTACACCACATTTTAAAGAAAGAATTGGGCCTTTCCAAGCTTTCGGCAAGATGGATACCGTGATTACTTGCGACTGCTCAAAAGTTCACTCGTTCGCGCATTTCCAATGAGTGTTTGGACCTTTATAAGCGGAATCCGGTTGATTTTTGTAGACGATTTGTTACTTGCGATGAAACTTGGATACACTACAGTATACCCGAAACTAAACAATGGTTAGAACGAGGTTCTGCATCTCCAAAGAAAGCGAAAACTTTATCGGCAAACAAGGTGATGGCATCAATTTTTTGGAATTCAAAGGGCATTTTGCTCATTGATTACTTTCAGAAAGGTGCCACAATAAACGGATAATATTATGCAGAACTTCTACAAAAATTAAATGTTGAGATTCGTGCTAAACGGGCAGGAATGGAGAAAAAGATTCTGTTTCACCAAGACAACGCTCCCTCGCATACCAGCACAGTTGCGATGTCCAAAATCCAGTTGCATTTCCAATTAGTACCGCCTTATTCGCCGAATCTAGCCTCTCCCGACTTCCACCTTTTTCCAAAATTGAAAACGGCACTAGGTGGAAAGAAATTTTCGTCTAACGACGAGCTTATCATCTTCGTAAATGAGTATTTTGCAAGCCTTCCGGAATCGCATTTTAGAGATGTTATAAGGGCATTGGAGCACCGTTGGAATAAATGTATTACTCTTTTAGGAGAATATATTGAAAAATAAAAATTATTTTGTATTTAAAAAATTCGTTTTTCTTTTCCATTCTCACTACTTGTCAAACTACCCTCGTATATGAAATACCTTCAGGCGAGACTCAGCTACCAGCATCATCTTTCGGACAAATTTTATTCTGCCATCTTTTGTAGTGGCAGGTGAAATGTAAATTATTGACAATTGATTTGAGAATTACAGCAATGTGTATAAAAGTAAAATCCTAAAATGCATTAACTCGCAATTAGTGGTTTGGTGCAATCCAATATTTATTTTGTAAAGGACTAAACACATCTGAAATTTTGGCTAATACGCACTCAACTTTTTGAGGTAATGCTTGTTCAAAACGTGAAATTATAGGTAATATGTAACAAAATTTCGGTTACAATATTTCTTTCGAAGTTACAATTTGTCGCTCGGTTGTGCATTTAGATACGGTGATACAAGCGTCAAGGGTGATGTGCGATCAGCACTTTCAAAAACTGCAACAAGTCTAAAAACGATTAATAAAATTGATGATATTGTTTTGAATGACCGAAGAATTAACATCGATGAAATAGAATCAAGGAATTAGATGTGTCCATACGAGTAATAATAATTTGGAACTCTTTAAAATAAGAACTAAACTAATTTTTTGCGAAGATTTTTCTTTAATAAAAAAAATACTGTAAATGCCATTAAAATATATTTATTTCCATATTCAACATACTTTGATTTAGTTTTCTACATAACTTCCATTTGTGTTCAAACACTTTTTCAAATGTTTTGAATTCCCACGCCGAAGAAATTTGCCCAATCTTTTACTGTAGTTTTCACATTTTCGTCGTTGAACAGTTGACCACCAAGTAACTTCTTTAAGTACGGAAGCAGGTGAAAACAAATGGGTGCAAAGTCCGGACTGTAAGATTGATGATGCAGTTGTTTCCATCTAAAAGACCTGATTAGATTTTGTGCTTGTGCAGAATCATGTGGCCTTGTATTGTCATGGAACAACATCACAACGGAAGACAGTATGCTACGCTGCTTGTTTTGTAGGACACGGAGTTTTCTCAAGGTCACACAATATGCATCCGAATTTATGTCTCAAAAGACAGTTGTTATGATTTATTATTTGGCTTTTACTCAAGTTGGCGTGTGTGTCGTCATTCCATTGACTGTCGCTTATATTCAGGAGTCATGTGAGATACCCAAGTTGATGTGGTCCAAAAATTCATCTCCTTGCTGAGCCTATAGAGCAAATACAAAAAACATAACCCGATCTTTCTTTTTATTCCGCTCAAAGCAGTTTCGAAACTTACCGGCAGCACAATTTTCGATGCTTCAGTTTCCCTGAAACAACGGTGTACAAGATCAATCTTAAAACCTTTCGAAAATCAATTGCTTGCTTTTAAATCGTGAATGATTGATCCTCTTAAATTTCGTTGTCCACAACATGAACCAAATCTTCTGAAATCAGAGAAAGTCGACCTGTGCGCGGCTCGTTATGATCATTTATCTGCTCGTCCATTTTTATCCACTTTCAATCGTTTCTGCTACAAGATAGATTTTACACATAACATGAAAGAAGTTACCACAGTCGTTTTTAAGAAATCAACCTACAGAACGTATAGTTGACGCGCGATTAGTTATAAACATTAGAAGTTGGTCTCTCAAAAGTTCCAATTTTGTATTTAACAGCACTTTTGAAATGACTTCGGCAGTACATTCTTATATTCTTCTGGAAGGTAGTAATATTGAAGATGACGTTTAATAGGCTTCGATGTATTTTCTTTTTACAATTTATCGTTTCGTTCACACATAATCAGAGTATTTTACTTTCCAATTCCGATTTAGTTCTATTTTGTATACTTTCGCGAGCAAATGGAAAATTTTTCAGAATGAGTAAAATGATTCGTTATTTAATAAAGCAAACTGTAGATTGCATGCCATCAGTTGTTGAACGTATATCGAATAGAAATTGCTCATTCGATCCTACGCCAGTTTTTTCTTTCAGTCATATTTTGTCGAGCACATGAGCGGTCTATCACAAACTAAGCATTTCATTTTTTCGTCATCGCGCATGAAGTCCGGAAATTCACGAATAAACTTATTTGTGTGTCAGGTAATGGCCATTTTATCGACCTATATGCGTAACCTTAACAATATTCTATACAAGGTAACTCTGTAATACAAGTGAACACCTCCGAACGAAGACGCACACTGCAATACATACATATCGGCCCCGAAATCTCTTGTACGTTCTCGACGCACGTCTAATAAAGCGCCAACCAAATGTCCTCACTCTATTCATAGTTGATTATTGATATTATTATTTAAAAAAAATATGTGAAGATGTAATAAATAAAATTGTCAACGGAACAAATGATCAAAGTTGTGACATCTCCTGGCAAAGTACAAAATTATTAAGTATTGTATTTGATAAATTTTTTAGTAATGTTCCAAACGCCCATATCTTGTCTCAGAATAAGACGGAGTGATTTAAATATCCCGCTAAAACACAGCCTAAAAATGTAACTTACCATAAAAATGAAACATAAACAGTTGTGAATGTAGTAGTTTGTCAACAATATTAACCTTCTTCTTTATTATATAAAAATAAATGCTAGAATCTTGGTGATCACTCATTTTATTTTTGTACTTAAAAGTACAAATTTTATCAAATAATACAGAAAAATATAGTAACAAAATGCAAAAATGTAATTAAACGTTTACAAGTTATGAAAAATCGCGGATATATGGCATTCATTTATCCATATTAAACTTGGCTGTTCAAGAACCAATGAAATCGCTTAAAAATATGCACTATTTTTGCGCAATATTTGAATCACTCCTTATTCTGAGACAAGGTATAAAACATCACATTGTATAATTCCTGGTTAAACTCATACTGTAAACCAGATATTTTAAAAATCTTTTTTAATATTATTTTTAATAATATTAAAATATTATATTCTTAATTATCTATGATTTCTAAATATTAATAAATTCCTTTAAGTAAACTTTAAAATCTAAAATCATGAACTCTGTTGGGCTACTGATTTTACGAACAGTTCGTACATTCGTTTTATTGTTTGACCAGCGTGAGATGAGTTTTTTCGTCTTGTTTGTGTATACAAGCGAGTTAAGAGTAATTTTGTAGGTCCTCCATGTACCTTAACTACTTGACAGCATGCATTGTATTATCTAATGGGGTTATGTTGTGTAAAAAATTAAGTTTGGAAGTTCCGAATGTAGTTCGATAATTGGTTTGGAACAAGTCGATCCAAGAATCAAATGAATGCACGTTAATTTGCCCGAAATAATTTGGTCGGAAAAAAGAATATTGTTATGGTATGTACAATATAATACAAAAATAGATTCATCGAAATGAGTGTAAGTCAGTTAAGAAAAGAAGAAAAAGTGTGAGTTATTGTATAGATGATTACAGCTTAGAATTTGAGTTATTTAGTCTTTGTGAACATTAATTAATAAAAAAAGACTTAAAATTCTGGTAATTTTTGTTGTGAGCATTAATTCAATTTAGAAATTCTTATTACGCCGATATTGAAAAAAAATGACTAGTAAAATAATGGTTTTGTGATGTATAAGAATAAATACATTGATTCACAATTGAATTTTTATCATATATTCGAAGTTTCGGGAAAAACTAATGGAATAGATCTGAGATATAAATTAAAATTTAAGGATAAAACAAGTTAAATCGACGTTAGCAATTATATTTAAATACACAATTAAGCTCTTTACGATGGGAAATTAATGAAAAGTAGTATTGTCTGCTACGCCATCGTTAATTAAAGTCACAGAAATTAATTGAAACCGTACTGCTTTTATTGGTAAGGCCACCGTCTAGCAAGCGGCAGATAGAGATTCGAGTCCTTCTCCGGCGCAGAAATTTTTATTTAATTTAATGATTGTTGATTATAATCAACGATGGCATAGGAGAAAATATTAATTTTAATTAATTTCTCATCGTAAAGAGGTTCATTATATATTTACATATAATTATTAATATCAAAATAATCTAACTATGAGTTTTAATAATATTAGATCTCCATAAATCCATTATACGATTTATGGCGTGTTTAAGCTCGAAGCTATACTGCCTGGTAACCTAATTGGTATAGCAGCCGTCTAGCAAACGACTTCTATTCTGAGACAAGATATGGCGTAGCAGAAAATATTAATTTTCAAATTAGAATCGCATTCACAACTGCTATCTTCAAAGTAGCATTCTATATAGACGTGTATGATAACTATAACATGAAATTTCCTGACATAATCCCTTTCCATCTCGATACATTTAAACATTTAGACTAATGATGATCAAAGGTTTTTAGAATTCTCGAATTCGTTAAAAAAAGCATCCATGACTACTTATAACATCGTTGTCTGTTGAAAACTTCTGACCTGCAAGGTACTTTTAGGCATTAAAGAAGGTAGTATATCAATGATAACGAATGAGGTAGGTGTGGCAACAAATCGAAACCAAATATGTTAATTTATAAGTAACAGTAATTATGTGGAATCGTGCATTGTCTTGGCAGAAAATAATTTTTATCTTAACGTTGGTTCTTGTTTATCTTAATATGCGTCCTTATAGAGGGTATTTAACAAGAAGAATATCTATTGCATCACTCAAAATGGAAACCATTACCTATCCTGCAGATAGAACAGCTATTCCCTTCTTTGATGCACTGTGTCGCGATGCTTAGATTGTTGCTCTCTTTCGAGCGAATAGTGAAGAACCCAAATCTTATCTACGGTAAAAAATGGACGAACAGCCTCTTCATAATCAACTCTTAAGTCGAAATGTTTGTTGCGCGTTCTTTAGAAATGTTTCTGCAATCTCAGACGTTTTCAAACAACAATCTTTTAACACCATAACATGCACTTTTTCAAAATTGGTGGTATAATGGTAGATTACGATCACATTTGAAGTCATGAACCCATTGACTAATTAAGAAGTTGAGTTCTTCAGACCATCATTCTTTTCATTATGAGTATTTATTGCTGATAAGCCTTTCAAAGACAAGTACTTAACGACGGTATAAATTTCAATGATATCCAACTCATCAAAACTCCAAGGTGTTCCTAATTAAGCAGTCGTTATAACGAAACCACTAAACGAAGTGATTTGAACTTTGACAGTTGACATTGTTAGGGAGATAACTTGCTTGCGCATTACAAAACTGTCTAAAGTTGTTCAAGTTCAGTGCAGTTCTAGAAACTTTCTGCCTATTATCGTTGGAACGAAACCAAATTATGGTCGTGTTCTTAAGATGTAGAACGCCTTTACAGTAGTGTGTGTTTCAAGTCTCTTCAAAATGTTTGTATTATTTGCGAAAAATATATTTTATGCCGAAGGCGACACTCTAGTCCAAGTCCAATTTTTGAAAAACAAGTAAAATTAGTATTAAGAATCGTCGCGTCATTTTTTTAAATTGTTTTCGGGCGTCATATTTTGTATTTTCTTATTATTGCCTTATTATTTTTACATAGTTAATATTGACGACTACAAAAGTGTGGCAGTCGACAAACATATTTGAAATGTTTAATGGAAGAAGAATTAATATGACAGGAAAACAACTACTTACCTATTTGTACTCAATCCTGGAAACTCATATACCGTGTCGAGTTTTGTTGCAGTTGAGTTTACAGGTATTTTATTTAATATTTCCTTCCATTTAATCGTTTTCTAGTAACACTTTTATATCTTCCTCGTTACTGCCTCCACCTTTTCCTTCCTCATTCTTTTTGGTTAGACTCTTCCCTTTTCTGTTTTTTCGTTTCGAATATTTGTTTAATTAATCTGTTCTGATCTTTTCCCATTATATGGTCTAACCACGTTAATTGATCTTCTTCCGTCATTATTTCGATAGGGACTATGTTTAGGTTTTGTTTGAATAACTGATTTATAATTTTATCCTTTCTTTTCTTTCTATTCTTCTTCAGAATGTCATTTACATATTTGTTACCTTACTTTTCTATTTTTGTGTTGTTGTCCAAGAATCACAAACAAGTGTCAGTGTTGGTTTTGATAATTCTTTTTGTCTATAAAGTTGTTCCTTATGCCATTATACAGTCTGTCAGTTTTCGCTATTCTTTCGTTTATCTCGTCTTCTATTGTTCTTTCTTCGTTCTGTTTTTTTTACCTAAAAATTTCCTCCTTATGGTGTTGTATAGTCTGACAGTTTCCGCTATTCTCTCGTTTATTCATTTTTTAGTATTCCTCCTTTGTTTATTATTACTCCCAAATATGTAAATTTATCTACTTGTTCTAGTACTTGCTGCATTTCTTTATTTCGGCGCGCGATTATTTTGTTTGTTTATTAATTTTTATGCTCATTGTTAATGAGAATAATCCTTCGTTAAATATTAATATTTTCTTGCTTTTCTGTTTCTCCTAGTATATATATATATATATATATATATATATATATATATATATATTAGAGTAAGTATTGGGTTGGCAACTAAGTACTTTCGGTTTTTACTGATAGAGAGCGTTGCTTTATTTTTTGTATAACGTATGTTAGTGCTGTACTTTACCGTTTGTCGCGTGATACTAGTCACATTGACATAACTTCAGAAGCAAATAGTGCGTGATTTTTATTAAAGTTATTAGCTGTGGTTTAATTTTAAATGGAGTGCAGAAACGAACATTTTCGACATATTTTACTATATTATTTCCGTAAAAGAAAGAAAGCTGCTGCGGCTCACAAAAAGATATGTGAAGTTTATGGTGCTAATTGCTTAACAGAGCGCACGTGTCAGAATTGGTATAAAAAATTCCGTTCTGGAGATTTTTCCCTCAAAGATGAGCAACATTCTGATCGGCCTACTGAAGTTGATGATGACCAAATCAAAGTCATAATTGAAGAGGATCGTCATATATGGTAACTGTTCGAGAGGTTGCGGAGAGGCTACATGTATCGCACACAACAATTGAAAAACATTTAAAATGTCTTGGGCTAGTTAAGAAGCTTGATATTTGGGTACCTCACGAATTGAAAGAAATTCATTTAACACAAAGAATCAACTTTTGCGATATGCACCTTAGACGAAATGGAACCGATCCTTTCTTAAAAAGAATCATCACTGGTGATGAAAAATGGGTCTTGTACAGTAACATAGTTCGAAAACGATCATGGAGCAAACACGATAAACCAGCTCAAACCACATCGAAAGCTGAATTGCATCCAAGAAAGATCATGCTGTCAATTTGGTGGGATTATAAAGGTATTGTGTTTTTTGAGCTGCTTCCAAGGAACCAAACGATCAATTCTGATGTTTACTGTCAGCAATTAATAAAACTGGATTAAGAAATCAAAGAAAAACGGCCAGAATTGTCAAATTGGAAAGGTGTAGTTTTCCACCAAGATAATGCAAGGCCTCACACATCTTTGGCAACTCGTGGGAAACTATTGAAGCTTGACTGGGAAGTGATGCCACATGCCCCATACAGCCCTGATCTAGCACCATCTGATTACTACTTATTTCGAAGTTTGCAGAATTCTTTGAATGGTAAAACTTTCACAAATGACGATGACCTTCACTCGCACCTGGTTCATTTTTTTGCTGATAAGGACCAGAAATTTTATGAGCGCGGAATCATGCAGCTGAAAGAAAGATGGCAAAAGGTCATTGAGCAAAATGGAAAATATATAATTGATTAAAAACTATTCTTTGTTTAAAAAAAAAGTGTTTTATTTTATACTACAAAACCGAAAGTACTTAGTTGCCAACCCAATATTATTTATATATATATATATAAAATAGTATATATATATAAGGTCTAGTAAAAAGAAATCCATTATTTTTCCAATAGATGGCTTTAGTAATCTGTATCTCGCGTTGTATAAGTGCGATCACGTTCCGCTAGATGGCGTTCGAAAGATAAGATTTCGTACTAAACGAACTCCTCAGACAGTTTTGTGATTACTTGAATTAATATTGTTTGAGCGCGCGTCAAAGATGGACACCAGCAAAGTTAAAATACGCCATATTTTACAGTTTTTCTTCGAGAAAGGCGAAAACGCAAGCCAGGCGGCTAAAAATGTGAATAGTGTTTATGGTCCTGATACTGTAACAGTCAATCATGCGCAATTTTGGTTTTGTCGATTCTGTTCCGGTAATCTTGATGTCAAAGATGCACCACGCTCTGGAAGGCCAATTGTCGAAAATATCGATCAAATAATGGAAATCGTCGAGTCCGACCGTCATGTAAGCACTGTTTCGATTGCCCAGGAGCTAAACATTGCACAAAAAACCGTTTGGAACCATTTAAATAAGGTTGGATACAAAAAGAAGCTTGATGTATGGGTGCCACACGAGTTAACGCAAAAGAACCTCATGGACCGAATTTACATCTGCGAATCGCTGCTGAATCGCAACAAAATCGATCCGTTTCTGAAGGGGATGGTTACTGGTGATGAAAAGTGGATCACTTACGACAACGTCAAGCGAAAACGGTCGTGGACGAATCGTAGTAAGCCGGCGCAAACGGTGGCCAAGCCAGGCTTGACGGTCAGGAAGGTTTTGCTGTGTGTTTAGTGGGATTGGCAAGGAATTATCTACTATGAGCTGCTTCCCTACGGCCAAACTCTTAATTCGGACCTGTACTGTCAACAATTGGACCGTCTGAAGGAAGCAATCGCCCAGAAGTGGCCAGTTTTGGCCAATAGGAGAGGAATTGTGTTCCATCAGGACAACGCCAGGTCACCCACATCGATAGTGACTCGCCAGAAGCTCCGGGAGTTTGGTTGGGAGGTTCTTATGCAATCACCTTATAGTCCGGACCTAGCACCAAGTGACTACTACCTGTTCCTGTCTATGGCGAATGATTTTGCTGGTGAAAAATTCGCCTCAAGAGAGGCTTGTGAAAATCGACTGTCCCAGTTTTTTGCCAATAGGGACGAGGGTTTCTATGAGAGAGGCATTATGAAATTACCTTCAAAATGGCAACAAGTTATCGAACAAAACGGTGCATATTTGACCTAAGTCGGATCATTCTAACTATGCTAAATAAAACCTTCAATTTATTGCAAAAATAATGGATTTCTTTTTACTAGACCTTATATATATATATATATATATATATATATATATATATATATATATATACAGTAAGTCTTCCAGAAAGTTTTGTCCATTTTTAGAGTAAAACAAAATAATAAATTTTTCATACCTTGAATAAACTTTATTGAATAATATAACTTCCATCATTATTTATGACTGCTTGCCAGTACGAATTCCAAGAAGGATGAAATGCTACAGAAGTGTGTAGAAATTTATTGAAAGTGTTTGGTGAAGATACAATTTCTGATAGAACATGCAGAAGATCCTTGATCGACGACGATACTATCAAGATCATGCTAGAGCAATCACTTGTTTCTGTCTACAAAATTTTTTGCGACGCAAAAAATTCGAAAACGAAGAAGATATCAGACAAACACTAGTTAAATTTTTTGCGTTTAGAAATAAGCGTTCTTTTAAAATGAGATATACAAATTGCCATTACGCTGGCAAGAAGTCATGATGGAAATTATGTTATTCAATAAAGTTTATTGAAGGTATGAAAAATTTACATTTTGTTTTATTTTAAAAACGGACAGAGCTTTCCGGTAGACCTGATATATGTATATGATATGATAATAGTGTCAATCAAAGGAACTAAATGAAGGACATTTATGTTAGAAACAGAAGTTACTCGTGAACTCTATAACATCTATGTACATCAAAGGAGGAGTGAAATAATTCAGAATTTGTAATTTTTGAAATTAGCAACATTTCTGTGAGAAATATAAAATCCACGCCCATACAGAATGAGGTGTATTAGATAGTATTCAGTTTTGAGTGAATCCCACATACATTTTGATAACAGAAATTTAGTTTTATTATTTGTGTTAAGTTCCTTTAGTTTTCGGCCTTATTCTAGACTCAACTATTTTAGGAATATTGTGCTCATATTTAATTATCAATTCTCTTTCTCCGGCGGATAAACAATCAGTAAGTTGTCGTTTTATTATTTTATAATAAATAATTTGAAAAGGTGTTCTGTCCTTATTCAGAAAGAAGGATTTAAATTTATCTAAATTTTTTAATTTGCTACCCTTACATAAAATGTCAATTTCACAGTCACTGTGATTTTTATCAGTTTCCTGCGTAGTTCCCTCGTAGGATCAAATCTTCCAAACGCATAAAGTTAGAAACATCCACTCACTTCCAACTCCACAAATAATTTCTGTAAAGTCTCTGTTTGATGTAATCTGCTCTACTTTAGTGGCACTTTCTAACTCAAGTAAGTGGTAAATGATTTTAAGTTATCCTTTCTTTCCTCTTACTCTACCGTTTCTGATATAATACCTTCAGCTTTGATAAGGTTGATGTGAAGAACCATTACAAAAACCACGGTGGAAGAAATCGAGAAAAAATCCATGATATCGTATTAAATGATGGCTAATTGAAGAAACATCATTTTGACGACATTACAAAAATCTCGACAAATTCTATGCACCACATTTTACACGATGTTTTGGGTACGAAAAAACCGCTCGTTGGGTGGTGCCGTGTTAGTTAGCAGTTGACAATGTATTATATATGCCCAAATAAACACCAAATACAAAACAGGGGTCCAAACAGCGGGTAAAAGCACCTGAAAGTACGTCAAAGAAAGCGAAGACAGTTTTATTTAAGTGAAAAGTCGTGGCTACGGTGTTATGGGATTCTCGTGTGATACTTCCAGTAACTACCTGGAATAAAGCAACACCATCAATATTACACTTCTCTACTGGACAAATAAAGGGTGTTATTCAGCGTTATTAAGCGTCCAAATCTGGCGAAAAAGTGCTTTTTTAAAACCATGACCTGTGCTTGAAAGTGTTTTTACATGGTCTATATTGCCAAATTTGGCAACCAGCGATTGCTATCTCTTACCAAACCTGAATGAAATGAAATGGACTCCTTGGACAAAAATTCACTGCTGATGATGACGTCAAAGATAAGATTAACTAATTTCCTTTTTAAAAGAAAAAAAAAACTCAAGTTTTTGTAAGTTCACTATTGATTTGCCAGATAACAAGTTTGATTATTTATAATGGTTACACATTAATGAACATAAAAAGAAGATGCTTATGATATTGTAATTAACTACTCTAAATAAAATCTGAAAAAATTTTTCCTCCATTATACGTATAGCTGGTTCACATAAAATTTTGTAGATTAGTATATGTACCCCTAATTGGACACTTTCCAAGTATAATAACGGAGCACACCAACAAAATAATTGCAAAGAAATTTATACAAATTAATAAAGTTCAGCTTTACACTGAACTAATCATTACTTAAATATTGTAAGAAACATCAAAATAAAATTCGACTGTGGTTTTCAAAGCAACTATTTAGTGTATTAAATATGAACTATAATAGTTGGCTAATGGTAAACTATTTTCTTGTAATGAGCAAAGAAATGATTAATTAAGACCTAACCGTTGTTACCGCTGTCTTTATCTTTAATTAACAATTATTATGTAATAAAAGTACGAACGTTAAACTCAGATGGAATATTCCAGTATCTACAATGAATCTGGTTCAATGTCATCCCTTTAGCATATTTTCCAAACTCGCTCAAACGGGCAGGGAATCCTTATGTTCACATTAACTTCATGCGTACGTTTGGTTTAACAATTAGGGGTGCCCCAAGGGCAAAAAATCCTCTGCATGGTGTTTTTTTTAATTTGAGGGTTAATTAACTAATCTAAGTTCGTTCCTTGAATAAAAAATAAATTTTACAACTACCACGTGCAGTGGTCTTTTTTGTTTCATCAGTTGGCTCAATTAGCCTTCACTTCTCTTTTTTCAAATTTTAAATTTATTGTTCATAATTTTTCTCTTCTTCTTTTCAATATTTATCTCCTTTTATTACAAATTTTATCGTCATTAGGAAAATGGTCACTTTTAATCTCTGGAACTCTTTTAACCTCTAACCCTTTACTTCTCAGAATCGTATTGAAGACATGGTATTTCAAAATCTTAATTTACCTTTGCTTTATTAGGGAGCATTGTAGCACTTATTTTCAAGCAGTTTATATAACGCAATTTTGTCACGTCATATTCAATTCTAAAACGTGTTTTCCTCATAATACATAATTTGTTTTTCGTATTAAGAAAAAGAACAATGAGTAAATAATGTTTATTTATATTTCTTCAACATTTTACAAAAAACACCCAAACAATTACTGCTTCGAATTGGGAAAAGTATAATCTCTTCAAGCGTACCAGGCAAAGTGGTGTGAAATTTCGATAATATATAATCGAATTTGATGTCGACAAGACCTCTTTTCTCGGAGAACGCGTCGAGCTTTCAGGCGTCGCAGGGCGTAAGGTTTGCGGTCCAGTTTTCTGAGCTGTCCACGAACCCCCTTGATAGGTAACTAGCAGATGTGTCAATTTCATTTCAATCAGCGGATAATAGAGGCCGTAATGGAATCAGTTCTTGGTCTATTTGCCAACACTCGAGCGATCCACTCCCTTTTTAATTCGATTTACCCGAGGGATTTTGTCACCGATACATTTCAGACACACAGACGCACACACACACATACACACACGTACACATGGTAACAATACATTCGTTTATATTTACACCTACATACTCGCAGGGAAAATTCGAACTTGTGCAAAATGTTATCTACGTTGTCGTTCAATAAAGTCGACAAGTTGTCTTAATCTTTCTATGTATGGTAGTTACAAAACGGGATTTTGAATTAAAATACTAGAAAGATGAACGGAGTTTATTTAATAAAATAATTATTAATATTTTTTACTAACATAAAAAGTGGTATCTTTTCGTAATAGCTTTGGGCTTCTATTTTATACGTAAATGAACTAAGTACTATATTTTGTAGACTTTCACGGCGGGTGTCATTTGTAGTATAATCTCTTTGCGGGTTTCGCTGTGTTAGCATGGTTTCCATTAACGTTTCGCAAATAAATAGGTGGCAGATCCTGAAGAAGCTTATAGGGACAGCGAAACGGGTTGAAATACTGCACTGAAACTAGTTTCAGTTTCAGTGCAGTAGTTCAGCCCTGAAGATGTCCCATACAAATGAGTACGAAACGTCGGCAGATATACAGTTGACGCGGTTCCAGCCCGGAAGCTCAGAAGCAGATAGCATGGACCACGGCCGTGAAAGTCTACGTATCAGCTACTTCCAGTATTCAAATTGACATAACATTGGCGTACTCTAGTTCTCGGAAAAATAATGATGCATTTTTTCTGTTTCTCATAGGTCGTTTATTAACATGATAGAAAGGTCAATCAATTATACATTGTCTTTCAATGACATTTTGGAATATGTCGCGCATGTCATAATTTATTCATAAGGTACCGATTCATAGCTTCATTTGATTTTAACGTTACACCACGAAGAGAACAAAACAAGCGGAAGTCTGAAGGTGGAAAGTCCAGCATGTATGACGAGCGTCGCAGCACGATTGGCGATCAAACGTGTGTGTGGTCTCGTGTTGTCGTTTTGAAATACCACTGCTGTACGATTAAAGTTTCTGGATTATGTATTCTTCAAACTGTTCAATTGTCGACAGCAACACTTGTATTAATTATGTTGTTATAGTAAGTAGGAACTCGCAAACCACCATACCTTTAAAATCACACCACACTGAGAGCATAAGCATAATAAATGTTTACTTTGAATGACGTTTGAGACGAATCTTCTAGTCGGGACTAAAATAGTTTTCAGAACACGTTGTTGTAAAGAATACACTTCTCATTAGTAATCATCGGTTACTTCAAAACAGGACTGCTTTCCTCAAGTTTAAGAAGCATATCGCAGATGTTTTTATGCGCTGTCAATTGAACTTTTTTAAGATCGTAAGAAACACAATTGCCGTGCTTGCGAACGTACCCTTTTTCCTAACTCTTTCATGTGATCGCGAACTTTTGAACGATGGATGCTTAATATTTTTGTAATCTTTCGTATCACGTGCAGTGTGTTTAGTTTGATCAATACTCTTATTTCTTATAATCAACCTCAATGGGCCTTCTTAAGCGTGCAGCTTCGTTGAAATTGAAAACACAAGGCGACGGCATGGAATTTTGCAAAACATCATCATGGAGGTTCTTGTAGAATACTGTTGCGAAACTGTAGGCAACAAGTTCAACGTGCGCTCTTCCCTTTACGGAAGTAAAAGAATAAAATATGGTGAAAATGAACGCTTTGGTTTTCTATTTCTATTTTTTTCTTATAAATCTCTAAACTCTTAACCAAATTATCCAATATCTTTCCAAAATGGAGTTGCAATTGTCGGCTGTTATATGGTATAGCAAACAAATATAAAGTTCGGATTGTACTTATGGAATAACGTTACTTTAGAAAATTGTGGTAGATGCTTGGACTGGTTCATTTTTAAACTGATTTTAATGTTTGTTATGTAAACATTTGAATGGGTTTTTCATGTATTTGGAGTAATTCATTAGTGACTTTTGTTAAATGGACCATACTGTATGTTTTTATATTTTTTTAGTTCTAATAGTTGCTTCCACTTTAACGATCTACAATACTTATGGTTTAAGTGATAAAGATAATGATTTTTAAGTGATTTAATGAACACTCAAAGGTAAGTAAAGCGAACAGTTTTAAAATATAAAATATTTTCCTATAGAACTCCTCGTTATTTGTCATGACGTATTAAATGTTCAAAACTTTCTCTATTGATTTCTTGACAAAAACCTTGTCTGCAGTAAAACGTTTGCCAAACTTTCTCTAAAGCTTGAAGTGAAATATTTTGTACGTCTATGCGTATTTTGTTTTTGAATGGTCAATGTTATCTGGCTTTCTTACATACGCTTTACTAAAAAATATTGTCACCCTCTCTCGTAAACGAATGTATTGAATTGAGCGTGAAATAATAAATGGTAGGTTGTTGACCGTGGACCACAAACGCGAACAAGAACACATTTCAGCTAAGAGAAGTTTTAACAATATCGTTGAATAATAACAATTCGTCAACTAATAACAATCGAAACAACGTATTGAGGCTGATATAAGTGCTCCGAAGAAGGCAAAGACTATAATCGGCCAGTAGTGTTACAGCTACTATCTTTTGGAACTGCAGTGGAATTTATCTTATTCCGCAAGACGGATGCCGCATTTGTTAACCATGGACCATAAAGATGAATGAGAATGCATTTCAACACAATTCAAAGAAGTTCAGCTATGATCTGAAAGACTTTCGGGGTCGAATAATAACGGTTGATAAAATCTGGATACACTACTATACACCCGAAATCGAAATAAGGCACTGGAACTGGCACAGGTATTGCGAAGGAGGCAAAGACTACATGCGACCGGAAAAGTTATGGCTACTGTCCTTTGCGGCTGTAATGGGATTCTCCTCATTGATATCTTCGAAAAGTTAAAACTATAACCGATGAAATCTATGCATGCCTTTTATCTGCACTATGCGATAAAATGCAAAATCCCCATTTAAAAGAAGCGAATACTTTTCTTTCGGGATAATGCACGTGTTCATATTTTAATTATTTCATTGCCAAAAACTACTTTTCGAAATATTTTCGCATCTGACTTATTTACTTGATTTGGCACCCTAAGACATTTTTTTGTTTTCCAACCTGTAAACTTGACTTGGTGGCAAGAGATTTAAACGGAATCAGAAGATAATCACAAAAACTAATACATATTTCAGTTAGTTCGATAAAGCCTATTTTTAAGCAAAGAAAAAATTAATATTTATGGACTAAATTTACTCTACTAGCATTCAAAAAATTAGGGGTAATACGATTTAGGCAGCGACATGATAATGGCGAGTCTCTCCTACTTCTTTTTTGGCACATTTTTAGTACATATATCGAAGACTATCCGTTACCTATTTCATTCTTGTTAGAATCCTAAATCTTCGAATTATTTCTTGGTTTCTTTTCCTGCAATTTAATATATTTTCATTAAATTATAGATTTGAAATTGAAAAGTCATTGTTCTAATAATGAAAATCAAACTAGAAATAACCTATTTTGTACCAAAATAACATTGACTTAGACTATAGCACCCAAAATTCCTTGTAGCTTTCTTTATAATCGACTAATCGACTGATGACCTGGACAATGTTCCTGTCAAAACATCATCATTCTAGATATAATAGGCTAGTTATCCTAAAATTTAAAATAAATGTAAATTGTATTGTATAATATTATTATAAATTATTTATTATTATTATTGTAAAAGTTTCCTTTGTAGATGACCAGAACTAATAATTCTTTTATTTACAAATCTTTATAGACATTGGAATGACCAAAATTCCCACGTATGTATATACATCTAAAATATTTACTGTTAGATTCGCATTTCTGTAGCTATGCATTTTGTAAAAGAAAGTCCAAAGCCGTTAGCGTCCGAAATACTAGAAACAATAGATTTACTTTGTAATTTTAGGTATAATAACGACCAGTCAAAACAAGCGCAAACCCAACCAAAACGTTTATATACATCCAGTCACACACGTATAAACACCGACTAAAACAGTAAATTTAAATTGTTTCATCATCCGCCAGAGCAACGAGCGGTTATACATACGTCTAAATAACCGCAGTCTATTGTTCCGGATATGACCGACAATCATGGCTTGTTAATTACCCTGCTTTTGTTATTATTATTACACACACACACATACATATAGACGGGAAGGGGAATATGAAATCATATTCATAATTGCAAAACAAATAGACCCGGGACTCTACCGCGTTTAACGTCGCTCCGCCCCCGTGTTAAGGCGAAACCAATAGGAGTAAACCGCAGGGTGTCTCGACACCAATACCGTACAAGTTTAACTCCCACCTCTGTCCTGGACCAAAGATGCTGAATTCAACGTAAACGTGCGTCCATGTGGATGGAACTGCACACGCCATCATAGGGTAGGGAGACGTACGGAACGAATGCTGCCCCGCGAGAGAGAGATTTTGGATCAAATTTAGTTTCAGTATTCGTTAATCTACAGTGTTGATTGGATCATCTCGATATGTCAACAATAATTCTAACACAGAACGTTTTCATAATGTAAAAAACAAGTTAATAATTCGAAAAATTACTCGAGAAAAATGTGTTAATACAACTAATACCAAAAATTTATGTTTAAATAATAGGTACTGTGTGGTAATTGCTTCCGGTAGAAGTATGACCATGATGATGATGCAACGAATAATCGAAACGGGAAATCATAAATCTTCGCAAGATTTAGTTTCGAATCAGCCAAGTCACGTGGTGGAGAAATTAGATTGTAAAAAACGTCCTTCGATAGATTTAAGCTCTCAACTTTTCGTACAGCAACAACAGCATCACAAGAAAAGACTTTCCGAAGATTCTTTAAGAAATGATGACAATATCTGTGATAAAAATAGTGATTCCGAGGAAGAGGAAGATCTCAACGTCGAAGTTGACGTGGAGAATGACGAAACTTTATGTCCGGTGGATCTTACGCGAAGACAGGGCCGTTTATCTTTCGAAAATCTGTTGCACGCGCAAAAATCCGACGACAGTGACTTTAATTCGAAAAGTTACAAACATTTCGAGGGAGATGACGACAAAATGAATGGAGTTAGTGTTAGTAAAAGACCAGAGAGTGTTTGTAGTGATGTTAGTAGGCCAGAAACACCTAGAGATGCAAGTCCGTCGGTTGTTTCTCACCAAAATAGACGTTTAGCATTTTCGGTGGAAAACATTTTGGATCCCAACAAGTTTACGGGTAGACAGACGATTTTCAGTGATAGTATTTGTTGTTGGAAGCCCACACATCAGGAGTCAGCTGGTTCTTCGGACTTCGACGGTAGTGAAACTGGTATGTACCTATTGTTGAAAATTTTTTAAAAAAATGCTCCTTATAATGTGTTATGATCTAAAGATTTTGATGACGCGTTTAGTTAATTCATTATTGTTAATATTTAGTAAACATTTGTAAATATTATTTAATTTGCTAACTGGCTTTTGGCGATTTACTAATTAATTTTTTTGGGTATAGGTAACATGTGAACCCGCGAATTATTTCAAACTTTTGTATACATAGTTTTTGTCTTCCTCGTAGTACTATCCAATATTACTAATTACTAGTTTATGGCCAATGTAGAGATAAGACAACAAAGATCCATATTAGTGGCGGTTTCTCAATAGAACCCCAAGGGATTTCAATTATTGCCAAAAATTAGTACATTCTACTGAATATTTTCATTTATGATTATTGTATATATTGTGATCTAAAAACTTACACGAAATCAAAAGTACGTGTTTAATTGGATGATTACAAATTATTTATTTTTTGAAATTAATCAGATATATTTCTTACTCCTATATATGCGCTAATATTTGTTTTTCATATACGAATATTAGCGCATATATACGCTAATATTCGTATATGGAAAATGCATATGAGACCGAATAAACCCGATCGCAGACAACTGTTTTCGCCACTTATAAGTTAATGTAAACTTTAGAAGCCTCAGAGTATTTAATTTATTTTCGTTTCTTGGGTTTAGTACACAAAAAAAAGGTTTTTGAGATAAATTATTACCCTTCAAGTAGATGTAGTAGATGAAAATTTTAACAAAAACGGGTATAATGTTATCCAAAAACAGTTTTAATCAAATTTTTACACTGAAGATACGTCTACTCATTTTCAATATAATTTTAACATCGAATGTGTGAAGACTTATTCTTCTTTCTTCATTAATTTTTATTTTCCCGTACAATGCTAACACTTCTCCTAAATAAATATCATAATTTCGATTATTTTAACACCAAAAAGGGATGAAAATAGTGTGACATAAGGCAACATAAAAAAAGAATTTAAAAAAGTGTTAAGTGGTGTGTACTGCTTTAAATTTGTTTGTTTTATACGAAAAATAACTGCGTATACTATAAACAACATTCTCAAAATTAATTTTAAAGCTCTTTCAGTGGCAGATAAAAATAAAGAAATTCAGAAGATATACACCAGTATTAAAATTAGCTTAAAAAGACATAATGTATGTTCGTAGTTATACACACGATATTTTTTCGAAGAAAATAAATTTACTTGAATTTCTATGTGTGAAATGTCGAACGTTCGGTATCGTATTCTAGTGTTTTATTTTATACTAGTATAATGGACAAAACACGGTCAATAACAGGATTCAAGATCTCAAACTTTTAAGTCAAAGAGCGATGAATGTACAAAATACATGCATGTCATATAAGTTGTAATCTAGAATTGGCTTTATTAGGTTCTGTAAATATTGTACTTCAGCTAGATTCAGATATATTCAAGACTATATGAATGTATGTTGATACGTTTGTCCTTTACTTATACGTCATTAATTTTGGGCAAAATGTATTTAGTCGGCACGTGCCAATTAATAGATCTTTAAATATTCTTTGCACATGTATGAAATTTTATTGTTTATTGTTTGTTTTTTATTTTATATATTATATGTATGGAGCTGGATACATCTGGTAAATAAATAATATAAATTGAGTACCTGAGTTAGTACAATATAATTGATAACGTATGGGGTACGAATTATACTCTTGGATAGTAGGCTCGTTGTCGTCAAAAAATTATAGCTTTTATATTTTGTTAAATTTGCCTCCGCATGATAATAATTAATATTTCATATACAGAAAGGCCGTACAGAATAAAATGATTTTACAACATGACGAACATAGTTTTCGTACGAATGCTCGAAGACGTATAATAAATTTATACAATGATCATATTTTAATAGTAAAGGGTGTTACAAATTTCGCGGCTTTTTTAAAGAATAAATACGCACACACATAATTTGCATTCACTTTCAAAAACCTTTTATTGGTAATTGAAGTTTCTAGGTTATGACACTTATATGCGAAAAATAATATTTGCCAAACGGCCTCCTCTTGCAGCTTCATAGACGTCCACTCTTTTGTCAAAATTTTCAATGACATTTTGACATAATTGAGGCTCTATCTCACCAATGACACGAATAATTTCATCTTTTAAAGCAGGAATTGATTGTGGATTGTTTTTATAAACCTGACTTTTCACATAACCCCAAAGAAAATAGTCTAACGGTGTCAAATCACATGATATTGGTGGCCAATTAACATCATCGTTTCTTGAGATTACACGTCCAGGAAGCTTTTCTCTCAATAAATCAATTGATTTGTGTGCAAAGTGAGGTGTAGCGCCATCCTGTTGAAACCACATATCCTCTAGATCAATTTCATTCATTCAGGCCACACAAATTCGGTTATCATCCGACGATATCGATCACCATTGACAGTTACAGCATCACCAGCAGCATTTTAAAAGAAGAAAGGTTCAATTACACCACCTGAACATAATGCACACCAAACATTAATTCGTTTAAGATGCATAGGTTTCTCATGAATAATTCGTGGATTTTCCTCATCCCAGATACGGCAATTTTGTTTATAAATATAGCCGCTAAGTTCAAAATGTGCCTCGTCGGAAAACATTATTTTTTGAGAAAAATCAGCTGGTTGTTCATTGATGAAATTGACAAATGAACGTCGTCTAATGGACATTTGAAAATCTTCAGCAACACTTTCACGAACCAAACCAATATTATTTTGTGAACGACCACTACGACTGTATTTTTCACTTTTTTGATCTTCCACGGAACCGGTCTCTTGAAATTTTTTAATAATTCGACCAATAGTGCTTTCAGATGGACGATTATGTAAACCATAAAATTCACGTAATTTTCTAAAAACTCTTTTCACAGAACGCTGATTGCCATAAAATAATTCAACAATTAGAACGCGTTGTTGTACCGTGTACGAAGCCGTTTTTATAAATGTCATACATCACACTTTTTAAATGCCCACATACCCAGACAAATTCTGTGCGCCATTTATATTTTATTTATTCTTTAAAAAAACCGCGCAATTTGAAACACCTTTAGATACTACTTTGACATTACTCATTGAATTTATGGCGGCGTCGATATTTTTTTTTAAATGGCGACCTATACTTTTTCCAGATGTTTGATAGAGTGTTCCGTTCACTTGTCGATAGCTACAGAGAGTTTTAAGTTGTACTAGAGTCCTCGAGGAAAGTGTGAAAAATCAACTGATTGATCATGGCGTGAATCAAAACATCAAGTGGTTGTTGAAAATGCAATAATTCCTGTGTCAAACACATAAATGTTTAGTTACACGTCTGATTTCGAAAGACTATTTAATATTGTTTTTCATTATCACAAATTAATCTTACAATTAGAATGCATCTAAACGAAGGACAGAAAATTGAAATATTAATGTTAAATGGTGTCGGTGATATAATTCGTTCCCGAGGAGAAATATGTCACTTATTTAATGAGAGATACAAGATCGTCCGCTCATAAGTCAATCAAATGTGTCTAAAATTGTGGGAAAATTTGAAGAGTCGGAGCATGTTCGTAGTGCCGCTCTTCAATTAGAGGTGAGGAACAACTTGAAGTTTTATTCGCTATTGAAGAAAATTAAAATTTGTCAAGTCGATGAATTGAATTAGATTGTAACATAGAAAAGGCAACAGTGTTAAAAACATTTCACACAGCAAAATATCATCCTTACAAAACGAAAATATTACAGTAGCTATGGGAGGACGATTTTGGTCATAGAATACAATTCCGTAACGCATCCTTCTTTCCGATGAAGCCACTGTTTGTATACACGGTTCAGTTAATCGACAAAATTGTCGTTATTGATCGGCTGAAAATTCGAATTGGATGTAATAGTTGCAAATTTAGCATCCGCAATAGATCAATGTATAGGCTGGAACCGTTGATAGAGTTTTGGGAAAGTTCTTCTTTAATGAAATGTTCAATAGAGATCAATATCTACATTTTCTCTAATTTGCTTTAGTTACGTCATTAGATGTGTTATTTCCAAATGACGACGATCCTGATACAGCCAATGACAGTATTTAGTATCAACATGATGGAGTTTCACTTCTTTACACACTTTCTCTTTGAGGATATTGAACGAAATTTTCTAAAATAGATGGATTGGAAAGCGATGAATTAAGGGATGGCCAGCTAGATCGATCGATATAAATCCACATGGCTTTCTTTAGTGAGGTAATTTAAAAAGCAAGCTTTATTTAAATAAGCTATAGATGAACTAAAAGAGCAAATTCGTTGGAAAGTTTAGTAAATGTAAACCAACAATACATTAATCGTCTTAAACATTGCCACGCTGTAAGTAGACAACATTTTGAACACCGGCTTTAATTACTTATTTATTCGTTATTAATCTGTTTATGTTGTATTCTATTTTGTTAATTCCTTTAAATACTTTTTTCATTTATTTATTAAAGAAAGACTAACTATCAAATAAAATTTTTATTTTTACATTAGTTTTGATAAATTTCAAGCACTTACTCGAAGTTTCGACACAGGCCATGGACCAATTAACTATCAATGTCTATAAAAAAATCTACTAAGGGAACCTAATACATTGTTGTAATTATCAACAAGCGAATGGAATACTCTATCAACGAGAAGAAAAAAGTATAGGCAAGTAATGTTGATCAAAGTAGTATCTATTACTGAAATATGGCAATTATATAAAGTTACTATATGTACGAGGATTTTTATGAAACAAAGTTTCCTCCCTTTTATGAATTTTATTTCGTACTTTACTACCTCACTTCATACCTATGTTTATGCTTATGAGAGGTTCTAGTCTTACAGTTGATGTTTCTACCTGAATTTCTTATACATTCTAGTATGTAATTCTATGTTTAGTATTTTTAGTCAATATATTTACATATGTACATACGTAAGTATGTATCATGCCTTCAATAAAATACCTATTTGCGGTAGGCCATGATTTTAATATAAAGTTGGCGACATATTAATGTTGTCTTTAAACTACCAAAACTTTGCTTTAAAAATATCATTAATGGTTTTCAATGCCGCCAACTTTACATATATTATTAATAATCAACTTTAAATGAGAATTTTATTGAAGGCAGGGTGCACGCGTTATTAGTCCGTTGGGTTCAAAATAAGTTATTGAAAATATTTAAGATACATACATGTTGATAGTACATTCCACGGCGAACATATTTTATTTCAAATTGAGAAAGATTTAAATTACTTCCGTAAAAAATGAACTATTTTGGTTGACTTTTGAATGGTTCAATTTACAATACATACGTAATTTGCTGTTCTGCAAACATTATTTTATAGTTACTTTTACTTTCATTTAAGTTTATTTAGGTATTAAAAATTTAAACAATAAATTGCTCATTTTAATCGTATCACCAGTTTTCTAATGGTGAAGCGTTTTCGTGTAAAATTTTTATTTTCTTGTACTTTCAATATTTCGAAGAATGTGTCCCTATACATTTATGTCTTAGTTTAGCATACTGTCTTATGATCCATATGGTTTCAGTATAATATTTGGCATAAAACGGCTGAACAAAAAGAGAAGTCTAATGTAAAATACCGTGCAAGCCACCTATACTTTTTAAATATATCATATATGTATATATAATGGGTGTTTTTTTAAAGCTGCATGAGAACTATCGATATCGATAACTATGGCTAGACAGCTGATAATGTCAAACTGTGTTGATATTTCTGTTCAGTAAGGTTTATGAATTGTTTAACGCCAGAACAGCGCTTCCAAATTGTGGAAATTTACTTTGACAAAAATAAATCTGTTGGCGAAGTTCATAGAGCACTTCGTCCATTTGACGGTCAACATATTCGGCCTAGTGAGCAAGCAATTCGTGCAGTTATTGATCGTTTTCGCACTAATTTTACTCTTCTCGATTCAAAACCATCAACAAGAAAAAGAAATGTGCATACCGAACAGAATAATGCTGCTGTAGCGCGAAGTATTGAAGAAGACGCCGAAATGTCGATTCGTCGTCGTTCTCAACTTGTTGACCTTTGTCCTTCGACTACGTGGAAAATTTTACGTAAGGATCTTGGCTTACGTGCCTATAAAATACAGTTCATGCAAGAATTGAAGCCAAACGACCATCGTTTGCGTCGCATTTTTGCTGATTGGGTTCATTTGAAACGGGTCGAAAATTTTTATCAAAGAATTGTGTTTAGTGATGAAGCTCATTTCTAATCAAATGGCAACGTCAATAAGCAAAATTACCATATTTGGAGCGAGGACAATCCTCAAGCCGTTAACGAATCACCATTACATCCTTTAAAATTGACTGTTTGGTGCAGTTTACACGCTGGCGGCATCATCGGTCATTATTCCTTTCGAAATGAGGAAGGAGCTGCCGTTATTGTGAATGGCGGCGCTATCGAGCTATGCTAACTGAATTTTTGTTCCCAAAAATTAATCAGCTAAACATCTGCGACATATAGTTCCAATAAGATGGCGCAACTTGCCATACAGCGCGCTTAACAATCGATTTATTGCAAAACCAATTTAGTGACAATTTTATTTCTAGAAGTGGTCCTGTTCACTGACCCTCTCGTTTCTGCGATTTAACGCCCCTAGATTACTTTTTATGGTTAGACTGATCGAATTCATAATTGATGCGAAATTTAATGGGAAGTAAATTATTTACGATGTTTTCAACAATTTCTCTAATATCAGGTGAAATGCATGAAAAGTCTTCCTCGATTCACCTCTCGAACCCTAAACTGTTCATTAATATGCTGTTTTATAATTAAGTTGAACAAACCTCTGGGTTCGTCCCGCCGGAATGGCTTTGTACTGGTGGCTATAAATAAAATAAGTAATGTATCTAATTAGATACTTTTTAATGTAGGAAAACGATTTAAAAATTTTCTTACACCAAATCGCAATTAACAATTCCACTTTGCGAGGCAAAATTTATAGTCGGCGCCTTGCAAAAAGTCAAAATTGACAGAAAAAGTGAAGAAAGCGTAATTTTAGTGGATGAGATAGCATAACTTCACGATTGATGATTGGAAAATATCTTTTTAGAAGGTAGTGTTCAGCGATGAATCGCGGTTATAGAAAGTAAAAGAATTGACTGACAAAGAATTGATTAAAAGTGCTGTAGTCAAAATAGTCAAAGAAACTTCAGATGTAATAAGTTCGTGTTGCATATAAGGAGAGGAGCTTGAGCCTATTTATTTCATTACAGGAAAGATGAACCAAGTTCAATATATAAAGTTTTGATTCCATATCTTAATTCTTTATGTTGCCTACACATTTATATAAGTTGGGGCACCACACCACAGAGTGACATCTATCAAAAGTTTATTTTTTGAAAGAAATTTGAAGATCTCGCTTTAGTCAGGTAATTCTCCAGATCTAAACCCAATTGAAAGCGTTTGGAGTAGTCCAAAACGGATTGTTTATTTGTCTCGAAATCCAATAATATGCATACTAAAGCTGTGGGAAATAACGAGAGAAATAATCCAGATTTGCAAGAAGTGGAGTATCATCAAGTAACCGAAGTAGAACGAAAGGAATTGCAGGTGTAAATTAGGCGAAGGGCGCATTAATTAAATATTAATTAAAATACTTGTATATATATATATATATATATATATATATATATATACATATATGTATATAGAATATTCAAATATTGTTCACCTGAGTGGTTATTTTGTTTAAATCATTGTAAAAAGTGAAATTTATATGGTGGTTCTAATTCAATACGTAATGTAGTAGGATATTGGGAGAATGCCAATAGGTAGAAACTAACTTTGTCACACAATGCACCAATGTCGAACATGCTGTTCATTGTCCATTTTGGACAGACTATAAATTATGGAATTAAATACTCAGTTATGATTCGAAAAGTTATCTATTTGTGTATGGAACGATGTTTTATTATTACAGCAAAACTTGAACAACACCGCTACTTAGTGCACTGATTTCAAGACTGCATTCAGTACTAACAAACATTTTTCCTATCCTAAGAAAATAAATCGGATTAGCTTTATCCACATAGTGGATAGAGAATTATTAGCGAAAAGAGAAATATCTCGTTTCATTAATAAATTTGTATCCACTTCAAAATCGAATATGATGATTTCGTTTCTATTTGAATATATGGAATGTATTTACATATGTTCCCAGTGAATAATGTTTTGTTTCTAAAAAGCAATGGTTGCTTTTAAATTTGTTCGTGCTACTGCTCAACATTTTTCTAATTCCCAAAATTTCTTCTCGTTCTCCAGAAACGATTAGTTTCATTTAGTTAACGAAACCATATTTTGCAGATGACTTGCACTATAATATTCTTTACCTATAATATTCTTGATTTGAATTGCATTATATCAAGTGTTCAATTGAAAGATTTATCTAGTCTACCTTCATTCTTTATTAAAAGCAAATGTAACTAAAAGAGTACGTGTTTTCTTTTTTCGTATGCTCAAATTCAAGTGACATATATGTAAGTATCGTTATTTACAGCCTTCAGTTATATTTCTTGTTATTTGTATTACGTACATAAAAATACAAAAACAGTGACTTTGAAGGTTGAACTTAAGACTATACTTCAAAATATTTAGGATATATCAAAGACAATTAATGAATTTCTTGATTGAACACACTATAATGCAAGATCAACCCGGAGTAAGCTTTGTGTTTTGCCAGTTTATAACACTGCTTGATCAGTAATGTGATCGTTGGTAATATTTATGTCAGACCGATCAATAATTTTAGGTTATGTTGCTTTACAGTAATTAAAAACGCATAACTTTCATTGGCAGTTATAAATAAAGTCGAGGAGTCTTCCGGGTAACCAACGACAGTAATCGATGTAGTGTAAACGCCTCAGTGATGAGAAGGATACCTCGCAAAGTGGGATTGTTAATTGTGATTTGGTGTAAATATATTCTTGAATCGTTTTTCTACATTAAAAAGTAGCTAATTGCAATACATTATTTATTTATTTATAATCGTCCCTATCCAGCCATTCCGACGAGAGCGAACCCGAAAGTTTGTTCAACTTAATTATAACGGTATATTAACGCACAGTTTAGGGTTCGAGTGGCGAATCAAGGAAGACTTTTCATGCATTCCACCTGAAATTAGAGAAATTGTTGAAAACATCGTAAATAATTTACTTCCCATTAAATTTCGCATCAATTATGAATAGCAGTTAATGAAATTTAAGGAGTGATACAAACAAAATAAATAGATTGTATCAGAAAATGTTTTATTTGCATATTTTCAATGGTAGTATTCTAAATATATACCATTTACTTCGTAGACAATTTATTTTTGCATATCGTTTATGATTATTTAATATTTAATAAACACAGTAAGAATTTTAGGGATGTTAAATCGCGTGCGCATGGGGAATAATTAACTGGTCCATTTTTGGAAAAACTTAATTTACTAAAGTTCTTTTTCAGTAAATCAATTGTTTGATTGGCCGCCTGGCAAGCGGTATAAAATGCACACTAGACGTTTAAACGGGTACAATACTTCTTTATACATTACTTCTGCTAGATTTTTAGACTAAATGAGCAGAAAAGAGCTTAGTCGTTGAAGATGATATTCCTATGAAATTCTTCAGTTTTGCTTATTGGAGAAACTGTTAAGACAAAAAAGAACTTCGTCGTTGAAGATGATTTTCTTATGAAATTGTGGATTATTTTCAAATTTTTCTCAATCCAATATACTGAATCTGTGGCGCAAAATATTATCGTTTGGTTTGAGTTCTAAACTAGTCACAAACTGACAATGAATATGACCAATGCCCGATATCGACGAGGAATTGACACATTTGGATCTTCACAAAGGCGTATCACTACCATATTTTTTTCGTTCCTTGCACTTCTTTTGATGATGAAGATGATTTTCCTTTGAAATTTTGGATTATTTTCAAATTTCCCTCAGTCCAATATATTAAATCTATGGCGCAAAAAATTATCGTTTTGTCTGAGTTCTTGAGTTAAACTAATCTTGTATGCACGTATGACAATATCTTTTCGCAAAACTCGCCACGAACTAACAATGGATATGACCAATGCCCGATATCGACGAGGAATTGATACATTTGGATCTTCATGAAGGCGCGTCACTATCACATTTTCTTCGTTTCTTGCACTTCTTTGTCACACTGGCGCGGGAACATTACGAAAATATTGATTCCAATTTTCGCACAAGGCGTTCAATTGTTCTTCGACTTGTACGTTTATAACGACGGAAACTTGGGGTTAATGCATATGTAGGCACAGACCAGAATAATGTTAAAAAAGAACTCAGCAGGACTGTCACCTGAAAGAAATTTTAATTTTACACATGTGTCGTCCCTAATGAAAAATTCTTTATATGTGAGTTTTTTCTTATTAATTGAGGTCCGCTTCTGTTTAAACAACATTAGCACTTGGTAAATGGGTATATAAAGAGATTAAGGACAGAACACCAAATTGTTTAAATAAGTGACGATATAATTCAAACTGATACACAGTAGATGTATTGAATAATTCTTTTATAAAGTAAACACTTGTTTGCATTGTCACGGCATTCCAAAATATAAGACCATGTCAAAAAAAACTACTTTACATGTGCAAACTAACACTTTAGGGAAGCTATGCGAGTATAACTATACACAGCAAATGAGAATTTCTCATAACAGATTATAGTCATCATCAACTTTTAGCCACACATCAACAGTCAAACACAGTACTTTTTCCTATATATCCTTTTTTTATTTAACGGTACGCAAAGATTACAAATACTTTCCACTACAACGAAAATCTTAAAAATGCAGTTGTAATAATGTTTATTATGATATCATTATCGTCGCCCAAGTTAACCTTATCACGAACTAATCTACCTCTTATAATGGAAATATTTTCCAAAGTTTTAAATCACCATCAGTTTGTTTTCATTTAAATTTTTTTGGATCAGATTTAAAATTTTCTTCTAAAGAATTAGTCTATTACATCAGTATTACATTTGCTGATAGTATTTAACATAGTTTTTAACTCATGCGTTTATCCACCTGTCTACAAACTTGGTAGAATTTGTCCTGTTTTTAATAACAGCGTTGTAAGCGTTATTTAATATTGCTAATTATCGACCGACCTCTACACTATCAAACATACTGATTGAGGCACTTTCTTAAACAACTTGCAGGTCTTTAGTTCCAGTAACGCACTTTTTCAATCCATGAAATCTGGAGTTCCACAAGGTTCCAATTTGGGACCACCGATGTTTCTATTATAGACATTGTTTCTTCTCTCACGAGGTCAACATGCTGTATACTGCGCAATACAAGACTGCTTACTCATGTAATACCATTAAAGATGTTATATTTCTCTTCTGTGGGCAACAAACTTGAATACGCTACCATCACATGGTATTCCAAATGTGATTCTCACAAAAAAATCTATTGAGAATATCCAAAAACATTTTATTAAATATTTTTGCTTTATAGTATTATAATACCTTTGAACTTAGACGCCCTAATTCTTTAATTTAGTTATTATCTACAGTTGAGAAATAAAAAAGGAAATAAATATTTTGTTAATATACAACTACTCAGAGTTCATTACAGATCATTAACAAATATCTAAAGAAAGCGTAGGACTTATGGATCGCTGTAGAATCTCACATATTAATGTAATAAAAAATATCTATATGTTCTAAATATGTTTTTAGTTTACGTCTTTCTGTCGAAGAAAAAAGAAAATAACGTCGTTTTGAGTAAACAAAAGATCAAATAAGCAAGAGTAAAAATGATTCTGAAAATTTTACTCTTGCTTATTTGATCTTGTATCAAAAACACAATAGATCACTCTATAAAAGACTAATTGTAAAAACTATTGGCGAAGATTCAGAGTTCTTAAGCAAAGATGGTGAAAAAATTATACAAACTTTGAAATAACCTTGTTTGAGTTAAGTAAAAGGAGTTTTTTAAATTTAGAATATAAAAGAAGTCCAGAGTAGCATAAACTTATTTCTGTTTATTCCGTTATCTTTTACTTTGAATAATTTGATATTACATTGAATAATATGAAACTCCTAGCCTTAAGCTTGTACAACGTCATGTTTATATTGTGTTACGTTTATGTTGCCGAACGTGCTTTCAGAACTTTTTTTATTCAAAAATAACTTTTCAATTATTTACACGATCTACGACGGAAAGGTCATGATGCATTTTGCCAACGAATGCTGCTAATTTATTTTAACTCCATTTGGAAAAAAATAAGATGTGGGTGTGTTCGAAATTTTACAAGAACTTACTTTGTTACTTCCGTACAGGAAAAGATATGCGTCGATCATGTCAAAAGTTGGGTAAAGTTTACAATGCTCTATTAGAGCGTCAATAGCAACGATGGTTCACGAAATTCCGTGTTACAGATTTTATTTTTAACGCCACTCATCGGTCCTGGAGATACACTGTGGTTGATGATGGCAAAATATAAGCATCCATCGAATTAAACCACAACACACCGTGCGAGAAATTACAAAAAGGTTTTGCCACTCAAACGTTCACGACCGTATGAAGAGGTAATATATCTCAACAAGTTCGATATTTGGGTTGTTCATGTACTCAGCTCACCTAAAGACCCGTATAAACATGAGGAAAACGTCTCTTTTCTGAAGCGATTGCGACTGGTGCTTTTGGTGATAAGAAGGGGATTGTTTACAAGAATGTAGTATGAAAACAGCCTTGCTGCTAACCTAGAGACTTGTCGACATTGAAGTCAAACATTCATCAGGAAGGTTTTGTGAGTGTGGTAGGATTTTAAAGATGTCGTGTTTCTTGAGTTCCTACCAAGAAACAAACAATTAATTCATGTACGTGCTGTAAGTTAAACAGTTTAAATGAATCCATCATTTAGAAACGTTTAGAGCTCGTTAGTTGAGCAGTAGTATTTCATCAGGACAACGCGAAACTACATACAACCTTAATTGTTAGTCAAAAACTGCGCTCAGTTTTTGACTGACAGTTTTGATTTGATCTTGGATGTGATATGTAGCCACTTTTATTTTCAAAACAAATTGGCCTGAAAGCGTAGTGGAAAAGTCTTTCCGGTCAATGATTATTTCAACAAGACAATGTTTCCGAGCATATGGTTTATAAACTTGGATTGTGGTTGTTTTATAATGTTCCGAAGCATTTGAAGATACTCCCGTAGTAATCAGATATGAATCCTATCAAGGATCCGCGGTGAAAATTAGAATGTAGAGTAGACGAAGACCACCATCAAGTAAAACTATATTTAAACATATGTTGCTAAAAGAATGGAATAAAATAGATGTATCTGTAACTCTAAAACTCGTCGAAAGTATGCCTATAACGCTTAAAGGCGGTTATACCTTCGAATGGGAAACTAAAGAAGTATTTAAATTCTTTCATCAATATTTATTTTGTTAAATTTTATATCTGTGCCAGTAATTATGTTTGTATGAATTGACAAGAATGTTTCGTTATTTTCAAAATCTTTGAACAATTTATTATTTTCTAATGAAAATCGTTTTAAAACATATAATATTAAATAAAGATAAAAAAAATGATTTAAGTTAAACTGGACTTTTACGTTTTTCATAAGTCCCACTCATTTTCTCTGTATCTTTAAATATTTAATATATACATGTACCAGAAAGTGATTTCTTATGTGACTCCTCAAAATTTTATAAATTTGACATTTTTTCATACATCTTTTTTTAAATAATACAAATGTTGGATTTAGTAAAACAACATAAATCGAAATATAACAACTACGTAGTAGATGAGCTTGCTAAATCCAAAAGCAAAACAATTTCGAGACTTCCTCCATATCACTGTGAGCATAATCCTAAAGAGTTAATTTGGACCCAAGTAAAAGTATCTGTAAATAATATCACATTTAAATTGAACAATGTTCAAAATTTACTTCGTTATGCAAGTTCGTTATACATTCATAATGTTACTAAACAAAATTGGATAAAGGCAAATTGATTATGTCAAAGATATTGAAACGAAAATGTGGTACATGGGCAGAATAAAGAAAAATTTAGAAGAATTTGTCATAAATGTAGGAGTCTAGCACCACCATTGATTCTTCTAATGAATACACATTTATTTATATTTTACATTATTTTTACGTAGTGCTTATTGCACTAATATATTAGTAAATTTAGTTTTGGAATGAAAATTGTAGATATACACATATTTATTTTTAATTAAAAGATATTACAATTTAATCACAAGGTTGATATATAACCTCTTTCCGCATTAACTTTTGTAAGTCTGTATACGCATTTCGACAACCAAGTTGTCATCTTATCTTCGATTTTGTCTTTTGCATTTCCTAAAAGGGTTTTAATTGAATTACTGGAGCGAAAACAAACTTGAAAATCGCGCTCTTTAAAAATACTATTTAAATTTTTTGTCATACGATGAAAAGGTAAATAAACAAACTGCTTTTCCCGATTGCTCTGTGGTGATAGACATGTGGTATCACGGATTGTTTTTCTTATGTCAGCCTTTCTAATTAATCCATTGATTATTTCCGAATCAAAACCATTATATGTCGCGATATTCTCAATGAGGTTCAATTCTCTTTCGTAGTTACATTTTTTAGTGGGAAATTAATCAAACGATTAATAAGAAAGTTGCGGTTATCTGCTGATGATGACAACTTGGTTGTCGAAATGCGTATACAGACTTACAAAAGTTAATGTGAAAAGGCGTTATATATCAACCTTAGTGATTAAGTTAATCAACCACAGGCTCCATCAACTTCAACTTCAATATTACAATTGTTTTAAACATTAGAAGTATAATTTAACTAAAAATAAAACAATGATTATACACATCATGTGCTTTCACAAATAAATTCCTCATAAGAGTTACTTTAAACATTTTTATTGATTGTAATATTATAATTACATTTAGCTTGAGCTTAGAATTTAATTGAAAATGAAGCATAATACATGCCATGTGCTTTCACAAATAAATTCTTCATTACGATAGCTTAAATCTTTTTTAAATTTAAAAGAATTCATTTAATAACTCATTTTATGTATAGAATTGGAAAAAATTGAATGTACATTTTGTTAACAAGATTAATTTAAAATAATTTGTATTCATTTTCAACATTTAATATAAAATAAATCAGTTAAACTTTCACTACTATTGTTATTATAACAACCTTTTTTGAGATTTCTTTTTAGTAGAGGTAAATAAGTAATACAATAATTGTGTATGTGTAAATCTGACTATCGTAGCCGATATCTTACAATGTCTAAAATATTCACGTGATTTGGTTGTGGTACAGAGTATAGTGTAGTAGGCGATACGTACGAGGTATTGCAATTAAATATCGAAACTGCACTCATTTCATCGCGCAACTGCTTCGGACGAGGCTGTAATTGGAATGTAATTAACCTTGGTACTTCCCAAGCAATAAGCCGTGTCATCTCTGTCTGCTTTAGTTTACTTTCGAGTTTTAATTGTAAAGGACACTGTTATTTAATGGTGGCGTGATAATGGTTGACATAAAAGGCGCGAATTAACCTGAATTTTCTTGTCAAATAAAAAAATTGCCAACAGAATGTTTACAAATGTTAAAGGAGGTGTTTGGTGATGATGTTATGTGCCGCCGGATCACCAGGACAGTAAAAATCATGAATGGCTGTTATCATGACCGACTGGATTTCTGAGGGTCAAACCGTTAATCAGTAATACTACAAAGAAGTCCTAATCAAGCTGTGACTGCAAGAACTGAAGAGAACGTTCAGAAAATTAATGAAATTGTGCAAGATAGACTAACATTTGAGCATTCGGACGATTGCCGGTATGATAGCCATTAACAAAGGAACAGTAAGACACATTTTGCAGGACGACAAAAGTTTGTACAAAAATGGTGCCGTAAAATCTCACTCAGGAACAAAAAGACAATCGGGTGAACATTTGCTCTGACATCATGGAAGGATACACAGAATAACCAGACTTGGAAGCACAAATGAACAAGTCGAAATTGATTGCCTTGAATTTCGACTTGCTCTTTGATCGTATTTTTCGATATCGAAAGTATTATCTTGACTTGAATGAAGGTGAATGAAGTTCAAACCGTTAAGCAGGAATATTACAAAGAAGTCCTAATCAAGCTGAGGGCAAGTGTAAGGAAGAAAAGACCGGATTTGTGGAAGGACTCGTGGCATTATGAAGCAGTTTTTAGCGGACAAGTACATTGCTGTGATTACTCATCCCTCATACACGCCAGATTTCGCACTATGTGACTTCTACCTGTTCTCAAAAATGATAAGTACATTAAAGGGAACACACTTTCAGTCTGTTGAACACGTAAAAGAAAAACCGGCAGCGTTGTTGAAGAACCTAACAACTAATATATTACAGTATTGTTTTTAACAATGGAAAATACATATACAACGGTGTATAGATAGGGGAGGTGAGTATGTTGAAGGGAATAAAAGTTAAATATAATATATATTTGCGATAAATAACATTTCTCACTCCAGTCTCGTTATTTAATTGCCACACCTCGTATGCCATAGTTAGAATCTGTTGCCAGTTCTAGTGTGTATGTATCGATATAGTTTACTTTCATTGTTTCTTCTTTAGTGGTGTTGTTAATCAAATGTGCTGTAATACAAATACTAGCTGTTTATACTATATGCACTTTACAATGTAAAAATGGTGTTTGTTTGCAAGAAGAAGCCATCTTATTGACGATAAAACATAACTTGACCCCCTAGATCTGGCGAGTTACGGCCTGCCACCCTCGACATGTGAATGAGGTGGTATTGCTATCTCCATTTCAATCGTAACATATATTCTAAAAAATGAATATTATAAGAAACACAAATTTTATTATTTACATAAACACGAATGATGTAGCACGTGCACAATGAAAATTATTATATGTGCATACAATATGTTATACAAAATAAGTATACGTGATATGTAACTGCTATTCGGACACCTAATTCAACTGCGGCTTACATTAACGAATGTAATTCATCCATAGCAAGGGTATGACTAGATCTACGTATGTACAAAGGGTACTAGGAAAGTTTTGCAATATGACGCAACAATGAATCGTAGGAAGTTGCTTGTTGCTGCATATTGAAACATGTTCATACAGGTATAGTAGCCGCCACGCCATGTCGATGGGCTCAGTTATTCATTAGCAGTGAGAGTGTAAACTGCTTGCAATGGCATCGTGGTCACGAAATGAGATAAGGGCAGTTTTGCGTTATAATTTCGTGCGTGGTTTAAAGATAGACCAGTGCTTCGAAGAAATGACTCTTGCACTAGGTGATGTTTGTCCACATCGCACAACGATATTCAGGTGGTATAGAGAATTCCAAAGGGGAAATTTAACAGTGGAGGATGCTGAGAGGCCGGGAAGGCCCACGAACATCAGTTACGGAGGAAAATGCTTGGCGAGGATAAGCGAGTGACCTACCAACAGTTAGAGGGTACTTCAGGCCTAAATGCACCAGCAATTCATTCAATTCTGCATGATCATTTGCACGTGAAGAAACTTTGTTCTCTCTGGGTGCCGTATCGACTGACAGAAGAGCAGATGACACGACGTGTGACTTGGTGCCCGGAGATGCTAAAAAAGTTTAACAAGGGACAATCTCGGTCTGTGAACAACATCGTGACAGGTGGCTGTACTATTACGATGTGCCGACCAAAGCTCAAAACAAAGTTTGGGTCTTTGATGATGACGACACACTCGTAGTTGTCAGAAAATCCCGATCTGTATAGAAGAAAATGATAGCTGTATTTTTCAAATCGAGTGGAATTGTGGAACGCATGGTTTTGGACACACAGAAGACAGTCATAGCTAAGTGATATACTGAACAGTCTTCATTTAGAAAAAGAAACTTAGATAATTAACAATAATTATCTTAGAAACCGGTGCTCCGCCTGTGGCACTTCACCGGAAATATATATATACTGAACAGTGCCTGCCTAAAGTCATTGGATCTATGAAGAACCTGCGGTCAAAATCAAGAATGGACACCTGGTTCCTCCATCGTGATAATGTTCCAGCTCACCGCGCCAAAGCCTGCACCGAATATTTGACCACGACAGGATTGAAACTTCTCGAGCACCCTTTCTACAGTCCAGATCTTGCACCCTGCGGCTTTGCGCATGTGAAAATAAGTCTAAAAGAGAGGCGGCTTTCAAGTGATGAGGAGTTTTTGCGGACATGGGACAACGAGTGTGCTTCACTGCCTAGTGAAACTTGTCAGAACTGGTTTAAAGTTTGGTTTCGGAGAATGGAGAGGTGTACTGAGTGTAGAGGAAACTATTTTGAAAAAATTAAATAAACAAGGGTGTATTGCAAAATTTTCCTAGTACCCTTTGTATATCATGCACAGTTGGAACTTGCCAATCTTTCTGTTAAACGAACTGTACATTGTTCGTAATAAAGAATTATTATTATTAATAAAAATAAATTCATTACGTACTGGTAAAGTATGTTTATTAAGATTAAAATTAAACTTATATAAATATATAAAATAAATAAATATATAAAATATACTTCGCTTTAATGTAAATTTAAATAAAGAAGATATTATACATCAGTTGCTAGTTTTTTGTGGAGATTGTTTTTGCCATTTAGGTAAATTAATTAACTATGTAAGAATAGAAGAAAGAACCTTATGCCTACATTAGATATAAGTTGTATGTATAAAAAGTATTAACATTCATTAAAAATATACAGCTAAACATTAATTTGAAAATGTTAATCTTTCAAGTCATTAAATTCAGTATGTATTTACCTATTACAATTTGGAGCATTAGATATTTTATTTATATCTTTCCGGTAATTTATACTGACATTTTTATTACCACCATTCATTTTGACTCAGTATTATTATGTGTTATAGGTATGTTTGAAAACATCTCCCAAATCTCATTCTGGTAAAAAGAACGGATGTTCGATCTTAATTAACTGTTATTACCTTTCAAGTATAATGTAAAATAAGTGGGCGTATATCTAAGTAACATAAAATTAATCTTAAACAAGTTTTCTTCCTGTCCACAACGCATCAGAGATATTTTGATATACTCATGAACTACAATAAATTTTTCTCACAGAATTAGTTACGATCATTTGGCTTTAATTTTTTTAAGTTGTAAACTATAGTATTAATCTTTGTAATATTTATTACACTCTTAAACAACTGTAAAAGTTTATAATTCTTTTAAGATGCGTGTTTTATTTAACACCAACGTAACCCTAAAAAAACTGTTTTATGTAGGATTTCCGCCCGATTTTCATTTTATGACTTATTTAACTCCTAATTGTTAAATTTATAATATTGCTAAATGTTGTAAACTTATTTATACAAGAATGACATATCCTATTGTACACACCACGTGAGAATTGCATTAAGTTATATGCTTATATAACGAGCTGAATTTGTAGAAATTTTTTATAACATGTATTTAATCGGTTGACTCAGCCTATCGAGAATATTATGGCAGACATCCTGTTTCAATAGTGCAGATATTTCAGCGGTTAGCTGCAAAATTTTAGCGAAAAGTGACTACGGTTGGTATAGCATACCTTGGCGAATTTCTAAAAAATCGTTCAAGGTAGAATATACCATTAATACAGACGTGAGAATGTTGTAGAAAGGTCGATAACTTCGAAAGAAAGTGTTTTAAGCAGTTGGGCACTCCTTAGCGGTATTGTAGCAAATTTTGCTGAAGAACTTGGGCTTGTTTCCTTACAAATTACAGGTGATCCAAAAAGTTCGGTCTATACACCATGTATAGAGACTGTAATACAGTAGTGCTATCGTAAATCTCGTAAATCAAATTGCAGAACTTTGGGAAAAGTTCGTAATAACAGATGGAGATCATTTCTGTCTAAATGGAACTGTCAGTAAATAAAATCATTCCTTTTGATGTAGTGAGAACCGACAAATTATTCAAAAACTATCGCCGCATGAGTCAAATGATACTGTATGGTGTGGCGTTAGTGCTATAAAAATAACTGGGCCTTTTGCTTTTATGACGATGAAGGAAAAACCGTAAATGAGAGTCTCTACGGAACGATGCTCCCAAATTTTCTGACTCTGAAAATGGAAAAATTTGAGCTTAAATTGCTGCATTACATACAACCCGTGAATCAATGACTATTTTAGGAGAATGTTTTCTAGGCGCATCGACTCTAAAAACGGTGATGTGCCATATCCACCAAGAGCCCTAGCCTTAGTGCATGTATGAACTCTGAGCTTCATATATTATAATAATAATAGTATTTGTTCAAAAAGAAGACTCGTGGGCGTCGAATATGTCAATGAAAAAGAAGGAGGGAAGATATTACAATACACTATGTATCTTCAATTATAATAAAAGGAATACCAATAAATTACTGCACTAATTATGTATATTCAAAAACGTTTGCTAAATTTTGAGGTGTTTTATTAATATAAACTTCTCTAATACTAATAGTAACCACCGAGTTTTTCGATTATCTGACATGTTGTTCCAAAAAATCTTGTTCGTTATGTGAAGAATAATTAAGTAATTCATAATTGTTAGAGTTTCACCAATCGGTTTGTAGAAACTATTCCAAACAGACACGTGTTAGTTGAGCCATATGCCACTAGCTTGTTGAAATAATCTTTCTTAAGTTCATCATTGTGTATCTGATAAAATAAACAATTCCAATAACTCATTTCGATATAAAAAATTAGGTCTAATGATTCACCTTCTTGACACTGCTAACCAGATGGTAATTTTTTGGATATGTAATAGTGTCTCTACATATTCATGAGAATGATCCGCCAATCATATTGTTATATTTTGTTTATTTAAATGTCCCTGAAAATTTAACCATGCCACACCAAAAAAAGAAGCAAGAAGTTATTCAAAAATCATTCGCAATATTCAACTTTCTCATCATCATCAAAACAACTGAGTTTGTGGATATCTTTAATAATAGCCTGTTATTTTATCTAAACTGGTAACTGAACTCCTTGTGTGACAGTTTTATAATGGATTTAGTAGGTGAGTTATCCATTCGTTGCCAAACATTTTCAATTCAATCTGTAGTTCTTTTTCAAGTGCTTTGCCCCCGGATTCATGTACTACTGCTTCTGTTATGCGAAATTCATCAACGCAAGGATAAATCTGACCAGTCGGTTGTTCATTAAGTGATTACAAGGTTAGCGTATTGTTGTTCCGGAGTATTTGTTTGTAGTGTTACTTGGTACATTTCTGCCTTAAGCAGAGGTGATTTTTGTTCACCATAGGTTAGTGTATTTAATTTGATGCTTTATTCAACAGAATTCCATAATAGCTTCTACGAATTATATCGAAGTCCGCAATGGAATACAAGTTGGAAAACAAGGATTCGATATCAAATTTTACATATTTGATGTTCAATAATCATTTATTTTAGTAAGTCTCTTTCAGTTCATGCGAACTTGTAGTTATTTAAGTTTAAAAATTTATGAATAAGTAGAAATATATCTGAACTATCGAAAATTTTCCAGTAGAATAAAATAATTTGTTTGATACTTGCAAGATGCTTGACTGTTTTAACATTCTAATAACAAACTAACTGAAGAATGGCCAACATAAAGAGATAACGTGTTAAGCCAGTTTACATGTTTTTCTTTAATACCAAATTCATGAGTAGAAAAGGGTAGTAATCTGAACGATACGTTGGCACATTCTATGTTAGGTAATCGTATTTTGATAGCCGCTTCGACACTAGTGAGATCTGCCCGTCCGTTCACCCGCTCACCTCGTCCGGCCGCCCGCCGATCGGGAGTAGAGAGAGCATTCGATTCGCTAAATCCAGGGGCTCACTATGATTAAGCACCGGTAATACGAGAACATCACGGGAGCTTGTGAAATCAATACGTAACAAGCGACAAACGTGTTAACCGCATTCATTTGTCTGGTTACCGCCGAAACAATGCAGTGCGGTGGCGCTGTCAGTCTCCACCGCGACTTCAACAACAGCAAACTGGATTTACGGGATCAAAATAGCAATTCCGATTTATGGGCGCCCCCATCAGACTTCATCCTGTTTATCTAACATGTATGGGTTACATGATTTTTATTTTTTTTGAATTTTTTTCGTAAATAATTCAAATTCCATTTAACCTCAAAAACCGTTCTTGTATCCTTGGTTGACACAAATAATTAATATAAACATTTTGTTGTAATGGAATTAATTAGTGCTATAATACAGTCAGATAAAGAATATTATTGATTAAGTTGGTATTTCGGAAGCAGAAAATTCTCAGTTATTTACAGCTTACAACTGTTGTTCTGTCAACATTTTTCATCATTTAATGATTGGCATTGACGAACGAACATCTATGAGAGTTTATTCGTTTCGGTAATTTTATTTAAATTTGAATTCTCATTTAACGCAAAGAATCATACGCAGTTACAAGTTCACATTATAAATTGGCAGCATATATTATATCGAAAGTTAATTTCGAAAAAGTATTTAATATAATAAAACGGAATGCAATAATATATATTTGCAATAAATATTGCAATAATATATAATCTCCAAGTAATAGATAATATTTTATCTAGAAAATTATATGACAAGACTATTTTAATAATCTACTCAAAAACAGAAAAGGATGTTGACAGTGAATACAAAGTATTTTTTTTTAATCACTGAAGGTTGGTATATAATCCTTTCCACCTTAATTTTCATATTTTGTATACGTATTTCAACAACAGAGTTGCCATCATCAGCTGATAATTAAACAGTGTCGCACCTGTCTGCTGATGATGACAACTTAGTGGTCAAAATACGTATACAGAATACGAAAATTAATGTGGAAAGGGGTTATACATCGACCTTAAGTGATTAAGTTAATCAACCACAGGCTCCCTCAAAATTACCTTCCAAATATAAAGTAGTTACTTATATTGAACCTCCGACTATTAAATTTGAAAAATTTCTTAAGAAACAGAATGTACAAGTAACATTCATAACTAGTAATTCAGAAATCTATAAGTTAATAATTAGTATATGCTCAGGTGTTTATGTTGGTCAAATAGGAAGAACTTTCGACAATACACAGCAACTCATACATAAATAAAAAACGGATTTTTCCTGCGCTAATCAATTAATAATAATCATAGGTGAAATTTTGATAATAAAGTAATGCATGTAAGAAACAAAGGACGTAAATTGTATTTAGAAATTAATAAATTTATAAAATCGAATAATTTAATAAACGAATTTCCAATAAAATTAGTAAAGCTCTAAAGGCCAAAAGATACTACTCTGCAGCTTTCCTTGACATATCTCAAGTTTTTGATAAGGTGTGATGCAGAGACTTACAAGTCACACTAAATAAGCTTCCCCTTATCTCTCATATCAACTGTTTAAATCATACTTAACAGGCAGACACTTCCTGGTGAAGCAGGGTTGTGAGTATACCAACTTATATGTAATACGCTCAAGAGTTTATCAGGGAAGCGTGCTTGGACTGATATTATACCTTTTATATATAGCAGACCTACCAACAACAAGAACTACTGCTGCGGCAACATATGCTGACGGCACTACTATTTCGGCATTCCACACCGATACAACATCAGCCTCAAGTCCATGCATGTAACATTTAAATTGCAAAGAGGAACGTCCTTCTGTAAAGATTAATAACTGTTAGTTTCCACAGGCTGAAGGTGCTAAATATCTCGACATGCATTTGAAGTGCGTCCTGACATGGGAAAAACGTGTATTTAGTAAGCACAAGTAGCTAGGTCTTAAAATAAGTTATATCTATTGGAAATCTAAATTATTCTTGGATAATAGGTATTACTTTACAAATCTATTTTTAAACACAAATATTTGAAATTCAATTGTTTGATACCGCTAGTATCTCTGACATTAACATCCTGCAGATGTTCTAGAACACGGTTCTGCATACCATCGCTGATGCGTCCATCCCAAAAAAGTGATCCACCATGACATCCCTTTGGAAACCGTCAAGAAAGCCATATGTTACTTTAGGGTGACATACAATAAACGAGTATCAGCGGTTAACATATATGTTGGCTAATCAGTTAAATGTGTTTGAAATCTATCAAGTGCGTAAACTAAAATGTCTTAACCCGATAGATTTGACCACAGAACTCAAATAAATATAAACTAGGATTATATAGACAAGTATTCTTTATACTTAAGATTTGGATCAATTTTTGAAGGACTTAATGGAGCGATATTCTATATGTAATTACTTTTTAGTCCCCTGGGAAGATTGCAGATCTCTCTAGAAGTTATGAAAAATCATAACATCATCATAAACACCTTAGAGAGGTTATTGAATTTGGTATTAATAACAATAACGAAAACATATCTGTAGAAAAAGATTTAGCCTTAGTTAGAGCAGACTTACTTCACCCTAATTTTTAACATTCCATTAACTCTGCAAGCAATCTTATACACCTATTCTCTAACTCGTATACTCATACCTTAATACCATAATGTAGTAAAATACCACAAAACAGATAGTTGTAATTTAAAGATAATTTACTACTAAGATCTGATATAGAAAAATGTATACAATTTCTTGAACAATTTAGCGACGTGAGCATCAGAATTCAAGAACACGTTAATAAATTTGACTGGTACTATCTGGTTATCTTTGTAAATATGATACAAAAGAAAGATTTCACCTTGTAATTTCGAGTTATTTGTAATAAGTATGCAAGAGACCATTGTTCAATGTTTTTATTCATATTATTTAATGTTCAATTTATAATGGAGGTGTTTAAAATTTACTGTCTTGATACGTGTGATGTCTTTTAAATTTTGCCTAGTAGGACATAGATAGCGCCACTAAACAAATATCAGCAGGAAAATTTAACCTCTACTTTTAGTTAACCTAAATCCAAAGTTTAAGTCCGATACGTGTCGTGTTGTAGCTACAACGAACTGTCAAAGTTGATAAAGCAATTGAAAAATGGAATTAAAAACAGAACATTTTCCCGGAATAATTTTTTATAATTTTCGAAGACAGTTATCTCAGCAAAAATCCTCGTCGACTTGGTTTCTACTTTCGGCAATGAAGCACCATATTAGTCAACAATTTCTCAATGGTATGGAGAATTCAAAAGTGGACAGATTAGCCTTAGTGACGATCCAAGAGCAGGTTCACCAAAAACAGCAGTCACCCAAGAAAGCGTCAATGCTGTGCGCAAGATTATCAACGAAGATCGATATGTGATATATCGATAGATTGAAGCATTATTGGGGATTTCAATGACCCCAATTCGAAAAATTTTGCATAATCACCAAAACAATGCAAGTTCGCACACAGAACGCAATGCAATTGAATTTTTAACGCAACAAAACGTCGAATTGTTGGACAATCCTCCGTACAGTCCGGACCTAAGTCTCAACGATTTCTTTACCTTTCCGAAAATCAAGAACGGACTGCGTGGTCAACGCTTCCAGTTGTCACAAGGAGTAATCATTGCCTTCAATAACGCAATTTGGACTATACCAACAAATGGAGAATAGTTCGAACAACAATGAATTGATTAAAAGCTATCTATTGTTTTATATGCAAAACTTAAAAGACAACCCACGTATAATCTGCAAATAATATTTTTTTATGATAGCAATTAATCATACAATCTACCCAAGGTGACAATAAATGCTTCTTCTGACTAAGAATAACTTGATTACAGAAGCCAAACTAATATGAAATCTACTTACGCAAGGCATTTCTACAAATACTCTCCTATGTTATGTATTACCTTGTACAGTACTAAGATGTATATGTAGTTGTATATGTAAATTCAACTGTTGTTTTAAAGTTTAATGTACTATTTAAATCTGCTTTGCAAATCCCATAGTGTAAATGTCTTTAGTCTTCTAAGTGGTTTTGTTGACCCACGAGATTATTTACCAATTTATGTGGATGAATTTTACTGGTCCATTCTATGAGACTTCTGCATCATTTCAGATACCGAGGACACTTTTAAGTAATTATGTATTATACTATTCCATTCCAGGAATTGTTCGCCAATATACGGTTCACTTTGATTTGATATCTTTATATTGTATAATATTGGTATTTGATTTACTAGCGGTTCCCAAAATTTAATGCCATTCGGCCAAATGGCAAAAGTAATTACCTTATAAATAAGAAGCTTGTTTTCTAATATAAATTGTTATCGTCTACCAAGAATCCAATTAATCCCTTAATTTTAAATCAAGTTGTTTTCTTTTGAAAAAGTTGTTTCTGACAAGTCAACTCGTATAAAGGTGTATGCCCAGTTATTTGGTATGATTAGAATACATTAGTTCATGTCCATTTAGTTTAGCTGGTGGATAGTTTTCTTGTTTCATAGTTAAAGCGATAGTGTGGTGAAAGAATACAAGTTTACTAGTGTTGGTCTTCATTTTTCTCGAAGCCTTATCTGGGAAAATGTGATGCTAATATCGTTGGTATATTGGCTGTCAATAGCAGATATAGCAGATATAGTAAGTTGTAGTATGCTAACTTGAGATACGCCTGCAAGAGTGGATTATATCAGTGTAAAAGTAAAAGGGAAAAAAAGTTCATTGAAGTACGAACTAAAAAGTGTATGAAATGGATGTGGCAGGTTTTCATTAATTTAAAAGTAAGCTCTCATATCATACTTTATCAAATTCTTGGTTTGTAGCAATAAAAGTATCATATAAACACCTTTATTTTCCAGCTCTTCGTAAATTTTGTTTACAACACCATGAATTTTCTCTATCGTGTCACGAGCTAAAGTCAAATTAATGGCCTGGTATCAATTTTTATTCATTGTTTTTTTCCATCAATTTCTTTACTATGATCATTTCGATAACACTGGTTTTAATAGCATCATTATTTGCCCGGCTTTCCATAGGATATATATTAGGATAGTAACAAAGTCTTAATATAGTATTAAGTGCTTACTGTAGAAAGAGATTCAGCATATAACCCATACAGAATTAGTCTTTAAACAAAATCTATAAGGTCATTAGTGTAAATTAAGAATAAAAAGTTAGAATGAAACCTTACATGATTAATCCCAGAGGATAAATTAGTGTATTTTGCACACTACTGCTACTATGTCAAAAACAAAACTCAATTTCGAACTTAGTTAGTTAGTTTATTAACATTTAATGTCGCCACAGTATATTCTTTTCGGAAAATTTTGAAGGGTGTACTTGTCAATTTTGGATTGGATTGTCTAAGTTGCAGATAATTTAAAATTACGTGAGATTTCACCTGTAACATTTGTAGTACAATCTTCTTGTGGATTTCGCCGTGTTGACGTAGTTTCTATCGATGTTTCGCTGTTTATACTACCAGCTTCTTCAAGATGTGCTATTAGACTGGTCCAATAGCAAGTCTAAATGGTGTAAGAGTAGATCCTGAAAAGGCTAGCAGTATGAATAGCTATTCAAAAACCAATATCATGGGTTATATAAAGTATTTACATACATATATTACAATAAGTGGTTTAATTGTCAAATTAATATTTAATATAACAAAGCAATTTAATATATCTTACCGGCATATTAATGTGCCATCTAATTACTCTTTTACTTTAATCGATAAAAATTTTTTTTAATTACTTTGTAATGGCACACAACAAAGTGTTAAGTTCGTTCGACCCTAAAGAAAAGAACTTTTACTTCTTACCCTACGAAAATACAATATCACAAACACGACTACCAGCCAACTTAACCAAGCATGCAGCCAATTTCGCAGTCCCCAATGCTTCGGCACAGCAGCAACCGAAAATGCCGCGGTAGAAGTCCGTAGTCGCGCCGGAACAAGTAATTAACAGTCTTAACGTAATTGCCTTTGGGCTCGTTAGCAAGCCGTGAACTTTGTAATTAATCCTTTGGTTTTGCTCAAAGCGGACATATTAATTATTAAAACAATGCTCGTTCAGTTTACGCAGCGGCAGTAACGTTCTTGGGCGTGTTTCTACGCTGCGGATGAAATCTTTACTTTCGAGATTTTCTTCTTTCATCTTCCACATAGTTCTGTATCGCGCTTGCACTTGATCGTAAGATAGACAAGGAAGTAACAAGAAGAGGAAAAAACCGTCAGGAAAATGATGTGAAGCGTTGAGAAAATGAATCGGTTAATTTGTCCCTGTTGGCGTTAAATGTTTGAACGCGTGCTGATTTTTAATCCGCATAATACGGAGTCGCTTTCATTTTCAGAATGTCTAATTAAGATATAAAGATATATCAGGAGATTATCATTTAGATATAATAATTATTTATAACCAAGACAACTATATAATTATAATAGTTTCACGAATTAGTTACGTCAAAATTTTAAAAAAATGTAGGAAACACATAGCAGTTATTGAAGATGAAGAAAATTGCTTTAGATTAACTGGTTAAAAAAACAAGATAAAAATTAATAAAGGAAAAGGCACAAAAAAGATAAAATTGTTTTAATAACATAATTGTAATTACATAATTTCTATCGCAGTTTAAGATGGAATTATACAATTCCTGTATCAAATTAAGCTATTAGTCGATCGAACCATAAATGTACAATATAAAGGCTGTTTCAAATTGCGCGTGTTTTTTAAGAATAAATAAAATATAGATGGCGCACTGATTTGTCTGTATGTGGACATTTAAAAAGTGTGATGTATGACATTTATAAAAATGGCTTCGTTGAATTATTTTATGATAATCAGCGTTCTGTGAAAAGAGTTTTTAGAAAATTATTGTTTACATAATCGTCCATCTGAAAGCACTCGAATTATTAAGAAATATCAAGAGACTGGTTCCGGGGAAGATCAAAAAATTGAAAAATACTGTCGTAGTGGTCGTTCACTAGAAAATATTGGCTTGGTTCGTGAAAGTGTTGCTGAAGATCCTGTCCATTAGACGACGTTCACAACAACTTGGACTTAGTGGATCAACAACATAGCGTATTTTATACAAAGATTTAGCTCTGAAGCTAATATAAGGTTCAAATAACACAGGAACTGAAGCCATTAAATCATTTAAAACGTCGTTCATTTGTCAATTTCATCAATGAACAACCAGCTGATGTTTCTCAAAAAATAATGTTTTCTGATGAGGCACATTTTGAACTTGGTGGCTATGTTACTAAACAAAATTGCCGTATCTGGGGTGAGGAAAATCCACGAATATTCATGAGAAACCTATGCATCCTAAACGAGTTACTGTTTGGTGTGCATTATGGTCAGGTGGTGTAATTGGACCTTACTTTTTTGAAAATGCTGCTGGCGGAGATGTAATTGTCAATAGTGATCGATATCGTTGGATGATAACCGAATTTTTATTGTCTGAATTAATGAATATTGATCTAGAGGATAAGTGGTTTCAACAGGATGCCGTGACATCTCATTTTGCACACGAATTAATTGATTTATTGGGAGAAAAATTTCCTGGACGTGTAATCTCAAGAAACGGTGATGTTAATTGGCCACCAAGATCATGTCATTTGACACTGTTAGACTATTTTCTTTGGGTTTATGTGAAAAGTCAGGTTTATGAAAACAATCCGCAATCAATTCCTGCTTTTAAAGATGAAATTATTCGTGTCATTGGTAAGATAGAGCCTCAATTATGTCAAAATGTCATTGAAAATTTTAACGAAAGAGTGTACGTCTGTGGAACTGCAAAAGGAGGCCATTTGGCATATTTTATTTTTCGCATATAAATGTCATAACTGATACTTCAATTACCAATGAAAAGTTTTTGAAAGTGAATGCAAATTATGTGTATTTTTATTCTTTAAAAAAACCGCGAAATTTGGAACACCTTTACTGGAATATATTTGCCATTATTTGTATTTATTTGTTATTTATCAGATATCTTTTTGATTCCTTAGACGTAGAATCTATCTAGTTTTAATGTAAGAAAAGTCTCTGAAACACGATCTTAGTTGTAATTACAGAAATTTTTCCACACAAAGTATTTTGCAGCGACCGTAAAAGGTAATTATCAGATGGTTTAAGATCTGATTTGTGTGATGGGTGGAGTAAAGTAGACCGGTCAAGCACTCATTTTTTTCTATTGATGACTGCAGGTCATTTTACCGTTAAACTTTTATGAACGTTCTGCAGTTGATGGACGTATAAAATTACCTAGTGCTTCATTGCGATTTAAAAATGCGAAATATTAGGTTTATGCTTCAGGTCGTAGCGTTTTTATTGAACACAAAATTTATTAATTTTTAATTACGGACAAGTGGTTACAATCCATTTAAATTACAATTTCTCGAGTTGATTGACGTCGTATATCATGAATTAAAGCGCTTAAACGATTTTCATTAAAACCAGATAGTATTCTTGACCTTTGAAGTCGTTTATGTCAAATTGGCCTTATTTAGATTAAAATAACCATTTCCATACTGTATTCTCCCTAATTACGTTTTCTCCGTAAACTACACAATTGGTTCTAACATAGCTGTTTACGATGCATTTACTCTTTTGTTGATCTCATATAAAATGATATGATGTTTGAAATTCCCTGTTCTTATTCCTTTCAATAAGTAAAACGATTTTTGTACAAATTTCAAATTTAAAAGTTGCACAATTAATAAATACATAATATGACATTAAAATAACTTCGACATATTCCTAACAATTTTTTCGAAGCATTCTTATTCTAGAAACAAAGAAAACGTGCGAATGAGCAAGTCAAAATCGAAGGCAATGCTGATCGTTTGTTTCGATATTAAGGGTGTTATCATAATCGACTGTGTGCCTGAGGTTCAAACCGCTAATCAGAAATACTATAAAGAAGTTTTAATCAAGCTAAGGGAAAGAGTAAAGAAAAATTTCGGATTTGTAGGCGATTCGTGGATTCTGCACCAGGACAAGGCACCAGCTTACAATGCCGTGAAGCAGTTTTTAGCGAACGACCGCATTGCTGTGCTTGATCATCCCCGTATTCACCAGATCTCGCACCATGTGATTTCTACTTGTTCCTAAAAGTGAAAAGTGCATTGAAGGGAACATATTTTCAGTCTGTTGAACAAGTAAAAGCAAAAACGGCAAAGTTGTTGAAGAAGCTAACAACTGATGAACAACAGCATTGTTTTGAACAATGGAAGATAAGTATACAGCGGTGTATAGATAAGGGAGGAGAGTATGTTGAATAACTCCAAACTCGGAGATTTGTTCAACGTTGCTTATTGTTAAATAGGACTAATTTGTTTTTTTTATGTTAGTGATTAATTTGTTTTTGAAGTAATTGAATTATCATGAGCATATATAAAAATACCTTTCCAAAAGACATGTAGTTCGAAAGATGATTGACAAAAACAAATAAATGTAACAACGATTTAAGCGTTATTTTAAGAATTTTTTCCCTAAATTTGCGTATAATTCAACGGAAATTATTAAATTTTCAAATTTTTCAAACATCAAACTTTTTAAAACATGTTGTGTTTGATTAAGGGTTGTTTTTGTTTACTTTCAGGTAAGGAACATCATTCGGATGACGATGACGAAATCCAAAGCGACATCAGCGAAGATCTCAAAGATCCCACGTCGAAGAAAAAAAAGAACGACTCGAAAACGCAAAACACCGGCAAACCTCGACGAGCCCGAACGGCTTTCACCTACGAACAACTAGTCGCCTTAGAGAATAAATTCAAAACGACCAGATACCTGAGCGTTTGCGAACGATTAAACTTGGCTTTGAGTCTCAGTTTGACCGAAACGCAAGTGAAAATCTGGTTTCAAAATCGCCGGACGAAATGGAAAAAGCAAAATCCCGGGATGGATGTGAATTCTCCGACGGTGCCGCCGCCCAGTGTCGGCTCAGGGAGTAGTTTTCCCACGTTTCCCGGCCATCATACTCACTCTGGTTTGCTGTATTCCCACCACGTACCTTATGGTGGTGTTTATCCCTTGCAAGCGACAGGCTCTGGAAGTTATACACCTTATTTTCATTTAACCAACCACGGTCATAATTTGGGGTCGTGAAGTTTGATGAAATAAACATATCGAATCTAAGAAGTTACCAATTATTAGATTAATAAGACCTTTTTTGTACATAATAATTTATATACAAAAGAAACGATCAAACGAAAAAAAAATGGACATTATGAAATGATGTGCAATTGTATATAATTCAGAAAATGAAAATGTAAATTCCACACACTGTTTAAAATTGTTGTTAAGGAAAAAAAAGATAAATATAACAAACGTAGATTGTATTTATTTATTATGGATAATCGTACTGTAAATGTAATGTAAATAGCATTAATATACTCGTTTTAATTTCTGTACAATGTTTTTCTTTAATAGCAAATAACAATACCAAATTATAGAGTAATTATGGAGTAGTCCAAAGGTAAAACTGGCTGGCATTATAAGAGTCAATAACTAATATATTAACTGTTTTTATTAATAATAATATACTGAAATTAAATCCTCAAAAATAATAACTACTATGTCTGTGATTGAAATGTCACATCCGTCTCCGTTAGTCACTCAAAATCTAATCTTTTCGATAACATTTTCTATTACAGTAGTCAAAATTTCAAGTATTATTGCTCGATTTTCTGTCCTTATGTTTCAGGTTTATAAACATATGTATACTTTCTTCCTTAGCTACCTCCATAAGAAGGAATTTGGAGCTGTGAAGTTGGGCGAACAAGGCGGCCAGTTAAATTTAATATTTGAGGAAATGATTCCTTTACTAAACAATTTTCGCAAAAGTTCATTGTCATCCGGGCTGTATGAGCAGTGGCTCCATTCTTCTAAAACCATAGAAAGAAGAATTTTCTAATAAGGGAACATAAAAAATTTTCAGTCATATCCCGATATCTTGCATCTATAACTATTGTAACAGCTTGACCGTCAACGTTTTCGAAAAAAAAGGGATCAAGTTCATTAACAATAACACTATATCAAACAGTACATTTAATAGGATGTAATTGGGTGGTGAATTACCTGTAAATTTGATAATTATGCTTGTTAACGAAGCCATTCAAATGAAAATGAGCTTCGTCGCACATCATAAGCTTATGAATAAATTTGTTACTTCATCGGATTAGTTTTTGGATAAAAACTGTAAAATTTAGATGTTGCAGTGGGTCCGCAGACTTCTGTTCTTTTGTGAAATTTTCCATAATAAAACCCAATTTTCAGGTACAATTTTGTACAAAAATAAAAAAAAATACAAAAATCTGAAACAAAAAAGGAAGGAAAATTAAAATAACACATTTTGCCCACTTGGTAGTTAGGAAAGAGAGACTCCATGTAATTTCATAACAATTTTACACAATCTTTTATTTTTACGAGGAAGATTTAACGAGAATAAGTCTCATTAAGTTTGTTAATTATTTCTTCGTCTGCACCCATTCTGTTCATAGTTTGAATATATCTAATTCTACAATGCTATCTTTTCAATGTTAACTTTTCGTTCATTTATGGTAGGACCATTAATTGTATTGATTATTTCCGGAGTTTTCCATACTTATATTAGTACGTTTAATTCACCCAAAATTTGTGGTACATTTTTCCGAAAGATGGTGCTAGTGTAGTCGAATCTCACTTCCCATAAAACATTCTCGTATATAACTGCAATGTCAGTAGTTATCAAAAGAAAAGGTTTATTAGTAAAAGAATGTAATTAAATCATAATGAGAGTGGGGACAACAGTCCTTGTTAAATCTACTGTGAAGATGACAGTGGACGAACTGCCGAAACGTTGGAATAATAGCATTCTACGAATGATGGAAAATTGCACAACTATTAGGTACTTCCATACGAAAAGCTATTAAATAATTTACTTAATTCTTAATTTTTAATTAATTAGTCATACATAAATGGCTATAAATAAATAGCGATATAGAGCATTTGAACAAAGGGATTTTTTATTTCTGACAGACCGAACACCCACTAACACAATTTTTTCCTGAGTAAATACAGTCGTAAAATTATCATCTTCTATTTTTTATTCTATCTAATTATATATTTTGTTCGCGTAAGTTTCAAATTTTTTAAAAGAGCCTTAATCAAATATAAACATAAAACCCCACAAAAGATGGATTTTTTTCTGTAAATATAAACTTGGGTATTCTGTTATACAAACAAAGCAAAATATTTATTATGCATTTGAGAATGATACAGCTCACGTATCCACAGTAAGACGTTGGTTTGAGAAGTTCAAATTAGATATACCAGCTTAGAAATGAATGCCGTGAAACTGAAAGCGTCCTTTGTAAATGATATTCTGAAGGAAATGGTTGAAGCTAGCCTACAATAACTGTTGAAGAACTTGCTATTCATCTTGGAGTAGGCATAGCAATATTTTCGGGACATCTTGAAATACTTGGACATGTAAAAAAAACTTGACAAATGGGTTCCAGATAAGTTGTCAAAAAGGTAGAAATTGGAACGCTTGTAATGTCTTGGGCAAAGACAACTGCTTATAATACAGGTAGAGGGAGGGTATGGTGTATAAATTCTTGAAAGTTATAGGATGCAGACAGCTGAGCCAGCTAGTCAATAATATGTTATCTATTCCAATATCCATAAGGAGGGACATTAAGTACCACTACGTTACTGACTAACAGACTTCCACAGGGCTCCGTATTGATGATCCCATTTCCTTTCAATATATATGTATATATATATATATATATATGTGTGTGTGTGTGTGTGTGTGTGTGTGTTTATGTATCCGATATGCTAGAAATTACATCCCACAAATTTGTTGTTACTATACGGATGATATGGCCGCACAGGATACCAACATAGATGCCTTTGAAGCTACTCTCACTGAAGACCTGCGAAACTAAGCGCTTACTTTCAACAATGGCGTCCCACACCAAGCACTAGTAAAACTAAAAGGCGTTGCTATCACTCGAATAACAAATTAGCTTACAAAACACTACAAGTAACCCTTACTAACACGATTCTGTCCCCCAAAATATCATAGGGTAACGCTGGATAAGACACTTTTGTACAGGAAGCACTTGTCCAATGTCGTTGGGAAACAACAATTCATCAATAACAATCCTTTAAAACTTGCTGGAACATTGTGAGGAGCACGGGCAGTTACTCTGTGGATCTTTGCACTAAATCTTGTATAATCGATGGCAGAATACTGCACCTCGACCTGTTCTCAATTAGACCGTGCGCATTGTTTCCGGATTGTGAAGTCTACCTCAAAAATCAGGCTACCCATTGTTAGCCACATTGAGCTGCAGCACACTCGGTGACAAAGAATCTTATCTCGAGGGTATGCTCAGATCACCAAAAATCCTGCTGTACCAATTACTTGTATGGCAACCCTTGTCGAACATTAAACGACCTCCAAGGATTTGATCTACCGCGACAGAGCTGGGTATCTCTCAATAAACTGCGAATGGGTTATGGTAAATGCGGCCACATGCTACATGGGGCATGAGGCCGAGTCCTAGATAAGACTGTGGCGCGAAGAACCAAACAATCAGACACATAGTGTATGAATGTTGTCGTCGACCATTCTCTGGTACACAATAAGACTTCGTAAAAGCCACATCTGAAGCTATTCAGTGCTCATTGTATTATCTTCTTTTTTACACCTTGTTTGTAACTGTTATAAGTATATACCATAAGCTAAATAAATAAACAAAGGTGTTCTTTGAAATTGGTATAAAAATGTTTTGTAATCGATGCAGATGAAGCATATTTTGATTAAATACGTTCAAACAACATGTGTTTGTGATCTTTTAAAAATCGTGTACTCAAAATTTCATTGCACATGGAATAACCCAATAGTTACTCCAAAAGGTAATTGTGATAACGAAAGCAATTTTCTACAATACCTAAGAAAACGCTATTGATAGTCTAAACTAAATTGAGAGTCTGCATTATTTCTCCGTAGCTCCTTAATTAGAATTTTAATAGGCTTTAAAGTTTTCTATACGAAGCATTTAAGAGTTTTCTTTTCGTGCCAGGTAAGCTATACATCAAGGTATAATTGTTAGCTAATAGTTTTGGAAGATTTTTTGTTTCCCTAGCAAATGAAAATTAACGCAAGAAGTTATAAATATTTACTACGGCTACCCAGGTAAGTACCATGTTATTATTTGGTTATTATCGCGCTAATAAGAAATAAGTAAATGCATAAAATGAAGTTTGGCCTCGTTATTCCATATAACAATTTTTCGCTTTCGAAAAGACCGTTGCACTGAAACAACCGAATTTGTGTTAGCGAATTTGAGAGAGCAAAGAGGCCTTTTCCTGTCGATTTGCCAGTTGGACTATAAAAAGGCAACTGCGGTGCTATGAAACCAATTAAGATGTCGTTTGTTTTTTCTTAAAACAAATGAAATGCTCATATATTCCAATAAAATTTTTGTAAATTTAACTTATTTATGTTTCTAGGTTAATAACTGATAGATTATTCCGATTATGCAAATTATGTATGAGAAAACCCTTATCAGATTAATATTTGTATCTATTAGACACGTATTTCGACAACTAAGTTGTCATCTTCAGCAATGTTTAAAACATATTTGACCTGGCTATCTAGTAAAGTGTTCCACATTTTCTTCTGGTTAGCTTTACTATGAACCCATGTTTATAACAGGTGGGACAATAAGTATCACCCTATTTGAAGGTTCTGCAATTTTTGCAAATGGCATCACATGTCAGTTTGGTTTAGACATTCGTGAAATAGAGACGTGTGAAATTTATATTGAATTTCGACGAAAATATCCCAATCGTGCAGCACCCACAACGCAAACAATTCGATGTCTGGCATCCCGATTTCAAGAGAGCGGTGCAACAAGGGATAAGCGAAGCACTTGAAGAACCCGAACCGGCCATTCGGCTGAAAACATCCAACCAACGCGTGAGAATATGGTAGAGGAGCCCGAAACATCTACAAGAAAACGAGCTCAACAATTGCATGTTTCGCGGAGTTAGCTGTACCGCATTTTGACATTGGACTGTTCCCATACAAAATTCAGGTGATCCAACAGTTGTTATCGAACGACTGTTGTGCCCATTTAGAATACAGCTGTAGGATTTTAGATCTCAATGACGAAGTAGATGATTTTCTATCAAAATTGATCATCAGCAACGACGCTCATTTTTATATTAGCGACCACATCAATAAGCAAAATTCTCGGTTCTGGGGGACGAAAAATCCATGCATAATTCATTACATCCTCTCAAAGTTACCGTGTGATGTGCACTGACGTCTGAAAAGGTGATTGGACCTTATTTTTTTGAAGGAGCCGACGGTAACGCTATTGCGATGAACGGCGACCGCTATAGAGCCATCCTGATTGAATTTTTATTACCGGAAGTTGACGATCTGCATTTGGAGGACATGCGGTTTCAACAGGACTGGGCCACTTGTCATACTGCACGCGACACAATGCATATTTTGAAGGATGCCTTCCCAGAGCGTGTAATCTCGCGTTTCGGTGATTTGACTTGGCCCGCCAGATCTTCTGATTTGACTACCCCGGACTTCTTCCTCTGCGAATATTTGAAGTCGTTGGTATACGCGAATAATCCCCGCCCTTTGGAGGAGTTAAGGAGCAACATTCGCGCCGAAATTAACACCGTGACACCTTAAATACTGCTCATAATTATGCAAAATGTAATCAAAAGAGCTCAAATTTGCATGAACGCCGGCGGCCGCCATTTGTCGGACATAATTTTCCACAATTAATTGAAGCAAAAAGTGCGAATAGCCATAATCAGTTAAAAACCAAATGAGTTTTCACTTTAAACAAAAGTTATAGCGAAAGAAAATCAGATGATGCTTTTTGCCCCACCCTGTGTTACTACTGAAGATAACGACATAATTTTATTAATGTGGTAAGAGGCTTATATGTTAAAATTTTGTTTCAAATAATTATATTTGCGACTAAGTTAATTTTAGCTGCTTTTGTAGCAATAAATCACTTTAAATTTTTCTTTAGAAGTACATAAGAAAATATTTTCTATATTATAAATTAATTATTGCAATTCAAACTTTATCAGAATAAGAATACAGTATATAAGTATCAGTTTTAGTTATATATAACACTGTGCTAATAAACTAATTTGTAAACACAACAGGTACAGTAATTCTGTCATCTAAATATTTGTTATACGAAAAAAACATTAATAATCAATGTTGTCTTGGCAATAATATAACAAATTCTATTTTCACAAAATGGGACGAATCCCGAGAACGATTTGAAACGTTTTGAATTGAAAACGAATTAGAATCAGTCAAACACTCCCGTGTCTCGTATTACAAACGTAGTTCGTAAGCGATAATATTTTCGAATGCTGTGACACTACCCTCGGCAAAATCTCCGTGGTGCGAAGATGGAAGGACTCGGGGATTGCGACCCCCGGACCAAGCACGGGGTCGCTTTTATATAATTCAATTTCATGGTTGAATCCCTCCGTTTGCAGGCACATCCGATGTGATCGTTTTATATACACACACGCCGCTGTACAAAACATACCCACACATAAGTCTGTACGTAAACGCACACATGCGAACTTGGGTTGGTATAAAACACTGTGGAAATGGTGTCGCATGCAGAGCGTGCAAACACTGGGAGTCATTAATAAACGCACGCATTTTAGCGTTTAATAGGCTTATATGTCGAATAATCTGGCGGAAAATTGTTTAAAAAATCGACACAAATTGAGCTTGGAGCTTTTTAAAATGCTTATGAAGGAAAAAGTGTTATTGTATGTAGTGTAAATTTTGCGAAGACAAATCCGAAAATGTGTGTAAATCAATTAGGAAAGCATATACGGGATGTTTTAATAAGTCCTTAGAAAATAAATAAATAGATCCGCTGTTTAGAAATGTATTTTCATTCCTTTCTATTGATTGTCATTTTCCTCAAATTCATTATTTACTTTTCTTGCAAATATTTTAATAGTTCTGATGCACTTTTGTTTCCGACTTGCCTTCAATTTACCTTGTAAGGCTTTTCACTAACTGATTTTTTTTCATCTATGAACATAACCCTACCATTTTATTCGTTACTTTTTTACAAATTGTGTAATGATTGCTTCACAACATAATTGGTTTACCTCATTCTTATTCTATGATATTTTCTGAGTATACTTTATTACTTATTGCAACCTGTTATCACTTCTTAGCGGTGCATTAGAGTAGCCATGAATCAGGATGCACCTAGTTAATTCATATAATGAATTTAGTACATTGCGTCAGCTCGGTGCGAACAGTTGTGGTATTTGTTGTATTGCTAATAATATTATAATTAGTTAAAAGCGTAGTGTAAGGAAACTCATAAAGATTTCCAAATTTAAAGTACGATGGCCTGAAAATAATTTTCACAGTCTGTGGTAAACCTTGGTTCTCCCGTTGTAAATTTGTGTGTAACAAACACATTAAAACTGTACAACATAATATGCAAAAAATGGTGTAAATGCTTGTAATGACTTTCTCGATGTTTACTGTTTGTACATAATTTACCATTGCCAATACTTGCTAAACAATAATCTCGTAAATTCTAGGTTACATACAATCCTAATGGAGCTCCCGAGCAATATTACAAAATCATGCCCTTTAAAATTGGAAATAATATTAAATCTGATTTTAAATAATAAAAATATATGGCTACATGTGGCGAAACTACAGACTATAAAAAAATCTGTTGTCAATGTTGTAGTACAAACACTAAAATTTTGTAAACCCTGAATGCCATTGCTAGTTAGTACAAGATTAGAGAAATGTACTAGCGGAGCAATTATGAAGGTATCTTGCAACCATGTTGAGTATGGCTCGTTTTCTTAAAAATAAGTCTAGTAACGTAATGCAAAAATTATTTTTTTAAAATCTGCTAAACAAATTCGAGAATTTCATAGACAGTGTCTCGACATCTCCTACCAAAGCTAATTCTTTCACGTTGGAAAACATAGTGAGAGGCAGCATTTTATTATTCTAAACATTTTCAATTAATAAAAAGTTTAATTTATAATATATATTATAATACCGAACGAAGCAACGGATTCTTATTAAAAAAATTGGAAAAAATTTGATGCAGGTTTACAAACTATTATAAAGAAATTCTCAAGTCAATGGAAAATTAGAAAATAAATTCTTTATTGTCATTAGTGGAGTAGCTAAAAAGATTCGACGATGTAATAAACTTGCAGATGAACGCCAGTGACGAAAGAAACAAATATGTAATGATAGTGATACTGCTTCTTCAGATCCCTTACATAACCATAAAGTATTATTTTAATTATTTAACTGCTACATTACTAGCCGTGGAACGATCGTTGTCTTTGTACCAGATGTACCGGAAAGTCATTACCAGTTCTTTCGTAAACAAATTACATAATTTTCAAGAAAATTGCCATTTGAATCTACACATCTTGCCCATCTTTTAGGTAATTTATGGATGCCATCTTCTTCGAAATTGGCGAAGTGTTGCAAGCGAGTATCCCATTGGTGCGAAAAGATGATAGTCGGAATGGGCAAGATCTGGAGAGTACGGCGAGGGCGATATTATGTCCCATTCAAGTGCTTTCAACACTTCCTTGAGCGGTTTTGCTTTATGAGACGGCGAGTTATCGTGCTGTAAAATCACTTTACCGTGTCTTCGGGCCCATTGTGAATGTTTTTCTATCAATGCATGGTTCGAATAAATCCATTTTTCATCTTCCGTCACTATTCAATTTAGAAATGACTTCCGATCATACCTTTGAAGTAGTATTTCACAGACGATTTTTCCATTTTCATGTCATTCAATCGATGTGGCACCCATTTTCCCATCTTTTGGATTTTTCCCATTGCTCGTAATCGGTCGCTAATCGTTTCTTGGGCCACATTAAGGCTTCTGCCTTGTTTTTGAGTTTGGGTTGGGTCTTCATCCAATAACTCCTGCAGTTTCGTATATTCAAACTTTTTTGGTCTACCAGAACGTACTTTGCCTTGCAGATCGAAATCACCACTTTCGAATTGTCGAGGCCACGCCTCGCATGTTTTTATGACCGAAGCATGCTCACCGTAAGTTTCTACCAGTAAACGATAACTTACAGCGGCTTTTCTCTTTTGATTAAATGAGAAAAGTAATGCGCCACAAATGCACTTTTTCAGGCACGGAACTCGACATGTTCAAAGAGGCATAATCTATGGCAGTGTTGCTTTCGCAAAATATAACATGAATGGCTTTGAAGCTTGATGTCAGTAGAATAAAATGACATACGTGTCAAATCATGCATACTTAAGGCTAGCGACATCTATTAAAAAAACCATTAATGACTTTCCGGTACACCTTATGTAAGAACATTTTTTCAACGCGGCAGCGTACATCGCTGAGTAAAACACTATTGGAAAAATGCCAGATACTGCAGATGTATGTATAACTGAGTTCAATAAGGTTGATAATGCTTCGCAAAGAGTTTCTTATAAATTATGAAATTAGTTGGCGTCTAACATCTGACTGCTGTTCATTGAAAGTATATATATATATATATATAAAATGAGATTGCTGATACCTTTTCGCTTTATCGCTGGGTAAATAACAAGAATTTATCCAACGCGATTCAGATGTTCATTAATGAATTGCTATTTAAACAGTTATTTACTCAACAGTATATTGAAATGCATTAACATTTCACGAGATTTAAAACAAAGTTCCAGTTTTACGTATAACCTGTTATCTATTATTAAATGAATATGCAATTACATATATACGAGTACACACAGTATATATACACAATTACATGCATTTTATAATGTTAATTAATGAAAACTCGTAATTTTCTGCTTGTTATATCGTAATTAAGGTAGAAATTAAAGGTAAAATACCACTCGTTCGGTAAGCAGACGACTGGGCTTCAGTTCCTCACTAAAGGCCATTTTTTTTTCAATAATTTCTGCTCTAATTATAACGGTGTAATGAGCTGAAAATTAATTTTCAGTTACCTATTATTTAATACGATGCGAACAGCTATAGCGCGCCACCCACCTAGAGAACTTTACTTATTTATTACTTTTGCTAAAATTCTGTAGTTAGGTAGGGCTATTCCTCTATAGTTATTATGTTCATTCTTGTCACCTTTCTTATGTAACTACGTAAGAACTGCTAGCTTTTTCAGTTAGTAGTATTCTTTCCTAATTATATATTTCATATTTCTTATTAATACATAATACTGTCAAGTTAAGTTATCGCTTCCGTTTTTAAACAATTCCGTTGTTATTCCATTTTCTGTTGAACTTTTATCCTTTTTCCCTTGCAAAATATGTATTTAAATGTACTGATGAATAACATTTCTCTCAATGACACTCAAAATTGAAATTAATATTAGTATTTTCCTCGTCGCATCACTTTTTAAGTACCTGGATATAGACGTAGATGTTAATTGTTTTAAGGCGTAGAGCCTATTGATCTACAATGTTTCCAGATTTGTGAGCTTCACGTCTTATTAAAGTATATTTATTCCTCTAAATAGATCTAGCAAATTACAATTAGCATAATAATAAAGACCCTAAAATTCTAAAATCTGCATATAATGTTTTCATATAGTGTAAAAAATCATACGTATACATTCTCTTCTTCAGGTAAAGAAAACAACAAAACTTTTACAAAAAGTAACAACTTGCTTTCATTTGATCGAATACGTCTTACAAATCCTCAATTGGGAATAACTCTTGCTGTATTAAACTATTTGAAACTTTACCTGAGGATATTAAAACATTAGCTATTGGTAGTTATAGAAACAAAAAGGAAAAAAATGAAATAATTCTACTATAAAATTAGCTAACATTGCTATTACAATATACAATTCCTTTATATTTATTCTAATATATCATGTATTGATTGTCAGGTTTAAATATTTAACTAAAAAAGAAAAAATGTACCCAAAATTTGTCATAGGAGAATATAAAAGAAGTAACCAGAAAACCAAGGTAAAAGATTTTACTTGAAAATCAATGAAAGCCATGAATATGAAGGCAATTCAAATGTGACCTGGATTTTATTTTCTTCTGAATACAATTGAAGAAATACTGTAAAGCGGTTATGTATTCATCGACGTAGGCATTGTAGCTAATACCATAAACAAGTGTAACTTGATTATACATATCAATATTATAAGCTGTATTGTCGTGTAACAATGCGTCAAATTCAATTGCACAACGTATAATTATTAAATTTCTTTTCAATGAATGTGTCGAAGTGACTGGTATTCATTGCAGACTTCATAAACATTTTGAGAGAAAAGCGTTCATCAGTCAGAACAATGTTGGACTGTTGTGAATCTTTCCAAGATGGTCGTGAGCGCATGCCGAACTTGCCGCATGCTGCCCGTCCAGCGTCTGCTGAGAATCTTGGGAACATTCAAAAAGTTGCCCAGCTGATCCGGGGCAATGTTCCTGTAACTTCTGTGAAGGAAATTGCTAAAATTACAAATACTAGTGTTAATAATTATTCACACTATCGTCCACAATATACTTAAATTTAATAAAGTCAGTGTCAGGTGAGTTCTAAAACAATCTTTCGCTGAACAAGGGCAGAAACAACTTTAGGTTTACAGCGAAGTCTGGCTTCGTGTCACGTATTATAACTAACGAGATCTAAGTACACCATTATATCCCAAAAAGCAAGATTCAAAAGACAAACGACGATTGCTTCAGAGACGTTATTGGATATATTTTCATCAATTTTCTTGAAGAAAAAACCTGATAAACTCAATTTGGTACGTAGACTTCCGCTGTCGTGGTCCATGCTATCTGCTTCTGGGTTTCCGGGCTGGAACCGCGTCACTAGTATATCTGCCGACGTTTCGTACCCATTTGTATGGGACATCTTCAGGGCTGAACTACTGCACTGAAACTGGTGTAAGTCGATGGGGGACGCGTTTATATATGGATAATGGGTCAATGGAGCGTTACGGGTGCGGTTGGGTAAATTAAAGATGCAGGATTGCCAAGCGTTATGTAGGGGGTAGCCATCATCGTGGTTAAGGTTATTGGGGTGCTTAAAGATCTCTATAGTTTCACGGATTTTGCGACCATAGAAGTGGTTAGTGCGGGATAGGATCTTGGTTGAATTAAACTGAATATGGTGCCCGGTTTCCAGCCTATGCTCGGCAAGTGCAGAACCGGCTATGCGCAGCAACCTAGTACAACGCTCATGTTCAGAAACACGAGTGCCGACAGACCGCTTTGTTTCACCAATATATGCCCTGCCGCATGAACAAGGAATCCTGTACACACCAGCTGATTCTAAAGAAACATGGTCTTTTACGGAAAAAGGGTCAGATAATTTGGAATGGGGTTTGAAGATGGTTTTGATGTTGTTTTTGAGAAGAATCCTACTGATGCGGTCAGTAATACCTTGTATGTAGGGTAGGTGGGCTTTAGAGAGGGGGGGAGATGATGTAAGCTGTGTATTAAGTTGTGAGATTTTGGGATTTAGATGTCTATCTATGGTTCGCTGAATATTATGGTTGGAGAAATTATTATTTATAAGAGCTTTGGTAACATGACTTAATTCCTGGGATATAGAATGCTGGTCAGATATGTTGACAGCTCTTTGGACTAAGGAATTGATAACGCCCTGTTTCTGGGCAGGATGATGATGGGAGAGGGCATTGAGATACCGATCAGTGTGTGTGGGTTTGCGGTACACTGAATGTCCTAGTGAACCATCCAGATGACGAGTTACCAAGACGTCGAGGAAGGGAAGGGAACCTTCAGATTCAATCTCCATGGTGAAATTTATGGAATCGTGTTGTGAATTTAAGAAAACGAGGAAGTTGTTCAAGGAATCCCGACCATGGGGCCAAATAACAAAGGTGTCATCCACATATCTGAACCAACATTTTGGTTTTTGGTCACAGGAGTGTAGAATTTGTTGTTCGAATGCCTCCATAAAAATGTCAGCGACAACAGGAGAGAGAGGAGACCCCATAGCTGCACCCGATACTTGTTCATAATGATTACCACGGAACTGATAAACTCAACTTATTATAGTGAGCTTCTTGAAAAGATTAAGATGGCCATAATAACAAAAAGATGCGATCTCTTAAGCAAGGGCGCTATTTTTCTACACGATAACGCTCGCTCACACACAGCCCATTAAACGAACAATACATTGGCCAAATTCAGTTTGGAAGTCTTGTCTCACAACGGTCTTGGCCGTGAACGAATACCGTCTCTTTGGTTCACTCAAAAAATTCTTGGAGGCAAGGCATTTGCCTCTAATGAGAAAGTGAAGGATGCGGTGCAAAATTGGTTACATCGTTAACCCAAAAGGTTGTTTCGACGGGAATATAGAAGTTACAGGAACGATGGGGCAAGTGTATTTTAGAGGGGAGTTATTACTTAGAAAAATGATGTATATATAATGTTAATTTGTACTTTATATCGACTAGAAAAAAATGCCAGTCAAATTTGAATCACTCTCTTATAAAGTCTGTGTAATTTCGTAGATTAAAACCAGTTCAAATGTAAATAAAACCAAATGGCTTTATAAAACTGCAGAGATAAAATATTAATAAACATAATAAAGTGCAGTATTAGTGGTTGCAGGTCAACAAGAAAAAGAGAATATATATCAAAAATAGCAAAACAGATTACATTAAAGTTAATTTTGAATTCGCGATGAACACCATAGAAAAGAAGAATAAGAATATAAAAATTTAAGAAATGAAAATGGTCATCTGGGGTTTCCTTGTTAATTAACCCAACAAGAGTAGTAACCTGTAAGGCAAAAAATAAGAATATTTACTTTATGATGTAACAAGAGAGAAGTTAATTTCTCTTTTTTAAGTACTTTCGCTAAAAATCTTTTTAACCACTTACGCTGGCAACTAATTCACAGATGCGCGTGTCAAAACACTACCATGATAGGCGTGACGTGAAACAAGACAACTCGGTAGACCCTTACACAAGGAATTTTACACAGATATTTATACTCATTTTGTTTATTAATAATCTTGTACAGTATAGTGTCTTTCACAACTGTCTGGAATATGTAGTGCCACATTTCTTCCAGCATTTTTCCTGTTTTGCACATACTCTACATATTTTTTTATCGTTCGTAGGTGGAATACTTCTCGTAAAATATCCACTTTGCATTGATTGTAATCGATGCGGTGTATATTCTTTCGCATTTTTGGTAATAATACAATAAGTTTATTATTTGATTTGACTAGCATATAAGCAAATGTATTGTAAACTGTAGGAATTTTGAAATACGTTTGTCTACATAGGATATATCGTTAACTACACTACGCGGTGCAATCAGAAACTGTGCATCAGTAAATCGATCTCGGTCGACGTGTTGCGAACGTCATTTCTATTACTGCGATAACTGCTACCGACGTGTACAATACGTCGTTGGCGAATTTTTAACAAAAACATCTCAGTGTGCCTGACACGTTGTTAAATAAAAGGAAGACAAATTCTAGATAAAACATAAATATTCAATGTAAAAAATATATTTTAAAGATCGTAATTAAAAGTATGATGATTAACGAAATGTTTATTAATACATGCTACCAAAAAAACAGTGTATATTAGGTTCAACAGATTAGAAATATTTTTAAAAATATTTTCCAAGTGTAACAACTTTAAATTATTCTATATACCATAAAATACTTACGCCTGATGAAAATTATATAATCATGAAATATAATTACAGTGATTCCGACGAAGGATCTTTATATAATAATCATTTCTTGGGTATTTCAAATAAGATGTAAACTAGAAGAAGAAGAAGACTTTAAGACATTTATATATATATATATATATATATATATATATATATATATATGTATATACATACATATATCGTAGATATAAAAATGTATTTATAGGGAGGGTAATTCTTATTTCTGTTGTACATCTTTATATTTTTTGTAACTGTAATTAGGTTTGTGTTTAAGTTTAATATTAATTTCTATAAGTTTTAACAAATGTACATAAGAATTTTAAAATATTTGGTCTCTTATTGTTTATAAGAATAATATACAAAAGAAAAAGGAATTTATTTAAAGAAAAGTCTTAGAGCTTCGATTTCAGGTTCTGCAACTGGAATTACCTTGCTATAAGAAGCGAATAAGATTTATAAATTTATGAAGGGCAATTGATTTTGTTCCTGAGGTTGGTTTTCGTTTTTCACATTAACTACATGACCCGAGTAAAGAGTAATTTAAAAGTTATTCATAAAAAGTAACTGAGCAAATTTATTCATATTGTAAATATTACTGGTTATTAGCATTTACAATTTAGATTAACAGATATAACATTATTGTAAGCATAATAGTTTGGTACCAACTTAAAGTGGTGAACAAAATTTTTGTTGATTGCCAATACATCTTCATGATCAAAATTACAGAATTTATAAACATAATAATTTTTTTACCCAATAGTGGGGAAAATTCGAAAACCAGATAATTAATTATCTGTTTCGCATACAAGTTTTGTTCATTGCCAACATATCTTCGTCATTAAAATTACAAAATTTATAAACATAATAATTTTGTTACCCAAAGGGGGGGCAAATTTGAAAACCAGATAATTAATTATCTGTTTCGCATACAATTTTTGTTCATTGCCAACATATCTTCATCATTAAAATTACAAAATTTATAAACATAATAATTTTGTTACCCAAAGGTGGGGCAAATTTGAAAACCAGATAATTAATCATCTGTTTTGCATACAATTTTTGTTCATTACCAACATATCTACATCATCAAAATTACAAAATTTATAATCATAATAATATTGTTACCAAAACGTAGGGCAAATTTCCGAAACAGATAATTAATTACCTGTTTTACAAATTTGCCTTACATCATGGATGATTCACTATATTGTCACATAGTTGTATGTAAATATGTATATATCCAATATGACAAAAAAAGTGAATCATCCATATATGTATATTTCTAAACCAAATTTTGTACAAACATTTACTGTGTTGAGAATGATAAAGGATTTTCTATTGGAAAATTCGTTTACTTTTTGCACAGGAAATTAAATATTGAGTTACCGCTCCATGTAAATGAATATATTTAATTGCGAAAATAAAATAATTTTATTTTATTTTCTTTAGTGGAAATTTAGAATAACGTGTTTAATAAAATAATCAATGTGTTTATTAATTAAAATTTCAATCATTACTAAGGTTTTAATTATTTTTGAGAATGTTTATATTATTATGTTACACCGATGTTCCATACTATGATTTCCACAGCTTAAGGTTGTGGTACTGAAGCAATTTAAAGTTAAAAAAAGTCTAATGAACATGTGTCCAAAACGCTATCGTAACTGAGCTACAAGCATTTATAGTTTTGGATAACCCTACTAATGCAGGTATTATATACCGCTGCAAAAAAATATCAATGAAATTTAGTTAAAAACAAGTCTCTTCATTGAATTACTTGTACAAAATGTCCACCCAGTTGCTGTATACATAGTCTAGCTCTTCTTATAATTGAAGAAGAAGCTCTGCTAACAGTCTCAGGATCAGTACAAACAGTTTTTGCAACATCCATGTTCTCTGTTTTCAAGTTGTTCCGAAGAAACCAAATTTTTTCACCTTTCCCATATAATTTAGATGATTTAAGTCTAGTGACCTTGCCGGCCAAGCAACTGCTGAACCTCTTCCAGTCCACCTGTTCGTATAATTTTGATTAAAAACTCTGTCACTTCTCCCAAAGTCCAGAGATGTGCCATCGTGCTGTATCGTCGTCTTACATTAGGAGGAACGTCATACAATAATGTTGTAGGGTTATTTTCCAGGAAACGTAAATATCGAACTGCCGTGAAAGGTTCTTCGATTATAAACGGGCCAGTGAGATGGTCGTGAATAACACCACACCAAACATTCACTGAAAATAAACAGTGGTACGTAATATCTGCATTAGTAGGGTTATCTAAACTTTCAAATGCTTGTAGCAGTTACGACAAAGTTTCGGGAATATGTTCATTAGACATTTTTAACTTGAAGTTGCTTCAGTAACACATTCTTAAGCTGTGGCAATCATGTCATGGGTCACCCAATATATAAGGGGATTTTAATTCTATTTTATTTACAAGTGCTACTAAATATAGTGATTAGTTATTTCAAATTATTGAATCGCATAAATAAAGGCATATAGATATTGTATGTAAAGAACTTACTTGTTATAGGTAACAAAGAGACAGATTTCATAATTTCTAACATACACATTCTTCCATATATTTTTATAAGTGTTTCTTATTGATAATTAAAAACATTTAAAGGAACTGATTAAGATAACAACGACTTAAATAAGCAACAAGGAATCGATCAACCATTCTGCTACAAAATAAAATTGTATATACTCTACATACGCGACAAAAAATGAGAATTACCCAGTAAAAGAATATATTTATAAATAAAATTTTGTGTAAACGTTTACCCTATTAAGAATAATAACTAATTAAATTTTCATTGAAAAATTCGTGTACTTTTTATGCAGAAAATTTAATAATGAGTTACCGCTTCACGTAAACGAATACATTGGTATTCGCCCGGACACGCGTCTAATGAAGTTGTCTGTAGTTGTGAATAAAATGCCAAAAGTTTGAAGAAAACCAAATTATCATGATCTAAGCAATTTTCAAAGGTTACCATTGGATGATAATGAGGGTACTGTAAATATTTCGTGAAATTATTAGGCAAATGCAAAAAAGTATTGCTACTGTTATTCATTATTGGAGAAATTGGTCTTAAGAAGGTAGGCGGCATCATAGAAGAGTCTCTGAACGAGCTAAAAGAACCACTAAACGAGGAGAGAGACTAAGATTGCTTGCCTTTAAGAATTGACATAACTCTTCAAGGTGTGCGTGAATTACTTTTAGCAGAAATAAGCCATATAATAATAATGCGTCCAATGTATTGCCATATTCATTGGCTTGGGTTAATTTTCTATCATCCAAGAGTAATATAGGTACTGCTTTCACTAGTCAGCAGCGTGCTTTTGGGTTAGAACAATGTCGTTTGTTCCGACGCTGAAGTGGAGAAAGACAGTTCTTCTTCTATTGATGGTTTGGGGTAGAATTAGCATAAAGAATAAGGCTCCTTTCACATTCCGTGAGGTAATTTAAACGCTCAAATATAGATTTATGAAGTTTTGGGAATATTCCCTTTACCATATCTCTAAGGGCTGAATAATACCACATTCCAGCAGGATATTTCCCATCCCAATTTTGTCGCTATTATATTGCGATTCCAGCAAAAAAACATAATCAATCCATTCAATTGGTCTACATGGTCGGCAGATCTATTACCTATAGAACATGTGTGGGATATGATAGATCGAAAGGTTGGTATGCTTCCTGACGCTCCTATTAATTTTACAACAACTACGCAATGCCCCACAAGTCACACAAAATGAGCTACCACAGGAGTTCATAGAACATTTTTTTTAAATTTTATTTTTATTTATATTTTCCCAACAGAATTTCTTCCATTAATAAGACAAAACCAATCATACATACACACAAATGCATTAAAGAAAAATAAAAAGTAAATAAAAAAATTCCTAAATCATAACTGAACATAATTCTTTACATGTATGTAAGTACCTGACTAAAGAAAACAATATATATAAAAGTACAGAAGCAAGCAGAGAAAAAGTGAGAACTCAGGAATCGCCCTTGCTTGTCCTAAATTGCTAATCTAAGTAAAGCTCCCATGGAGTCATTATGAATGTCTCCTGCACAAAATATTTTATTAAAATTACTGCACATTACATATAGAGGCGACTTTAATATTACATTAGTTCTAGAACGTGGACAGGAAAATATAGTGTGATAACGAACCGACAATCGAAGAATGTGAAAATTCAATTCTTGAAGGAGTGAAAGACAATCGACGTCATTATGTAAAAGTTTTTATAAAAATATTAGACCAGTAGAAATGCGTCTTTCTTCTAGCGAGATGACGGCACACCGTCGAAGCAGTGCCAACTGGTCAATACCTGGTGCTGGATAAAAGCCATCAATTTGAAAAGAGAGACATCTTAAAAACTGTCGTTGCACAGCTTCCAAGATGTTCTTATGGACATGATAGTAAGGATACCATACCAAAACCGCATATTCAAGTTTCGATCATTTTACATGACATTTTATGCTCAAGCATGAGCATATAACGAAATGCATTTACATACAGCAGCAACTCATTATTAAATTTTCTCTGTAAAGGATTCCAACCTATTATTGAAAATTCGATCATTTTTATTATGGTTCAGTACAGCAAGCATTTGGACAAAATTTTCTTTTAAAATAACTGGGTGATTCGTTTTTTTTTGTAGAACAGTATATTTCAGAATAGTAGATAAAATAATTCTGTTACTAAGTCTAGATTTATATATTTATTATATACTATAGTAGTTTAAAGTATGGACCTTCGTAAAAAGAAAATTAATTAATGAACATACAAAAACAGTAAATTTTAACGAAATTTCATATTGATTAATTGATTTACACTCAAATGGAGCTCATGCACTTGTAATTAATGTTATTAATATACATACTAATTTAATAGAATAATTAATATAATAATAGTAGATCGACTATACTATACGCTTCGAATCAATCGAAAACGCATTCTGGTGTATGAGAGGGTGTGTTATATGTGTGCTGGTCGCTAATTTCCCGGCAATTATCGGTCAAATTTGTAACCTTTATTAATCTGCAATGCCGCTTAATTCGTTTCCATTATGCCGTGCATGTAAACGTACACGTTCGGGTGTGTGTTTGCCGGTACATTATCCCTGCAATTTGAACAATGTTTTCGTAATGGGCAGTGACGATTTCACTTATCTCTTGGATGTTAAATTAATTTACTCATTTCAGGAATTAAATATATTGGGTGAAAATTAAGCGCAAACCACAAATCGCACATCACACTGATCGACAGGTTTTTTTCTTAATATTAATAAGTGTATATTGTACAGTCATGTGCACGAAAATAGTAGTGGTCTTAAATTTGCTAAAATATCATTTATATATACTCAATGACATTAGAATTGTTACACCTAGAAGGAACAATTTCCTGGAATTGTGCTTTTGACAACAGAATGACTATATTGACAGCTTGTTATGATAACAATTGTATCGTTTTATGTTTGACAGTTTTTGCCAAAAAAAAGTTTTTTCTTTTATTGAGTTGTTAAGAAAACGGTTTATCAGAGCTGATAAGTACAAGTTTTTTTTTTCAGTTATTGTGTCTTCGCCTACTTCTGTTAAGCGTAACAAAATGCCTCCAATTCGAAGGCGTCAACAATATCACCATCTTAGTGATTTTGACAGGGGTAGAATTGTTGCTTTTAGAGAAGTCGGTTTGGCCTACCGCGAAATTGCCCGCCGTGTTGGTTCCACTGCAATGACGGTAATGCGTGTGTGTAGGGTGTGGACAGATGAAGGTAGAGGAACACGAAACAGACCAACAGGTCAATCGAGGCGTACCGCAGAGCGTCAAGACAGGCACTTCAGACTACTAGCTCTGCGAGACCGTTTTGCTACTACGCGCCAACTCTGTGACCAATGGTTTGGTGTAGAAGGTCGCATTGTCAGTATGCGAACATTATATCGCCGCATTCGAGCTTTTGGACTTGCTTCATACCGTCCACGATTAGTCCTTCCTTTGACTGCAGAACATCGTCGTCAACGTTTGGACTGGTGCAGAGAACGGCAGCATTGGGAAGCAGAATGGCATAATGTCGTATTCAGCGACGAATCGCGATTCTGCCTAGGCATGCATGATGGCCGTCAGAGGGTAAGACGCCGTCGTGGAGGGCGACGTGATATTGGATTTGCTGTTGAGAGGCATGTGCACAGGACTGTTGGAGTAATGGTTTGGGGGGCTATTGCATATGGAAGCCGATCACCTCTTCTGTTTATTCGGGGCAGTATGACAGCTGCGCGTTATGTTGATGACGTCCTACAAACCACTTTATTGCCTTATCTAGATGGCCGCCCACACGTCCTTTTTCAGCAAGACAACGCGCGTCCACATATTGCTCGTCGTACTATGGACTTTCTACGAGAAGCTGGCGTTAATGTTTTGCCGTGGCCACCCCGTTCACCGGATTTAAATCCCATCGAACATGTGTGGGACATAATGGGGAGAAGACTGACCAATTTGAACCATCCTCCACAAACTCTGGCACAGTTAATCCACCAAGTTCAAGTTGCTTGGAACGAGGTGCCACAAGCAGACATCGACCATCTTATTTTGTCGATGCCTAGACGTGTACAGGAGTGTCTACAGCTACGGGGTCGCCAAACACATTATTGATTTTTTTTCAAATTAATGTTAATAAAATTTCTTGGAAATCTGATCGTTTCATTCTTGACTTAAGCTTATCACATTACCAAAAAATCACGTCCAGGAAACTATTCCTTCTAGGTGTAACACTTCTAATGTCATTGAGTATATAAATTAAATTCAAGTTTATTGAACTCTTTATTCTAACATGTAACATAACTGTAACAATAAATAAAGAGATTTCTTAATACCAAACAGAAAATAAAACTCTTTATATTCTAGGACAAGCAAAATAATTGTGCATTAAAGTAGCAGTCATGCCAAAATACTAACCAAATGTCATTTTTACTTAGAATTACATTGGATTGAAACACTTAATATTTTGTTGCTCGACTTTTATTGTTTATCACCTCTTGACACCTGTGGGACAACGAGTTCACCAGTTGCCTACATGTCTCTGCTGAAATTGATTGCCATTCGGCTTAGCGAATTCTACACAGATCGTCAATATTTTGCTGGTTAGCACCAGATACAGTTTTTTTCAACCCATAAATTTTCAATGGGTTTTAAACCTGGCGATTGTACCGGCTAATTCAAAACGCGAACGTTATTATCTCGCAACCATGTTTTCGCTGTACGAGAAACATGCTTCGGATTATTATCCTGCATATACAACCATTCTAGTGGCATTTCTTCCACTGCATGTGGCATAAGCACAGTTTGTAATATGTTAACATAGATATCAGCATTAATTATGCTTTTCATTTTGTGTAGAGGGCCTACGCCCTACCAAAAAGGCATCCCCACAGCATGATGAGCCTTCGAATTTTACTATCTTTTTGGTGTACTGGTGTTGAAATGCTGCCAATGGTGCTCTTCGTACGTGTCGTTAGTATGCACTGGATTTAAACAAAACTGTTTTCGATTTATCGGACCACAGTCCATTACGCCACTTTTCTCATCGCCTTGTAAGTGTTCATAAGCAAACGATAATCTATCTTGTATTTGCCTTTTTTTAAATAATGGTACCTTCCTAGCTTTCTTGCACGTAACTTTCCTTGAATCAATCTTCGTCTAATAGTAGGGGTGCTGATACAAAGGTATAACTGACTTTTAATGGCAGTTGAACTTATGAACGATGCCTTTTTTGCATAAGTTATAATGTTTCTGTCTTCTCTAAGACTAGTTTTCCTTTTTTCATCACGATTTTCTTTCACTTTTCTGCAGTTCTTGGCGTTTGCAAACATTTTTCAGAACATGAGAGCGTATTTTGTATAAACTTGTAGCTTATGCCTTTATTAAGCACTCGAGTGTAGTTGCTCTTTTTGCCGACGGACAATATTTTGCTCGGCCCATATTACAACAGAAGTGGATGATTAAAAAATCGTTGAATTATTCTGCAATATAGTGCCGCCAGCTATGGTATTGCTATTTTAATGCACAAGAAAATAACAGCGCATGACTAAAAAACTCAGTAATTCCCCTTCATATTCGGTACTTTACCGGAGACCATATATATTCAGGAATTTTAAATAATTTCAATATAGCTCCATCAGAATTGTCCGTTGTAAATGTTATTTATAAGTATTAATTTCGTGCACATGGCTGTATGTTTTTGCGTTCGTGTTCTCCAGCTTGTTTCAAAACTTCTCTATTACGTCAGGACTTTGAGATTTCTGCTTTCATAATTTTTTCTAAGAAAATGTTAAATTTAACTATATTTCAAGTTGTATTTTATTTTCCCAACTTAAATGCAAATTAATTTATTATTATATTATTTTGTCTAACATATTTCAACGTATAAAGAACGAAAACGAGTATTAACTGAACAAAGCAAGAACTACGGTGATCGTTTCGCCGAATCTAGAGCTCATCAGATAATTTGGCTTTCTTCGACAATTCTACCCACCTGGTGGGTGTTATAGCAATAATAATATAAGGTATGTAATGAGAGAATTATATATCCACTTGTAGATTACTCCCTTTGCTACTAATATCTGAAAGATGGACGTATAGTTCTCTCAATAGTGTATGTTATCGTTTAGATAATAACATCCTCTGAGTGCATAGAATTATCGAACAAAGCAAAACCACCTGATAAGCTCTGGATGCGGCATATCATCATCGTAGTCATTACTTTGTTCGGCAGTACTTATTTTCATTGTTTACGTTGCATAATCGTTGGTCACTGAATTAGTATATAATAAGGAGAATTATTAGTTTTGGTATATAACTATATATAAAAAAGCATATTCTTACAAATTAATTGATTAAAAATATAGACATACAAAGTATCTTCATTTCTGTTTAATATTCCATATGTCCTCCTTTTGTTTTAATGAAAGAAGCAATCCTTTTTGCCATTCTCTCAATTCCGGAATGATACTTCTTTAATTTGATTTCTATTTCGCCAAACATCTTCAAGATTATTCATAAAATCTTACTTTTTGATATAATGCTATGATATTTTTTAATTTATTTCTTTCATTTTTAGTAGGATTCATGATGGGAGAATATCCAGGTTAATCCAATAACTGTAAGTCTATTGTATTTACAAACGTTTTTCCACAGGTTTTGCTCTATAACATGGAACATTGTAGTGCATGAAGGTATATGATCCTTTACTTCCATCCAATGTACCAATTTAAGGTGTAAGCACTCATTTTACTTTCAACAAAGTGCTCCTGGATTGCCGTGTGTCTAATGAATATTAAAAGCTCATCTAACTGTTAATGCGCTTATTTGTATGTGAAGTATTTTCAAATGTCATACATTTACATCTAATCATACAATACGAGGAGAAGTCTTCTATTAGTTCTATTAGAAATTTAACCACTACGACTGAGAATAACTATAGTCATCCTATATAGTTTCCATTCTTGTATTATTTTCATAGGTTTAACGTTCTTCTAGTGACAAAAATATAATACCAGCAAGCAGATGATCTTCGGGCGGATTTTCAACCATAAAAGTTATTTTCGCACTTAATCACAGATCTTGGGAAGAAGCGAACGGTAAATATTTTGGTCAGCCGCGCCATTAGTATATGATCAATCAACGTAAACAATTTAATTTCGTTATCAATACGACCAAGACCAGATTATGCAGTCTAACTATGCTTCTGCTGAACAATTATAATATTATTGCAACTCTATAAAACTTATGTTGCCACTAAATCTAGTTAAGAAATATAAGAATTAGTATCTCTATTCTTGGTTCTTTTTTCGATTGAATTTTTGCTTATATAATAGCGTGTTCAATTCCAACTTCATAAGCAAAATATTGTGTTTTCGAAAATGCAAACCAGATTCAGCATCAACATTTATAACTGTTGGTGCTTACATTGGAATATTGTCTACATCATTTTCATTTTTGTTTCTCGAATTTTTATGATAAAACACATACAATTGCAAAAAGATACCTAGCCAAACGGTCTTTCAACAACATTTCTTGTTTGAATATGCGCTGTTATATTACATTTTCCATAGAGTATTTACAATGTCTAAGTGAATAATTTGCCATCTATTAGTATCCTATAACATTAACCTGATTACGATACTGGAGTTAGAAGAGTATTTCAACATGCATATCCGTTGCCGTCCAATAATAAACGCGGAATTTCATGTCTTTACATTCCTACTTTTACAAAGCTACAATCAAATATAGCACTATCAAACTTGATCCAGCATGACGAAATATGTCAATTATTTATTTTCTTTCACTAATGTAATTTCACTGACATAATTTAATTAGAATAAGTACATTAGGAATTTATGAAACACTTCAGAATATATATTTCCTATTCAGAAATACATAGATGGAAAGCTAGTAACTTCATAAAAATTTGTAATCTTAATTAACATTTTTAAAATTTTGTTTACTGAAAAAAATGTGTTAAGTTATACATATATATTACCTGTTTTCAAATTAATTTGTATGTCTAACGCGTGCTTAAGATAGGGTAAACGATACCTTGATATTTAGTCGGCTTTAAGTATCGGCAGATGGTTGAGGTTGCTTTATGAAACGTAAATTTGCTGCCAGTACACATTTGAACAGTCGCAGTTCCTTAAGCATGAACTATAGATATGACCAAAAGTGATGGACAATTATTTTACTTGAATGGAAAAATTACAAATCTTCAGGGACTAAATTATAAGCATTTGAAGATAACAAACAAATACTTTTCTTTTAACCGTAACAAAGAGTCTTTCAATATTATTTTTTGGTTGATTTATGGAATTTCAAAAGAAATCTGTGCATTTATTAGGTGCGCAATTAAGTTCTCGCTGTTTTTCAAGAGATGGCTCCAGTAGTAAGTGCTGGTCGATTGTAACATAATCAAAACGTCATGAACCCAGCTTAGACATATGGTAAACAAACCGCTTTGACACATTAGTGATTTTGGTTTTGCGTCATATACTTTTGGTTGTGTGAAAATGTCTGATTTTGTGCCAAATAATCGTCATTTGCGGGAAGTGTTGCTTTTCTTCTTTCATTCGAAAAAAAACGGCGACTGAAGCGCATCGAGAACTCCAAAAAGTTTACAGAGATGCTGCTTTAAGTGAAACAACGTGGCGTGATTGGTTCCGTCGCTTCAAAGACGGTGATTTCGATGTTGACGACCGTTCGCGTGAAGGAAGACCAAAAACCTTCGAAGACGCTGAATTGGAGGCATTGCTCGATGAGGATCCGTGGCAAACGCAAAAAGAGCTTGCTTCAGCATTAGGAGTTACCCGCCAAGCCATTTCCCAGCGATTGCATGCGTTGGGAATGATTCAAAAACAAGGAACTTGGGTTTCTTATGATTTAAAGCCAAGAGACGTTGAGCGTCGTTTTTTCGCCTGTGAACAACTGCTCCAGCGGTAAAAAGGAAGGGTTTTCTTCATCGCATCGTTACGGGTGATGAAAAATGGATTCATTACAGCAACCCAAAACAAACAAAATCATGGGGACTGCCCGGTCATGCTTCTACGTCGTCGGTTCGGCCGAATATTCACGCTGCGAAGGTTTTGCTGTGTATTTGGTAAGCCCAGAGCGGTGTTATTTATTATGAGCTGTTGAAACCGAACGAAACGATCACTGGGGAACGGTATCGAACTCAATTGATGCGATTGAGCCGAGCACTGCGCGAAAAGCGGCCACAATACGAGCAGAGGCACGAAAAAGTGTTTCTACAGCATGACAACGCTCGGCCTCACGTTGCTAAAGCCGTTTAAACCTGCTTAGAAACGCTCAAATGGAAGGTCCACCCCACCCGCCATATTTCCCAGATATTGTGCCGTCCAATTATTACATGTTCCATTCGATGGCACATGGTCTGGCTAATCAGCAGTTCCTCTCATATGAAGACATCTCAAAATGGCTTGATTCGTGGATAGCCTCAAAAGACGAACACTTCTACCGTGACGGTATTCGAGCTCTGTCAGAAAGATGGGAAAAAGTTGTAGCTAGCGATGGGCAATGTTTTGAATGATTCATTTGTAAACATTTTTTCACAATAAAGTTGCATTTTCATCAAAAAAAAAACAGCGAAAACTGAGTTGCGCACCTAATATAAATACGTTAGGGAAAAAACATGAATATGTGGAAAAAAGTGTTGTATTTACTTAATACATACTCTATTTTATTTATAGAATTCCAAAAGAAAATAATTATGTAGTTGTTTCTTTTCCTTCCATTATCATACATCGTTTCAATACTAACACTCACAGGATACCAGCAGCCTATAACTTGTCAATAATGCCTAATTATGGACAAAGCCAGGCTATTTAATTAGATTCTTTGGCAGTAGTTTTGATTAGCTATCCTTTATTTGATAATTAGCCGTGTTTATATCCACACGTCGCTATTTGCTTGGTCAACACAGGTTAATGGGATATAGATGGTTTCACTTCTTTCTGAGAAATAAACGTACAGTTTTCTCTCATTATTTCATACATTCAATTACTATTTTCGTGTTTTAATAAGTTTACTTTCTTTCTTGTACCAAAGAAGATTTTGCAATTTGCAAGTTTTAATTACACTTTAAATACAAAACTGCTTTTATTCAAGATATAAATATGTTAAAATAATAAAGTACTGTGTTTACTTAAAATATTTATCTTTTTGACTCAGTGTTAGTTCGTAAAGTATTTTTCTATATTTTTTAAATGTTTGGTAAACATGCTATGTGCGTTGCACTGACTGAAAATCATAGTTGAATGACTGCATTTTGCATTGACTGAATGTATTACTTCTCTCAGTGTACAAGCTGTACTTAATGATCTGGTTATAACACCGTTAATAAATCTCAGAGTAATGACACCCTTACTTGCCTAGGAGGTTTTACCGAATGACAATCTTCCTTAATAATCTATTAAATCATTGTTAGTTTTAAGTAATTATGAAAAAAGTTTGTTAGAGATCTATAATATAAGATACTCATTATAATATTGTTTAGTTTTACTTTTGTAACCCCTGCTGACACCACAAGTCTGAATGTACATAGAGAAATGAAATAAATATTTTGTGGAACTGTACCAAATATTTAAATGTAGCAATTTTTTTTATTTTTCAATATATTCTCCTAAAAGAGCAATACGTTTATTCCAACGGTACTCCAATGCCCTTATGCCATCTCTCAAATGCGATTCCGGAAGGCTTGCAAAATACTCATTTACGAAGATACTGTGCTGGTATGCGAGGCAGCGTTATCTTGGTGAAACAGAATCCTTTTCTTTGCCATTCCTGGCCGTTTAGCACGAATTTCAACATTTAATTTTTGCAGAAGTTTTGAATAATATTGTGCGTTTATTGTGGCACCTTTCTGAAGGTAATCAATGAGCAAAATTCCCTTTGAATCACAAAAAATTGATGCCATCACCTTGTTTGCCGATAAAGAGGTTTTCGCTTTCTTTGGAGGTTCTAACCATTGTTTCGACTGTTGTTTAGTTGCGGGTGTACTGTAGTGTATCCAAGTTTCATCGCAAGTAACAAATCACCTACAAAAATTAACCGAATTCCGTTTATAGAGGTCCAAACACTCATTGGAAATGCGCAAACGAGTGAACTTTTGATCAGTCGTAAGCAATCGCGGCACCCATCTTGCCGAAAGTTTGGAAAGGCCCAATTTTTTCGTTAAAATATGGTGTACGCGTTCTGTTGAAATGTTTACCATGTCTGCTATCTCTCTCAGTTTGAGTCGTCGATCTTGCCTAATAATATTATGGATTTTTATAATCATTTCCTTAGAAATCATGATTTTGGGTGCTCCAGAGCGCGCTTCATCAACACAGCTTGTTCTACCACGTTTAAATTCATTTACCCATCTACTTATTGTGGCGGATGATGGAGCAGATTCACCTAATGTTTCCCGTAACTCATCCTTTATTTCGGTAGCTTTCATACCCTTAATTACGAAGTATTTAATCACCGCACGATACTCTGCTTTTTCCATTTTAACAAAACGACGTATTGCTTCTTTTTCAATCAGCTGTCAAAAATAAACTAATCAGCCGATTTATCTAAATATCGGAATGTAAACATATAAATAGGCAACCTAAATTACAGTGCATTTCTTTTACCAATTAGAGCGCCACCAACGTGTTATTCTTACTACTTGTCAAACTATCCTCGTGACTAATTATTTAAAATTAAGATATAATGTTCCTATCAAATATAGATTAAAAATATATTTATGTTATGTAGTACATCGTCACCTGTTATTCTTAAACTTACCTTAATGTCTTGACTTCAAATATTTGTCTTTAATTTTATTTCAGAAGGCATTTGATCTATTCGTCGAGCATTTAAAAATATATAAACTTAATAAACAAATGTACGTAATATTCTTATATGAACATAATATTTAAATAAAATTCTTTGTTTGTCTTCCATTAAAACTCGTGTATCTTTCATGTTGCAGTAATTCAGACCGCATATTACGGTGGGTTTATTTAAGTTTAAATAAATCACGGCAGCAATGCATGGACTGATGTAATGCTTGTGCTGAAATTCACTGAAGAAACTCCGTTCTCCCACCTCCAGTTTCCTCGAATCTCCCTCATTCAACTTCACCGTCAATCCGCAACTCGGAAAATTTACCCAGGAAAATGCTATTTGCTTTCGGAAAGCGCTCTCTTCCCTCATATTAATAATGGCTGAAACAATTAGTTAAATTATAGACTGCATTACTAGCGTTGCGCTTCGTAATTAACTGATGAATAAGTGATGGCGGAGTTATTAGGTTTTCTGTATTCCGACCCCATTGCTGAAGTATGCACTTCAAGAGAACATTTGGTAACATAATTAAGTAATTTTTTTGGTCTATTTTTTTAAAGTTTTATATCTCTTCACATTATTATATTTGATTTTTAGAAAATTTTTAAATTTAAATAATCCCTTTAACAATATTCAATAATAATAAAATACATCCATCTAAATATGTACATGCTAATAAAGTCATTGTATGTGGTCTTCAATAAAAGTTTATAAATTCACTTTTGCATTTATTTATTATGTTGTTTATAATTATTTTTCAAAATATTCCCCATCAATTTCAACACAAACAAAACGTTGCTGAGTATATATACACAGTCTGTCGCAGAGAAAATCGAATTTTTTAAAATAGTAATTATTAGTGACATCATCTATTAAAAAAAATATGCGTCAGTAAGGTAGATCTTTCATCAAAATACCATGACATTTGCATCATTGAAAGCAGAGAAATTGCGTATAAAGTAATAATGTGTATTTGGCATTGGTCGAAAAATGAATTTTGAACAAAGAGCAAATATCAAGTTCTGTATTAAACTCGGTAAATCGTATATTGAAACGTTTAATTTGGTGAAATAAGTGTTGTATGGTGATACGTGTTTATCACGTACGAGTGTGTATGAATGGTATAAACAATATAAAGGTAGTCATACGGACATAAATAACGACGAACATCCTGGTCCAAAAAAATCTGTGGTTACGGAAATAACATCAAACTTGTGCGTAAATTTGTCAGAAATGAGCCGAAATCTTCATTGTGATGCGTGAGAATGGAATTAAATATTTCCAAAGATTCAATTCATCGTATTTTGGCACAGCATTTGGGACTGACAAAGATTTGTACAAGGTTTGTACCACACAATCTAACTGAATTCAACATTGTATAGGCTTGAATAAAGATTCAAAAAGTACACTTCAGATATTCTATTATAACTGGCGATGAGACGTCGTGTTTTCAATATGATCTAAAACCAAGTGTCAAAGCTCTGAATGGAACCATCCAAGCAAAGAAAGACCGAAAAAAAGTCGTTTGGAGAAGTCGAAAGCGAAGACAATGTTGATTTGTTTTTATGATTCGAAAGGCATAGTGCACAAAGAGTTTGCACTAACTAGTCAAACAGTCAATGCTGTCTGTATATTATCTTGGAGTTATGAAACGTCTTTTGGCGCGTATTCGTCGTGTGCGCCTTCACTATCGATAAAACGGTAGCTAGTGTTTGTTATATGATAATGCACCATCTCATCGCCCGACGCTTATCACTGATTTTCTAACTATAAATGGCATTTTAACCATCAACTTCCTTCGCCACTCTGTTATATTTAATGACAGTTAAAGCAATGTAATTGCTTTTATTTCTATTCAAGAGATTATAATTATGGACTAACTTGTTCTTGTTTCACATACTCCTATTTATAACCCATATTTCGATAACAAATTGAATTCTTTAATTTAAAAATAAACAAATGCATTAAAATTTTTATAGAATAAAACGGTTTCGAAATAAGTTTTGCTTTCATAAAGTGTATAGAATCTACGCTACCATATTAGTAAGTAATGCATACATTTTACATTAAAAATTAATTTAAATAATCAATAAATAAAAGTATTCAAAATTTTACTAGTAAAAATTATGGTGCTTTTCCAATTCTCTATTAATTCCCTTAATATATGCGAGATTTTACTTTAAAAAACCTTCCTTATACTTTAATTTATATCTTATTATATCTCCATAGTTATTTTATATCATTCTCAGTTTTCGTCACAAATTATTAAATATATATCTAGAAATCTTTCATATAATCTTATATTCCAATCATAATTGCCTTGTATACAATCTCTTTAACAATATTCAATTACATTTAAATTCTTACTAACCTCAATTACCAAAACTCCTCCAGCTTGTTTGAACCTTATTTATCTTATGTTCCCAATTACAACTTAATTAAAATGATTCTAAGTAAGTAGTAGTTTTAGTAAGTAGTTAATAATTTATTAATCTCTTTTCTTTCATTTTTAGGCAAGATTATAGGAAAAATCTCTCTACAATTAATTAAATACAGTTACAGAATTATCAAGATATATATACATATATTGAAAACGAGTATCGACAATTGAATACGGGGACACAGTATCCTGAAAAATTGAATGTTTGGGCTGGTATTTATGGGAATAACATTATTGGTCCATTCTTTATCGAAGGAAATTTAAATGGGGAAATATATTTGAATCTTCTTCGAAACGACATTGTCCCTGCTTTGAGAACTATTAATCCCAATTTAGAGAACGTATGGTTCCAGCATGATGGTTGTCCGGCCCATGGAACTAGAATTGTGAATGAATATTTAAATAATATATTCTCCCAAAGAGTTATATCTAATACTGGTACAATTCGCTGGCCACCAAGGTCACCAGACTTAGCACCTAATGTCTTTTTTTATGGGGTTACATAAAATCGAAGTTGTATGGGCATCAAGACGAAAGGGCTAATAATTTGGAAGAATTACGGGTTAATATCGAACACCAATTCCAAATTATTAATCCTCTTGCACTGGCCAATGTTCGAAATGAATTTTATAATATCATAAATTGGGGTACTGTTTAGCGCAAGCAGGAGGGACATTTGAGAATTTAATTCATTGAATTTATATTCTGTATTTAAAAAGTATTTTATAAGTTTTTGCAAGTTATATTTATTTTTTTAAAGAGTATTTTTTAAGTTCCGAGAAGTTATTTTATTTTTTAGCTTCTTTAAGAGTTTTTTTTTTTTTAAACGTTTTATTAGAAAACGTCTTTTAGTTCAATGCGAAACTTATTGTAAAAATACCTAATTGTACAGTTAAAAGTAATTATAATTTATTAATTTTTGGACGTAAACAATTTGGACAGTCAGTCATAGACCTTCCGCCAAGTACCACGAACAACTACTTAATCTGTAATCTGTAGTCAGTCGTTGTTGTGATTCGACTGACTCGCGCCCCACCACTTTAGATTCTGATCGGCATTCGGTATCTAGACCCGAATATAATATGATACGGTGTTTGTAGCATTTTAATATGAAAGCACGGTATAAGTATTATATGCAATTATGGATGTATTTATACCTTTATTTACATTTACAACTTAACTGTGAGTATTATTACATCTATCATTAGTTATTTCATTTCCCAAAATTCTAAATTAAATTTAGTTCTAAAAAAAATCCCATCCTTTTAACTCATATACATTAATACTTAATTTATATAGGTGTTTTAATCGTTATGACATTTCAAATATTTTTTTAATAGACTTGTACATCAATCTAAATATTATTTCTTTCATTATAAACATTTCTTGCATAACGTAAGTGGAATCTCATTGTATATATATATATATATATATGATATAGTATATATATACTTATTATTCTTCTTTTTCTCTTGGCTCTCATTCAACAAGCAAATGAGCCTGCTTGCCAAGAGAATAAGATCAGTAGGTTCTCATTCCAAAACAGTCCTTCTAAGGACCAGCAAGACACACGATTCTATTTATATACGAATAGTCAATGATTCATATGGTCACCGTGAAAACATCAAGGCGAATATATATTTATGTTTCTGTAGTAACACTCATTAAGACACCAGAAGCATATAACTTGTCGACAAAGCCAGAAAACTTGATTGATTTTTTGGCAGTAGTTTTGAAATTAGCCGTGCTGATATGCACACAATACTATATGCTTGGTCAGCAGAAGTAGTGTTGGGTGGTGGTATAAATGCTTTGACTTCTATCGGAGAAATGAACGTGATTGTCTAAATTTTTATTTTGTTATAATGGCCTCGTGATTAGGTTATATTAAAATTGCTTTTGATATTTAATCACCATGGTAGTACTTACTAATTATATCCAAGTTATATTACATTCTGTTGCCATCGTACCAACTTTTACATTGTTGTATATGCTTCTTATTTTGAATCAGAAGTGTTAAAACTTGATTTACCTATTTTCGAAACATTAAACTTTTGATTAATGCATCTAGGCCTAAACAATTATGAATACGTGATTAAAGTAAATAACGAAAATTTCTTATTTATTATAATCATATAGGTGTCAAGTTTAGTAAAAATCTTTATTCGGATTCTTTAACAAAAATTTTAATCAAATCGAAAACTTGCGATCATATTATAGTAGTAAATCTAGTGTCTATAGTAAAGTATATATCGTATGTATATGTGTAGTAAGTAACGAATACTTTAACTCACATTCTTGTGAAAACAATTAAGTGAATTCGCTAAATTTTTCGATGATAATGTTTTATCATTATTAGTAATTTCTTGACTATGATTAGCAAGTAGAATATTTAACCGAATAAAGTATTTTGGAAACGCTATACCTGAAACATATTGACTTTCCTTTCTGCGTCTGTTTGTAGAAAAGAAACCAGATAACCGAACGCAAGCAATTTAGACCAAATAAGTTATGTTACTCTAACATTAATTCCATTCCACCAGTCCTAAATGCAAGGAGCAATTAATTCAGTTTTAAAGTTAATTTATTTGTGTACACAACTCTGGACGCGGTACCTAATCACCTTAATTAAACGGGTCTGGCACACCATACGTTTCGGCCCACTCGCCTACCTCACGGCCCACTTTGGACGTCGCACAGAATAACTTCCACTGCCTAGTAGACACCGTTCGCGTTCCCGGAAACGGAAATTGCTAACGCCATAGCCGCTACCTATAAACCCCCTCTTATTCTGCGCCGCCTGCTCCTCTTACTTACCGTGTATTTCCCCGTACTCCGCGTACTGCAACTATTTCGGATTGATTGCGCTGCCAGATTAAAGTAATTGTGGCCAACTTTGACTATTACTGTTCTATTGTGCTATTCATTCTGAGAGAACAACTAGCCCACACACCGGATTTAACAACAATTAATTTATCTTTTGCAAGAATGGATGGCTTTTCTTGTTAACTAGATAGGCTAATAGGTAAATTATATATTGTGATAAACTTATTTAATTAGAGTTTAATTATAAAATAGGTGGTAATATTTATTTTCACTACACACTACACCACCATCAGATTTTACCAAAGGTTCTGTTATGAATCTCATATATGCGATATTTGAACAGTAGCAAAATAATTTTAATTTATTAATCAATCTTATTTCCTTTATTGAATTCAGTTTAAGCGAAATATCAGCATTTTTAATCCTTAATAGTTTCATATTTAAGATTTATTATATTTTCGACTTACTAACAAGATCTCACAACTCGTATTTATGTGGTAACAAGAAATTTCTACAAGTGGTTTTTATAGACGTTAAAAATTTATTTTGGGTCTGCCAATATGTCAGTAACTTATAATTGTACTTGCAATAAATAAATTAATAAATATTTGCTATGGAAACAATTATGTAAAGATTCATAGCAGCTGAAGTGCGAAAATAGTTTTTATAGAAACTCTGTCTTCAAAATAATTTTGCTAGTACATGAACCTATTCTAGCGTTCCCAAGAAACCTAAGCAAAACCTAGACTACGTGTTAAGAGTTGCATGGCCACATGGAAAGTCGGGCCGAATATTATTTCCTTTGCTGCGCCCAGTACAGAAAAAGTTGCGAACAAAATCCAAAAAGAAAAAGACGATACGTAGAAAGGAATGAGTAAGAGTGTATATATATATATATATATATATATATATATATATATTGGTGAAACAAAGCGGTCTGTCGACACTCGTGTTTCTGAGCATGAGCATTATACTAGGTTGCTGCGCATAGCTGGTTCTGTACTTGCCAAGCATAGGTTGGAAACCGGGCACCATATCCAATTTAATTCTACCAAGATCCTATCCCGTACTAACCATTATTATGGTCGCAAAATCCGTGAATCTATAGAGATCTCTAAGTACTCCAATAACTTTAACTGTGATGATGGTTACCCCCTACACAACGCAATCTTGCATCTCCAAACAACCCAACCGCAACTGTAACGCTCCATTGACCCATGACCTGTTACCCATATATAAACCCGTCCACCATCGACTTACACCAGTTTCAGTGCGACAGACAGTGGCAGTAGTTGAACCTTGAAAATGTCCCATACGAGTGGATACGAAACATCGGCAGTTATACCAGTAACGCGAGTTCAACCCGGAAGCCCAGAAGAAGATAGTATGGACCATGACCGCGAAAGTCTACGTACCAGATGAATGAGTAAGAGGTTGCAAAGCTGCATTGCAAGAAGCTTTGGTAGGAAAGTTAAGCCAGAAGGGCAGACTAATCAGATTCGTTTATATAAATCTTATGGCAAAAGTTGGTGAAATAGGGCCAAGATTACGTAAAGGAGAAAAGAATATAATCGACTGCAAAAAACGTATGCAAAAAATGTTCATTGGAATAAATAAGGAGAATTTTACGATAAGGAACAAGTGCCGTTCTTTTAGCAATAATAAAGAATTTATTCAAAACTATTTAGTGGTTGATTTATAGAACTCCGAAAGAAAACAACTACTTACGCATTTATGTTTACGCACGTGCATAGACAAAAAAGGCATAAGCTTTTATTTAAGACAGATATGTAGAAATATTTGTTTATTTAAAATACTTTATTATTTGATTTATAGAATTCAGAAAAGAAATAATTACATAGTTATGTTGTGTGCTTTTAAACGTAATTAAAGCTACCAAAAAAAAATTATCATGTAGCTGACTACACAGTGACATTCGAAGAATTTCCGTATACCCCGAAACAACAAAGTAATTAAAATAAAAAGTGAAACGGGCTATCCTCTTACCACACTTTCGACCGCAAAAACAGTCGTGAATAGATTGTAGGGACCGCGTTGCATCGTTCAAACGCTATATTTTTAACTAAACTACCCCCAACATCAGAATCGGCGGTCGTCTGCGGCTCACTTTCTCGTTTTGGCAATGGGAAAACGAGAAGCGCCCCATCTCGGTACAAACCGGGGCAAATATTTGCCCAGCTCCGCTCACAAAATTAAGTGGAATTGAAATGGACTCCAAAGGTAAACTAACTGGGGGTTTATGTTGAATAGAGAGAACGAATATATAGATCAAGTACGAAATCATGCAGACCCTGCAAATTGAGAATACACTGTTGAACGACTAAAGCGTTTTATTTTGATATAATGAATATGTATATATAAATAGAAGAAGTGTTTGTTACTTAAATGCGATACAGCATTTGTTTCTAATTAATTCTAAAATATTTACACAATTTCATGTAAATGCACTGAGAAAAATGAATTCATTAATTGGGCAAATTATGGAATGTAATTATTTCATAAATTAACTTAACCAATAGTTAAGTAAATAAACATAAAATAATGCATTGGGTAAATTATAAATTATTAATTATAAGAATTTCAAAATTAATAACAAACGCTCTTCTTTCTATAAAGATAAAGTAAGATAGAATCTGAAAGAAAACAGCTACGTATTTCACACAGGTGCGTGGCCAAAAATGAAGTTCATCAACACTCCGTTCTCTATTTAATGATACAGATGAATATAAATTCTCTCTGATTACCTTGTATTGCGAGGGTTGTCCCGCAAGTACCCGGCCTGACCTAGAGATGGCGGTAGTTGTTTGAAAAATATCACTCTATTATAAAGTAAACAATCTATAAAGCATATGTTTCAAGTTTGAAGACGCCACGTTGTTTAGTATATGTTTGGCAGCCATCAATAGTGAACGTTTTCAGTGAATTCGTAAAAATGAAGAAAATTGGTCAGCATTACGTCATACAATACGTTTATTTGAAAGGCCTCAGACCAACCGATATAAAAGCCGAACTGGATTCTACAGTGGGTGAGTCTGCTCCTTCGTTTACAACTGAAATATTGGGTAGCAGAGTTCAAACGAGGCCGTACGAGCTGCCAAGATGAGCATCGCAGTGGTCCACCAAATGAGGTGACGACTCCAGAAATGGTGAAGAAAATCCACAAAGCGGTACTGGATGATCGTCGACTAAAAGTGCGCGGTACGTCACATATCTGAAAATTTGGACATGAGAAATCTGTGTGCAAGATGGGTGCCGCGTTTGCTCACACTCGAGCAAAAATAGTGTCGTGAAGATGTTTCAATTGAGTGTTTAGCGAAGTTTCACAGCAACAAAGCAGAATTTTTACGCCGTTTCATAACCAAGGATGAAACATGGGTCCGTCACTTCACACCCGAGACAATCGAATAATCAAAACAATGGACTCAAAACGGAGAACCGGCTCCAAAAGTGCGAAGACCGTTTCATCTGCAGACAAGGTCGTGGCATTGGTTTATTGAGATGCGCGTGGAATAATTTTCATTGACTGTATTGAAAAAGGAAAAACTATCAACGGCTAGTATTATACGAATTTATTGAAAAAACGGCCACATTTGTCTAAAAAGAAAGTGTTGTTTCATCAAGATAATGCACCAGCTCACAAATCCGTGTTCGGAAATAGCCAAAATTAATAAATTAACGTTTGAATTGCTACCTCATGCATCCTATTCGCCAGAGTTAGCCCTCTCGGATTATTTTCTGTTCCCAAACTTGAAAAAATGGCTCAGTGGTTAAAAATTTTCCAATGATGAAGAAGTGGAAGTAGCCACTAACTGCTGATAATGGCTACTTTGAGGAGCAAGACAGTTCTTATTAGAAAAAGGGCATCGAACTTATTGAGCATCGCTGGGAAAAGTGTATAGGCCTAAAAGGAGATTATGTTGACAAATAAATACAATATATTTCTTTTCAAAATTTTTGTGTTTTCTTTACTGGGTCAGTTACTTCTGGGACCACCCTCGTATGTTGGCACTACACTTTACTTGTCAATTAGTGGTGGTGATAAATCCGTATAACACTCACGAGACATTTGCATTTGCACCAATTTATTATCAATAGCGCTGTCAAGCTCGCAAACAGCTAACTTTCCATTCAAAATGTATTTGCGAATTCATTAGAGATATCTACAGCCTCCGTTATCTTAGATCTTTTTAAACGACAATTTTTAATACCATAGTGATGGATCTTTAACGGTTATACGACCACATTTGAATTCACGAACTTATTTATCAACAGTGGGAAATGAAGATACCGAGTTCTTCAGACTATCTTTCATCTTATTATGAGAACTTGTTAGTGATAAGCCTAACAGAAAGATGAACTTAATGACAAAAGCATGAATTTCAACGTTATCCATCTCGTCAAACATTTCGAGACGCTCTTAATTAAACTGTTTTCATGACGAAATAAACACACATAGCATCCTGAATTTGGACATTGCTTACCAGCGCATTGTGAAAGGATCTCAAACTACGCCATCTATCTGACATTCTATAGTATTTTCAGTCCACCTCCATGGTAAACGATATTGTTTATAGTCGAAATAAAATTATTCTCAAATTTTCGTGTTCGTACATTATTAAAGTTTTCCATATTATTGAGCATTTTTTGTATTAAGAGTATTACTGCGATGATGCGAAACACTGACCTTTAAGCTACCAGAGTAAAAAAATGTATATATATACTTTGTGAAAATACCGTACGTTTCCTTAATGCGTATTGTAAAAAAATTAGAAGTACAATAATGGAAATAAGTTCCGAAATATTACTGAGATGGAGCAGTGACCTAAACATCCTTTTCTAAAAGTTCAAACGGTGTATGTAAAAACTTCCTGCAGAATGATCCGATTTCGTTCATTAAATATATTTCAATGCCTTACTAAAAAGTAACGAACCCATTTATTTTTGAAAATACGCGAAATTTCAGTTATGAAAAATTATATTACAAGAAAAAAAGCATTTCAAATTTTAATTTGAATTTTTACTCTTTTGTTACAAATATTTTATCATTTCAGGTACATACATTGAGCATCTGTTTTAATATTTTGTAGGTCATCAAGTCTATCTGTTCGCAAATCATTAATTGATGTACGTATAGAATTCTCTGATGCCTGATACTAAAAAAATTTAGACTAATCTTCTTTTATAAAATGCATTAATTTGAATGAAGAAACAATAAAAAAATTGTCCTTATTGGCATCAATGGATTTGATTGGCGCTGTTGGCATATTTTAAACAAATTTTTATAGGATTCTATTATTGTTAATTATAGGAAATATCTTACATATAAATTTGAGTGTACCTTAAAGATGAGTTCTCGACCCGGTGTTGCCACTTTTTGTAAACGACATTTTATCTTTTTTTGGTTTGTACGAGGGAGCGTTTTTATATTCGCGGAATGAGCGGGTTGTAGAGGGGTGAGTAGGCGCATTGGGGGCGTGGCCTGTGCAGCGACTCATGATTAGTATACATACGAAGTTTCATTGTTATTAGACAGTTAGTCTTTGAGCTATCGTCAACCAAGTAACATAATCAGGAGTGAAAAGCGAAATATGGAAAAAATCGAATATCGTGCCGTTATAAAGTTCCTTACCAGGCAAGGAAAATCAGTCGCGACCATAATGAATGAGATGTCATTGGTTTACGGCGACTCTTGTCCAGGAAAAACCATGGTGTACAAGTGGCATAGTTTATTTAAACAAGGAAGGGAATCCCTTGAAGACGACCCGAGGCCGGGCAGGAGCATTGATGCGACCACGCCAGCACTTATCCAAAAAGTTGAACAAATTGTACTCGAAGATGCTCGACTAAAGAAGAAACAACTCGCAGAAATGGTTGGAGTATCCGATACAACAATTTTTAAAATCCTACACGATCATCTCGGCATGTCTAAGGTCAGCGCAAGATGGGTGCCGAGAATGCTCACGCCGCCGCAAAAACAACAGCGCGTAGAGTGTTCGCGTGCATTTTTGGACCTCTGTAATGAAGACAAGGATGGTGTATTGAGAGGAATTGTTACTGGAGACGAAACTTGGGTTCATCATTATGAACCTGAGTCCAAACAAGACTCCATGCAGTGTCATAAAAAGGGCACAGCACCTCCCAAGAAATTTAAAGTGTCACAATCAGCTGGGAAACTCATGGCAACGGTATTTTGGGACTCAGAAGGAATATTGTTGATTGATTATAAAGATAAAGGTGTTTCTATAACCGGAGAATATTACGCTTCAATATTAGAGCGACTAAAAGAAGCCATTAAAGAGAAAATACGGGGAAAATTGACAAAAGGTGTTCTGCTTTTGCACGACAACGCGCCCGTCCACAAGAGCCGCGTTGCGTTAGCTGCCCTGCATAAGGTGGGCTTCGAAATTGTGTATCACCCACCCTACAGCCCAGACCTGGCCCCGAGTGATTATTACCTGTTTCCGAAAATGAAAAAAGAGCTGCGGGGTAAAAAATTTACTGCCGATGATGAAGTCAAGGAGGCAGTTTCGGCGTATTTTGCAGATAAAGAGAAATCATTTTTTTATGAGGGTATAAATAAATTAATTGAAAGATGTGAAAAATGTATCCGTCTTGCAGGTGAATATATTGAAAAAGAAAAATAATTTGGTTTTTTATTTCCACCCCATGTCCCCCATTCCGCGAATATAAAAACGCTCCCTCGTATATGCGAATAATACGAGTGTAGTGATTCCGAGTACTGATTCTAGGATGTGTGTAGTAAGGCAAGCTTTCTTCTCGACCGGCTTTACAAACGCTTTTAATGCAAGATTTTACATTTTACATGAAGTTAATGAAATTTGAAAATCATCCTTTAACGTAAATTATAGGCTTTCACTACCACTAGACGATTCTTCTTCAGGGATAGTAAACCTGGTCGCTAGTGTAGATGTATTTTTTGGGTAGTGTGAACATGTATCCAATCATATCCATCTCGTTTCATCATAGCGTGAGACTGTTATTCCACAACTGTCTAGAACATAAATATGAGGGCAACAACCGGCTCGCTGTAAGATTTGATCCGGCCCGCGAGATATTGTTGTATTATTTCGTGTCTGATATCTACCGCTAAAAATTATGAACACTACTTTAAAATGCACTACTTTTAAACGCGGCCCGCGAACGTATTTGCACATTAAAGTTTGGCCCACAACATGTCAAAGGTTGCCCATACCTGATCTAGAAACAATAGTTCTTAGGGCAGCTGTTTTATATTTTGTGCTTCCACTGTTAGCTTTTTATCCAAATCGATCTTGTTAAATATGTAAAAAGAGTGAATGTGATCCGAGCAATAGACGACAGCATAGAATACCTCCATGGGGTAGCATCCTCCATCAAGCAGCAAACGCTACTTTCCAATAACATTATCTACTATACAGCTTTCTTTTTGAAATTAGTTTTATTTTTCTAGTTTACTCGATTTCATATTTGCATCGAATAAATGCGTTTAATATCCACAACTTCATACATTACGTTATGGAGACTCGAAATGTTTTGCCAATGCTTTACGTGTTCGTCAACTGGAACGCAAATATTAAATAAAATTACAAACGACAAAATAATTAAACGGAAAATAAACTTGGCACGGTTCGAAAAATCAGACCAATTAACTTTCAAAACATATAGCGCGTATTAAGACAGGAAACGTTTAAAATAAATACTACCTATTCATTAAAGACCCCTCTTCTCCCATGTTATTCGAACACAGAGCATTTATAAATAATTATTACAATAATGGCCAGTATGTGCGCTTACTTTTTGGCTACTGCAGTGCGTAGCGACACTCTTTGAAGCACGACCGACACCGTAACTAAAGAAGAACACATGACGACGTAAAATCAACAAGACATCCATTGTTTAAACAATTGACGAATCGGTCGTTTTATATAGGGACGTAGAAAGGAAAGGGTAATTTGCTAGTATTTTTGACGCTGTGAGGTCGGCCAGACTGAAACTAATGTCACTAAATGTCGTACACATGTGTGACTAACGTCTTATTCGAAACAGATACGCTAATGTCTGGTTTTAGATAGGCCGTCGCGTGTCTCGGTCTTTGATCGTGTATTTTGGGTGGAACTAACGGACGAAAGGGAACAAAAAGTGTGCCGTACGTGCCACATACTTCAGTTTAGATTTCTACTTGCTTAATTACAGAAGTATTTGAACATGGTAATTCGATCAGTTTCACAAAATAAAACGATAGAAATAACTTGTCGAGAATTTCTTTGCAACACCCAAAATATTGTTGCCTACTGCTGATTTTGACAATTTCAGATATATGGGGGACCACTTTCTGAAGGCAACTTTTTCTGTTCTCTTCAACGATAAACACAAAATCTATATAAAAGCTTAAATCACCATATCTACTTAAAAAAGAATCTAACTTTTTTAAGTATATATGGTGATTTATCAGACAAGAATCTTTTGATACTTATTTAATTAAATAATACCGTTTAGAGTAGTAATCTCTATTGCGTCTTTATGAAATCAAATTAAAATGCGATTCATTAATTCCTCATACATTTCGCAACTAGCTCATAATTTTGATATTTTTAGAAATTAAGATTTACAACTTGTGGAATGAGGATACTATACTTCCATCTTTCGAATAGAAGTGAAAACTATCTGAGAAATGTAAGTAGAGTGAAGATCAACATGGTAAGGACCGTTTATATGTACTATTGCTAATTGCGATGGTAATAGATATTCTAGCCATTGTGATTTAAAGCGACATAGCACTCTTCACTGTACTTACACTTCTAGAATAGCTATGTCGACTACAACCTTTCTATACTACTGCACTGAAACTCAGTTTCAGTGCAGTAATTTAGCCCTGAAGATGTCCCATACAAATGGGTACGAAACGTCGGCAGATATACAAATGATGCGGTTCCAGCCCGGAAACCCAGAAGCAGATAGCATGGACCACGACCGCGGAAGTCTACGTACCAAATTAACTTACTCTATTCACTTCTTGCGTGTGCTGATTACTTCAAAATTTATTCATTTATTACAGACTGGAACAAATACTCCCGCTGGCTATTTAATAAGTTGTATTTTAAGTAAATTTAGTTCGATTAAGGGTGCTAGATTATTTTTTCGTTTGGTGTAAATAACTTAATCTTTGCTTCAATCATTGTAAGAGTTTCGATTATCGAAATTGTTATTCTTTTCCTTTATAGTTAGAAAATTTTAGTCTTTCCTTTGTACTTATGAAAAAAGTTCAACCTCACTTTGTTAAGTACTGCAATTTTTTTAATTTTGTGTTAGGTGTCAGGAACGAGGATGTAATTAAGGCTTTTTCTTAAAAAAAATGTAGTATAATAGCGTTGAACGTTTGTCATGTAGAATAGGAACCTCTCTTGATGTTTAGATAAAGCTGTTATGTTTATTTTGTTACTCTTCAAACACAGATACAACTGTGTTCATAAATTCTTTTATGTAGATATTGTTTTGTTTGTCCTACGTATGTACCTTCTTAACATTGGCATTTTATCTTATATATGTGTGTTTGTTTTTCTTATATATTAAATTAAGTTTGATAATTAGGTAACTGTTTCACAACAAAAATTATATTTAATTATTATTACTATTATAATCATGATTTCGTCCAGCTATTATTAGAATAGATTATTTCGGGAAGCCATAAGCCTTAACCACTGTGATCTTTTCAGATCTTGTGTTCTTTATATCTCTCCGGAATCTCTTGATTTCTCTGCACATACCTGTTGAAATTGGCCTTGATTACACCCCTTTTGATCTCCGGCTTAAAGAATCATTTTTTTTACCTTTGTATTGCGGTTCTGTTTCACCTGCTTTTGTACTTTAGCCTTAGATATTCCAGATCATCTAGCTGGTCATATTTCTCTATCAGAGAACAGATTCATTTCCTTTATGTATCGTTTTCTATGTAGATGATCCGTGTTCATACTTTGTTGTTTGAAAACCTTTAGCATGTCGTCTTTTACTTTTTTATTATTGAGTTTATCGATATTGTTTACTAATTGTACGAGAATAGTTTGACAAGTAGTGAGAATGACACATAGGTGGCACACTAATTGGTAAAACAAATGCACTGTAATTTAGACTGCCTATTTATATGTTTACATTCCGATATTTAGATAAATCGGTTGATTAGTTTATTTTTGACAGCTGATTGAAAAAGAAGCAACACGTTGTTTTGTTAAAATGGAAAAAGCAGAGTATCGTGCAGTGATTAAATACTTCGTAATTAAGGGTATGAAAGCTACCGAAATAAAAGATGAGTTACGGGAAACATTACGTGAATCTGCTCCATCATCCGCTACAATAAGTAGATAACTAAATGAATTTAAACGTGGTAGAACAAGCTCTGTTGATGAGCGCGCTCTGGAGCACCCAAAATCGTGACTTCTAAGGAAATGATTATAAAAATCCATAATATTATTACGCAAGATCGACGACTCAAAGTGAGAGAGATAGCAGACATGGTAAACATTTCAACAGAACGCGTACACCACATTTTAACGAAAGAATTGGGCCTTTCCAAGCTTTCGGCAAGATGGGTGCCGCGATTGCTTACGACTGACCAAAAGTTCACTCGTTTGCGCTTTTCCAATGAGTGTTTGGACCTTTATAAGCGGAATCTGGTTGATTTTTGTAGGCGATTTGTTACTTGCAATTAAACTTGGATACACTACAGTACACCCGAAACTAAACAACAGTCGAAACAATGGTTAGAACATGGTTCTACACTTCCAAAGAAAGCGAAAACCACTTTTTCGGCAAACAAGGTGATGGCATCAATTTTTTGGGGTTCAAAGGGCAATTTGCTCATTGATTACCTTCAGAAAGGTGCCACAATAAACGGACAATATTATGCAGAACTTCTACAAAAATTAAATGTTGAGATTCGTGCTAAATGGCCAGGAATGGCAAAGAAAAAGATTCTATTTCACCAAGACAACGCCCCCTCGCATACCAGCACAGTTGCGATGGCCAAAATCCACGAGTTGCATTTCCAATTAGTACCGCATGCGTCTTATTCGCCGGATCTAGCCCCTTCCGACTTCCACCTTTTTCCAAAATTGAAAACGCCACTAGGTGGAAAGAAATTTTCGTCTAACGACGAGTTTATCATCTTCGTAAATGAGTATTTTGCAAGCCTTCCGGAATCGCATTTTAGAGATGACATAAGGGCATTGGAGCACCGTTGGAATAAATGTATTACTCTTTTAGGAGAATATATTGAAAAATAAAAATTATTTTGTATTTAAAAAATTCGTTTTTCTTCTCCATTCTCACTACTTGTCAAACTACCCTCGTATTTACCTAATAGAACTGCATAATACAGTCCCTGAACAGTTTGACCATTTGTAAGATCGTCTATTAAAATTACTCCTTGGAATCAGTAGATAGGCAATAGGTGTTTTGGAATAAAATCACATAAGAAATAATACAGGGGTATAAAAATTACGTGAGTTATAATTGGTATATTAGTGAAACTATCCGTCTTATTAGAGCTTATTTATCAACATTTCGCCTTCAGAATTAGAAATTTTTGTATCACAGCAGTGTTTCTCAGGTATCAAACAGCTCTGGACTAACATTTAAAAGATAAAGGATTGCTTTTAATTGTAAGAACCGAATATTTAACTACTCCGTTCTTTGTCAGTTGAATGCCAGTTCAGAGTTGTCTGTTACATGATAAATATTGTTTTGATACAAAATGCTGAAGCGTCGATAAAGAAGGATGATAAGCATCGAATTCGAAAAGTGAAAATGTTAATAAATAGTAATAATAGTTTATTTCATATAATTTCGTACGTATGGATATTTCATTGTATATAAAATATTACGAATTTAAATATAGAAAATAGACTTCAAGATTAACAAGAAAAGAATACAACCTATGCTTCAAAAAACTAAGTGTCTGCGTGGATTTAACAAATATTGATCATTTATTGTAAACTTTTAAACCAAAATAATGCAGAACCCTCTCTGTAAGAGTGAGTTCGTGAATAGGAAGCAAATAATTTATATTTTTTAAACGTATAGATCAGTACTTGTACAGCTTTATAATTTTCAAATTATTGTTTGCTTTTTATTAGAAAAATTACATGTTCACAGATATAAACAGCATGTATAGTCAGAATATTATTTTTTCTAAAAATAGTGCGACAACTTCAATTAAAATTAAGACCAAAAATAAATCAAATAATTCGTATTTCTGCTATCGATATCCTGATTGTTATAAGAATCATTCAAATGTTAATAACACCCTGTTTACTACGCGTTTCAAGGAAAACCACCTATCACCAGGAGAACATATGTTATTAAGGAAGGACTCTTTGTGGGCTTCTATCGTACCTTTTCGATACAGAAAAAAAATGAAAAACAACACTGTCGTTGAAGCATACAAATGAATGAACAAGAAAAAAAGGACCCCTTCATAATACTGCACCTTTGTGCGGTTTTGTAAAATACTGACTCAGTAATTGGTTGTAGCTGTTGGACAAATAAATGTTATTACTATTATTAAAAACGCAAGATAAATTAAAGTATAACTTAGAAATGTGGAAGGCAGCAGCAAAGAAGATTGGATTAAAGATGAATACAGAAAAAACACAAGTAATGAGGATAACGAGGAATAAAGAAGAGAAGAAACCAATAGACATAGTCATTGACAACAGGAAGATAGATCAAATAGATAAATATTAGATACCTGGGAACAATACTTAACAGCAGAGGAAATTTGGATGATGAAATAAATAACAGATTAGATAAGACAGGACGGTTATTTAATGCATTGAGGAGGGGATTTGTAAATAATAAACAAATCTCGGAAAAAACAAAAAAGGATATATATATAAAACGATATATACTCCTACAATAATACACGGTTGCGAGAACTGAACGCTAACAGAGAGCCAAAAAAGCAGATTGCAAGCAGCCGAAATGAGATACCTCAGAAGAGTAAAGAACATTACAAGGAGAGAAAGAATAAGAAATACGGAGATAAGAAATAAATTAAATGTAAAACCATTGATAGAATTAATAGAAGAAAAGAAATTTTGAGGCTATGGACATCTGGTTAGAATGGGGAACGATAGACAAACAAAAAGAGTATGGGAAGCAAAAGAAACGGGGAAAAACAGAAGAGGAAGGCCGTGCAAAACCTGGAATGAGGATATTAGGGAGATGCTGAAGAGGAGGGGTAAAGCATGGCAAGAGGCTAAGAGTTTGGCCAGGGACAGGAAACAATGGAGGGAATTTGTGAGAAAATAAATAAAACACGCACCTCAACACCGTAAGGCAGCGGAGGAAGGATTATGGTGATGTTTATTAAAAAAATGGTATACCTTTTGAATAAAAAAAATTGCTATTATTATACAAGGTAACGTAAATATGTAGATCCATTCGAATATCTTTGATACGACTACTTAAATCTTAATAAAATTTTCTACAATTAAGTAAATGCAAGTAGGAGATTCGATAAGCATACTTATATTCGATTCAGACACTATCTAATAGATCGTATAGATGATGTCAAAAAAAGCATCCAAAAATAAATTAAAAAATACACTGTAATACATATACTAGAATATTCTTCATCCCAATAAAAACATTTATCTAATAAATGATATTTCACTGTTTTATAATTATTGAAACTTGCAAGTATTTTTATATTGTTAGGAATATTATTAGTTATTGTACACCTTTCTTACTTACTTACTACCTTTCTCGGTAAAGAAAGACTACACAATATACGAAATAAGGTATTTGCACGTCGCTTCAACAGACATCTGGCCATTCTTCTCTGTCCTCTAAAAATACGCACGAATTCAGTGGAAGCTCTCCAATTAGGGATGCAATTCTCTAGCAGATGGCATCACCAAAATAACGCGCTTTTAAAACATCTATATTAACTATATTTCGTAAATTATGAACTGCAAAAGATTTAAAATTAGGTTTTTTAGCCAAGTCATTGATATACACAGTCTGTCGTAGAGAAAACCGAACTTTTTTCTAAATAGCATTTCTTAGTGGCCCCACCTATTAAAAAAAAATATGCATCAGTAAGGTAGATCTTTCACCGATGTTATGTCAAAATATCATGACATTTGCATAATTAGAAGCAGACTAATTGCGTATAAAGTAATAGTGTGTATTTGTCCTTGGTCGAAAAATAAGTTTTGAACAAAGAGCAAATATCAAGTTCTGTTTTAAACTCGGTAAATCGTTTACTGATGAAACATATGTATGGTGAGTATGTGAGTGGCATAAACGTCATACGGACATAAATGACGACGAAAATCTGTGGTTAGAGAAAGTAAATGGAATTAATTATTTCCAAAGACTCAATTCATTGCATTTTGACACAGAATTTGGGATTGAGAAAGATTTGTGCAAGGTTTGTACCACACAAACATGAATTCAACATTGTACAGACTTGATTAAAGACTCAAAAAAGGACGAAAACTTTAGGTATTCCACTGTAACTGATGATGAGACGTGGTGTTTTCAATATGATTCAGAGACATGTAGCATTCAAGCAAAGAAATGCATAGTGCACAAAGACTTTGTACCAACTAGTCAAACAGTCAATGCTGTATATTATCTTGATGTTATTAAGCGTCCTTTGGCGCGTATTCGTCGTGTGCGCCCTCAACATCGTGAAAATGGTAGCTGGCGTTTATTACTTAATAATGCACCATCTCATCACTCGATCCTTCTCACAAATTTTCTAACTACAAATGACATTTTAACCATTCACCGGATTTGGTCCCCTGTGATTATTAACTATTCTTGAAACTATATTTGAGTGCCATACTTTATCCTTACTAACTAAATGGCTTCCTCTTATCGCGGCGTGGAGTTGTAGTGGATTTTGGCGATGCTTTCGATTCTAGATTGGCCTTTTCTATTCATATTGAAAACATTACTAACCTTAATTTAAAAATTTTGAGTTTTATAATTAGAAGTACGCGTAACTTTGATTTGCTGGATGCTATACTATCTGTACATTCTTTTAATGTGCTCTCTAAACTTGAGTATAGTTTCTTCGTTTGATTTCCCTACGTAACCTGAAGTTAGTCAATACAAGATTTCTAAAATAGCTCTGTTTCAGGTACACTGGCACGTATCGTGCTTGGAGCTTTAATCATCAGGAACTTTGGCATGGATTCTTTGATACCTCATGGAAATCAGGCCTCTTGAAGGTTTTTATTTAATTTACTCAATAATGGCATTGACGCTCCTAAATTATTAGAAAACTTAACTAGTGCCAGAACAAAAATTTTAGTTTATTATTATTATATTATTTGATGCAAGTTACTTATCTCATAAGATATGTGGATGCCACTGCTGCAGTTTTCGTTGCGTGGGACAAGACTCATGTGCAGAGACGACTAAACCAGGTAATGAGAAGGCTGACTTTATGGATGAATAAACACGACCTGACTCTGGCAACGGAAAAAACGGAAGTCGTCTTACTGACTAACTGACTAAGAGGAGAATCCCCAGTGAGATAGATATGATTGTGGGATGGACACAATAACAACTAAAGACTACGTAAAATACCTTGGATTGCAGTTGGATAACAACTGGGAATAGAGTCGGTCATTGAGCGGTAAAGAAACTCGAGTAACAATAATGCTGAGTCGACTTATGGCCAATGTAGGAGGACTAACAAGAGTAAACACTGGCTTCTAATGAATGTTATCCAATCTATCCTACTATATGAATGCGGGATTTAGGCTGATTCCTTGATGCAGGAGAAGCACAGGAAGCTGATGACTTCAGTACAAAGGCGGGAGACTCTCAGGATCGCAATCTCATATCGTACGGTTTCTGAAACAACAGTGCTGGTGATCGATCTACTAGTTCAGGAAAGGGAGGGGGCTACAAAATCCGAGAAGAAGTTGGAGCAAAATAAGCGAAGACAGAAGTTAAAGCGCTCACTCATCTAAAGCGGCAAGAACGTCAATGTAATGAAATGAGGAGACGGTGGACGAAGAGTTTGATCCGTAACATCACGAACTGGATAGACTGCAACCACGGTGAGGTAAACTACTACCTTACGCAGATCCTCAGCGGACAAGTGTTTTTCAATACGTACTTGGCCAGAATGGGTAAAGTGGACAACGGAACTTGCCAATATCAGTACTCTACAGAGGATGATGCTCAACGTACCTTGTTCGAGTGCGAGAGGTGGACTGAGTACAGGCACGCGCTACGAGAAGACGTAGGCTCTTTAACACCGGACAACGTTGTGGAAATAATGTTATCTGGAAATGATCGCTAGGTTCGCGGAGAGAGTTAGGAAAACAAAGAAAGTGAAACAAAAGTAAAAACGGTAGCCAATTAAGGCTAATTATAAGTTGTCATCCAGAAGTAATGCAAATAGCGGCTCCAAGATGAAGTTTTCACCTTACCAAAGTGAGGTTTTTAGTGGGTGCAAGCCACACACGGCATAAAAAAAGGAACACTGACATCTACTACTATTTATACACGAAGTATTGCTTACATCGATGCCAATTATTTAAATTTTGAACATTGAAATAACTAACTTATTATTGTAAAACTTATTTATACATTTTGATACTACTTTTAAAAAATCAGTACTAAAATTTGATAATATTAAAATTAAACAGGATTGATCTTCCAAGTAATTTGCAAATGTTAATTGTATACACATACATAAGTACCGCTCACAGTACGTTTTGCAATATGCAAATCATTTATGAATAAAAAGAAACAAGTCTCAAATGCAGTCAACGGTAAACAAAATTAAAACCATATTAAACCTACAAGGAATTTTTTAGTGCGCAGACGATTAAATAAATTAAATGAATTATAAACACGCTGTATTCACGTACTGTGGGTAATGTGTAGATGCTTTCGAGGGTGGCCGTAGGGTCAATCGCTTCCATTCTCCAGAACTGGCGCAATATACCCAGTGCTGGCGAAACCTTGTGCCTCGCCTCTCTCGGGAAAACGGCATTGAAATCCTGGCGGCTTGTTGGCTCTACCGTCATTTGTCTAACAGCTGTTCACATATCGTCAAATTACGTCATTACGAGCGATTGTCGATTGTCTGCCCCAATCATTAAACAACCAACTTGATCCCTCTTTTAATGGCATGGATATCAGCGAATTCTACACGCAGGGCATGTGTTATAGACGCATGTATAACATACGTATATATATATATTGAAGATCTCCCTTCGTCTATTATTATGAATTTGATTAGACACATACACAAGCACATTAAGAAGTAATGTAAATGTTTGAAGATACTTAAATAACATTATGTTCGTATTTAGTTTTTTTATATACACCGTGTGTCGCATGACATAATTTCCACAGCCTAAGGATGTGCTTCTGAAGCAATGTCAAGTAAAAAATATCTAATGAACACTGCCCAGAACTCTATAATAATTGAGCTACAAGCATTGTGATAGTAAACGTTAAGTAAGTTAATTTAAAGTGTTTATTTTTTCGTGTTACATTAAAGTACTTTTAAAAGCGTGTTAATTTTTTAGAATGATGAATACGCCGATATTTACTTTGTTTATTGATTGTCTAATGGAAACGGACGAAATAGAAATGGACGAGCGGTAGTTAATAAATATCGTCGGCGATTTCCCATTCGCATAGTGCCCTGCAGAACTATTTTTAACAATATCCAACGATGTTTAAGAGAAGCGGGTCAGTTTTCTGCAGCTACTTCTGAATGTCCCGTGCAACAAGAACTGGCTTAAGAAGAAGCAATACTTAATATGGTTGACGTTCAAGTTTCTACTAGTGTCACAAGAATTAATAACAGACTTAATGTAGATCGCATTGAATTTAGTCGGAAAATATTGTTTAGTGATGAAGCCTCTTTCGTCAAAAACGGCATCAATAACACCAGGAACTTATATTGTTAGGCACTTTAAAATCCACGATAAACTAGGGAATTCTATTTTGAAGATAGATTTTCGGTGAATGTTTAGTGTGGTATAATTGATGACCCGTCTCAGTTTACGTTTATAATCGTCTCACGATAGTCGTTACCTACGTTTCCTGGAAATGACCTCACAACATTACTGGATGACGTTGCTCTTAATATTAAGACGATAAATGTGGATACAGCACTGTGGCGCACCTCCGCACTTTAACAGACAAGTAATAGATTTTCTTAAACAAAATTATCCGAACCGGTGGATTGGAAGAGGTTGAACGGATTTTATAATCCATATTTTGATTTAAAATTTCTTTCAAACTTCTTTGAATATAAGTTTTATAACTTTTATTCAAAGAAATTTGCTTTTGAATGTAAAATTAAATCATATTAATTAAATATATATGTATGTACTTACTCAGCATAATCATGACCATCTCACATTGGCTAGTAATTTTATGTATTTATAAAAATGCACAAGATTAATTTTGAAAAACTGAAAAACACGACAGTTATAATCCAAAATAGCTAAATCTTGATTTCTTATTTTCTTTTAAAATAAAATAACAGATAACATTGAATACATTAGTTACTATATGTTGGTACACACATGGCTAACATTCGCCTAATAGTGCACGCCCACAACTTGATCTTTCAAAATAAGATTTTATTTGAACACGATGTTGAATAAACTTGAAATACCTCAAGCTGCATCGCAAGCTGCAAGCTGGTGTCCCAATCTATATATCTTTAATCAAGATAATTGAATATCTTTCGGTAAAATTTAAATAAGAAATCGACTCTTAATGAATTAAAATATTATTAAAACGTTATTAGTACCTTATATGAAACATAAGAGCTTCGGACATTTCGCTATGAAATATAATTTAATTAAAAAGCAATTATTAAGAGAAGAAATATTTATAATTTTTAGTATGTGTGATTTGAAAGCTATCACACATAGTAAAAATCGCGTAGACGAATTCACTCTCTCTGCCTTATATGTCCCTTGAAGTATCTTTCCGGAGCTATGTGTACCCAACACAGCCAAAAAGACTAATCTAATCATTGATCACGTCATCCATCTAATAATATTGTTTCCTTTTTTAAAATTCCTCAAATTGATTTCTTTAATTCTCTTTAATTTAATTTATCTTATTTAAAACAAAATTTTACATTAGATTTTTACCTATTAATTTTTAAATAAAATTGTTAATCCGCTTATGTCATTTATCGGGTATTTTTCCTACTACATTTGGCATACTATTGTCAAATAAATATCTAACGTTCCATTACTTCTATTGTAGTTGTTTTTGTCATTATAAGCAAATTAATTATTTAGTAAACGACATTATTATTACAGATTGAGACTGGATGTTCGTCTCTAATTATTATCATACTACATGGTACACCATGTTCTTTTATCGTTTTGTGGATTTTGTACATGTCTTTCTTAATTTTATGTTTTAGACATATATTTATTGTCAAACTATTGTCGAAAACTTCTCAAATTGAGTCCCAAAGATCAAAACTACAATGAAATTACTGAAATGCATCGGTATAACTAGATATTTTAATTGAACTTGTAGTTTGTGCATTCGTAGTACTCTAAGAAATTAGAGAACTTTAAGAACTATTACAACCAGAATGTTTTGGTCAATGTTTTATTCTTTACTGCACTAATTGTATTCGAAGCAAAATAATCGAAATATTACTAAATGTATCCTTTTTAAAATCAAAATCAAATTAACTTACTTAAACGTTGAGTTTTCCTGCCGTTAGCCGTATGAGCATTTGTAAGTTGAGTTTGTTTCTTCACTTTCTCTGTGTGTACATTTCCCTCTACTCCCTTCTGTCCATTACATGATCTCTTGCGCCTTCCCACTTGATTTTTCTCTTTTGTAGATGACTTTTTATATCCTCTTCCCATGTTTCTCTTGGTCTAAGTATCGTAAATATTAAAATTCTAAATATTTTACATAGTGAATTAATGTATTAAAGTGTATTTCATGTGATTTTAGTATCGCGACACATTTTCTGTACATTCGAGTGATGCTGAATTATTATTTTTATATAAATTCTTAGTTTAAAATACACAGAAACATATTTCACTATACAATGGCTTCATCAGGTGATGATAAATATTTTTATAGCCTAATGTGAGGTTTGTGATAATGGAGATGCAGCAAATAGCTCTTTCGTGAAATATAAATTGGGATTTTTTTTTATAATTTCAGCACAAAGTGTAGATGTAAGACAGTAATTTCTTTTTTACAAATGATTTTAGGAAATTTATTAGCAATTGTTGGTACATTTTGATGTTAGATTCATCAACGAATAAAGTCTAAGAGTTTCAGTAGTAAGGATCATTATACAAATACATTAAATACCTCGCCAGATTTCTCTTCTAATATTTTTTCCAGGAAATAATATTTTAGTAACATAATTAGACAATTACATGAGAGCGTTTTCCACAAAGGAGAAATTCTAGAAAGAGTAAAATCTTTGCTGAACGTTTTCCCAAAGAAATAAGATGAGAGGAAAATACTCGGGAAAAAACGATATAACTCCAAAACCGGAAACATCATCGCATTATAAAATTTATTCCGGGAAAAAGGAGGAATGATTCAAGGGTGGTTCACTTAATTTTAAAGGAAGCCGAATCGAATAAAGAAGTTAAATACATTAAACAAAAGCTAATCATCGTGTGCACGGTCTTCAGTTTGAGCTTTTAGAGTACAAGTGAAACAGAGAAATAAGAGATATGTGTGTATATGCGTGGGAAGAAAAAGGAGAAACAATTTGGACACGATCAAGTCAGAGTATGCCTCAGACAGAGAGAGCGGAATATTAAAGGGTGAGCGCCATGGGATTGTTGTGGAGGGAGAGGAGGCGCGGAATGGAAGGAAAGTCTCGGCTGTTATTTTGTATACAATATCATCGTTTCCTTATCAAGCTCGCTGCCACGTTGTTAGCGATCCCACAGGACAAATAAACACTATTGTCCTGGTAACCATGGTGAAATCATGCGACAGTTTAGAGCGGTTTGGGAAACCATTACACGTTCTCGGGACTTTATTCTTCCAAGCGCGCCAGTTATATGTTTACCGCACCATCTTTATTTGATGATCTCGACCTCGTCGTCGGGGGCGGCAGCAGTACCGTTATGCTTATATATCGTTTTGCTGTTGAGAGCGGTGTTAAATAAAGAAATTTATCAATTCCCCGGCGAAGATTTTAGCGTGAAAAATGCTAAATTACATTAAATGGCTAGCGAAATACCTAATGTAATAATAATAACCAAAAAATAATTATCTACTGATTAAAACGATTTATTTTAGTGTAGTGTTAATTTTGCAGTTTTTTAAATATTTTTTTCTCGTTAGACGATGGAATAAAACTATTTTCTAGTTAAAAGAACCTTAAAAATTTGTTTTCCTTTTTTGTTTTAGCACCACTTCACAGAAAATATTTCCGTTTGTTTTATTGAAGATCTATTGATTGCTTTTTTCCTAATACTTTACGTTAACACTCCTTCATAAGAGACAGATATTTTGCCGTAGTTTTTCAGGTGCGACACTCTTTAAGTATCTGGTGATGATGACAACTTCGTCGAAATATGTATACAGAATACGAAAATTAATGTGAAAACCTTCAGTGATTAAGTTAATCAACCACAGGCTTCATCAAAATTACCTTTAATTTGTTTTTGGAATTTTATTGTTGTGTCTGTTATTAATGAAATGTAATTATCTAGGTTCAAGAAATTCAAAGCGTTTTCTACATATTCTACTCTATTAATAGCTGTTACTGACCTTCCTTTATTTGCTTTTGTGAAAATTATGTCATTTGTAAGACTTTTATGTCTTAATTCTGTAGCTATTGATGGGTAAGTATGCTGTGGTTGAAAACTATATTGGATTAATTTAATGATATTAGAACTTGTATTTTAGTGGGGACAGCAGCAAGTTTATTTTTTAAAGAGATTTCTGTTTCAACTGCTAACGTGTTTAGAGTCTTAATATTACTAATAGGCTGTATATTGAAATTAAAACCTTTTTTAATAATTTGGATTCATTTTCGTTAAATGAACTGTAAGATTAATGAATTTATCATAAAACATTTGATTTGAATACTTAGATTGTCTATGCATCTGTAACGAAGTAAGTTTTTCTTTAATTAATTTGTTCAATTTCTTTCTTTGTTTATTAGACTTTCTATTAATTATGTATTGTACTACTACCTAGTATCTGTGTCTAAAAGATTAAATTCTCAAATAGCGAGTCCATAAGTCAGTTTCAAATGAACTACAACAAGAAACGTACTGTAAATGTCACTTTTATTGTATTGTAATTTTCGGTCTATTATTAACCACTTCTTTAGACTCGCGAGCTGATCTGAGGTAGCTGCTTTGAAGTTGTTATGGATCTTGAGCTTCATGTATTTATGGAACAGTTGATTCTTCAAACATATTATAAAACCATATGTTCTGTGTAGACTAATTCGTTTGAAATACCAAAGGGCCAAATATCTTGTGTCCGCTTCTATTAAATAATTAACTCATGTGGCTTTTACTTGATGAAAATCCATAACAAAATTAAACCGAAAAACTCAATTGTACAATTTTCAGGAAGAATTAAATATCATAAAACAAATTGCTCTTAATAACGGTTATAAGAGCGATTTAACTGATAACTTAATAAGTAAACAAATGATATATCCGACTACATAAAAACCAAACAAGTATAATCTGTTAGGTTACATAGGCCCACAACCCAAACCAATAATTAAGGTGCTTAAGAAACATGATGTAGATGATACTTTTCAAATTAACAATACGCTAAGAAAATTAATTAGAAATAACAATATCGAAATAAATAAATCCAATAAATCGAGAGTTTATAAGCTTCCTTGTGGTGATTGCTCTAAGATATACGAGGGTAGTTTGACAAGTAGTGAGAATGGAAAAGAAAAACGAATTTTTTAAATACAAAATAATTTTTATTTTTCAATATTTTCTCCTAAAAGAGCAATACATTTATTCTAACGGTGCTCCAATGCCCTTATGCCATCTCTAAAATGCGATTCCGGAAGGCTTGCAAAATACTCATTTACGAAGATGATAAGCTCGTCGTTAGACGAAAATTTTTTTCCACCTAGTGCCGTTTTCAATTTTGGAAAAAGGTGGAAGTCGGAAGGGGCTAGATTAGGCGAATAAGGCGCATGCGGTACTAATTGGAAATGCAACTCGTGGATTTTTGACATTGCAACTGTGCTGGTATGCGAGGGAGCGTTGCCTTGGTGAAACAGAATCTTTTTCTTTGCCATTCCTGGCCGTTTAGTACGAATCTCAACATTTAATTTTTGTAGAAGTTCTGCATAATATTGTCCGTTTATTGTGGCACCTTTCTGAAAGTAATCAACGAGCAAAATGCCCTTCGAATTCCAAAAAATTGATGCCATCACCTTATTTGCCGATAAAGTGGTTTTCGCTTTCTTTGGAGGTGCAGAACCACGTTCTAACCATTGTTTCGACTGTTGTTTAGTTTCGGGTGTACTGTAGTGTATCCAAGTTTTATCGCAGGTAACAAATCGCCTACAAAAATCAACCAGATTCCGCTTATAAAGGTCAAAACACTCATTGGAAATGCGCAAACGAGTGAACTTTTGATCAGTCCTAAGCAATCGCGGCACCCATCTTGCCGAAAGCTTGGAATGGCCCAATTCTTTCGTTAAAATGTGATGTACGCGTTCTGTTGAAATGTTTACCATGTTTGCTATCTCTCTCACTTTGAGTCGTCGATCTTGCGTAATAATATTATGGATTTTTATAATCATTTCCTTAGAAGTCACGATTTTGGGTGCTCCAGAGCGCGCTTCATCAACACAGCTTGTTCTACCACGTTTAAATTCATTTACCCATCTACTTATTGTGGCGGATGATGGAGCAGATTCACTTAATGTTTCCCGTAACTCATATTTTATTTCGGTAGCTTTCTTACCCTTAATTACGAAGTATTTAATCACCGCACGATACTCTGCTTTTTCCATTTTCACAAAACGACGTGTTGCTTCTTTTTCAATCAGCTGTCAAAAATAAACTAATCAACCGATTTATCTAAATATCGGAAGGTAAACATAACCTAAATTACAGTGCATTTGTTTTACCAATTAGAGCGCCACTTATGTGTTATTCTCACTACTTGTCAAACTATCCTCGTATATTGATTAAACTGGAAGATCTAAGGATTTTAGTTATAATAAAAATAATCCCAACTCAGTACATTTAATTACTTGTAATAATTCTTTTAATTTAAAGTTCACCATTCTACATTCGGAAAATAAAGGAATAAAGTTATCATTATTTGAAACTACAAATAAAAAACATAAAGATGTGTAGTAATTTACTAAGCGACCAAGTAGATTTGAATAATTCTCCACTGTTAAACTTATTTCATTGTAATTGTATATCACTCCCTGTCTGAAAATAGTTTAGTTGATTAGAATATATTCCGTTTGTGTTAGATTTTCCTTTTAGTCTGAAGAAGTCACAGTGTTGGTGAAACAATGGTTACAATTCAAATAAAAATATTTTGGGAAAATTACACAACTGAATTTTTGATTTTAATTTAGCTATGGATTTGCATCAAGTAAAGGCCATATCAGTTAATTATGTAAATTTTTATTTTTTTTCGATAAGTGTAATGTCTGGTCTATTAATAGTAATTCCTCTGCCTATGTGTACTGTCTTATCGCAGTATGATTTTGTTTTTTATTATTATTTTAATTAAAAAAATGATATAGTGTTATAATGGGTGTTTTTAAGCTGCAAGAGAACTATCGATATCGATAACTATGGTTTGACAGCTGATAATGTCAAACTGTGTTGACATTTCTGTTCAGTAAGGTTTGGCAAGTCATCATGAATCGTTTAACGCCAGAACAATATTTCCAAGTTGTGGAAATTTACTTTGAAAAAATAAATAAGTTCGCGAAGATTACCGTCCATTTTACGGTCAACATAATCGGCCTAGTGAGCAATCAATTCGTGCATTTTCGCACTAATTTTACTCTTCTCGATTCAAAACCATCAACAAGACAAAAAAATTTGCGTAGAGAATATTGCTGCCATAGCGCGAACTATTGAAGAAGACGCCGAAATGTCGATTCGTCGTCGTTCTCAACTTGTTGCCTTTGTTCTTCGACTACGTTTGCGTCGCATTTTTGCTAATTGAGCTTATTTGAAACTGACCAATAATGAGCATTTTTATCAAAGAATTGTGACAATCCTCAAGCCGTTAACAAATCACCATTACATCCATTAAAATTGACAGTTTGGTGGGGTTTACACGCTAGCGGCATCATCGGTCCTTATTTCTTTCGAAATAAGGAAGGAGCTGCCGTTACTGTGAATGGCGAGCGCTATCGAGCCATGCTGACTGAATTTATGTTTCCAAAAATTAATCAGCTAAGCTTCGACGACATTTGGTTCCAACAAGGTGGCGCAACTTGCCATTCAGCGCGCTTAACAATCGATTTATTGCAAAATCAATTTGATGACAACTTTATTTCCAGAAGTGGCCCTGTTCACTGGCCCCCTCGTTTATGCGATTTAACACCTATGAATTACTTTTTTATGTTAAGTCATTGGTTTATGCCGACAAACCAGCAACTCTTGAAGCATTGGAAGTAGATATTCAAGTCACCATTTACACCATACGGCCAGATTTATTGGAAAAAGTAGTCAAAAAATGGACTGATCGCATGAACCATGTAACTCGTAGCCGCGGCGGACATATGCTGGAAATCATATTTAAAAAATAAATGCCATGAAATTATCTACCAGATTATAATAAAAAAAATTTCATTCCAACAATATTTCTGTCTTGTATTATCATTTTAAGTTCTCAAGCTCTTAAAAAACACCCGTATAACTTAATAACTTTCCTATAATTTCGTCATAAATAATGCAAATCATTAAATTATTTAACTAAAATGTACACGCATCTTTATCAATGTACGATATATCTTTCTTTTTGATTCAAGGAATTGCACTTCTGCGATACAATTGTTACTCCTTCTCTATTGTTAATACGTCACCCATCGTTTCTTTCCTTCTAAACTTCTAATATTGTATCGTGAACCCTAAATCAAATTTTTAGATTCCCCTACAAACTAACTATTTCCCCTTCTTCATTCATTCTCTTTCGCTATCGTAATAGTTCAGCGCGTACAAGTGCGTAACTGGACACATTGCCAGACCGCTACCCATAATTTTATAACAACGTATAAATTGCCGAATAAATGACCCCTGTGACACGCGTCTCGCACTCCACATGCATCGCTCTTGTTTTGCTTTATTATTTAATTTTCCATTCGGTTGATTTGCCTTTTGTCCTTCACCGTATTTAGCGATTCTAATATGTATTCGCTTAACAATTACTTTCTCAATTTCTTCAAAAATATTAAGAGTCTAGAAATAATTTTGAAAACATTTATTTTGGAATTAATAATAAGAACTTAACAACTGGTGAATGTATAACATAATATGCAGATAAAAGGCTAACTCAAATAATAAATAAGTGCTTACTATAGTGCTTACCAGACACCAAAAGATGGGAGTGGGAAGTTCGAGGAAGGCTTATGACAAGAGGTAGATTGTTTTTTAGAATTGCTTTTGTAGTTTGTCGTAGTAAAGTGACATGAAACAATTTGGCTCTTTAAAAGGTAATTTATGAAAACTATCCAATTGAAATCCTAAAAAAGTCGTAACCGTTATTCTATGCACTGATATAAGAAATAACTTGTTTTTCTTTTCGTGGAGAACTTTCATGATTTTTCCAATGCTTATATTTCAATTTGTATTCAAGAATATAATTATGAAATCAAGTTTCATCAACTGTAACAAGTATTCTTAAATGATTATTGCTTGACGTTTAGTACTTCTATATTTTTTATTAAAGTCCAAGATTTGCACCACCCTCCCTGCTAACAAATTGCCCAAGTTTACATATAAAGTGCGATATACGCGAACGCGTGTATCGCACAATGTGTCTGGTTATCTTCTCTATGTAAGTTCTTCGATCGTTTAAAACAGTTTAAATAATTTAATTAATAATTTCAAAAATTGTAGACGGTCTTAGGCGCAAGATCTTCGATGCAAACAAGAGTAACCTCAGAAGTACCCTACCTGGCATATAGATGACTGTTATTTGAAAAGAAAGTCTATGGTAGAGAGTACCAACCTTATAAAGCTTAAATTTTAAATTTAACGACGCTACCTTGTTTAGAATTTCTTCAGCAACCATCAATAGTGAACGCCTCAGCGATTTTGAAAACATCGAAAAAATTAGTGGTCGTTGTGTGATACAATTCTTTCATTTGAAAGGCGCCTGTTTGAATCTGGTCCTTCGTTTACAACAGTAAAATATTGGGTGGCAGAGTTTAATGAAGCCGTACGAGCTACCAAGACGAACATCGCAGTGGTCGACCAAATGAGGTGACTACGCCAGAAATGGTGAAAAAATCCAGAAAATTATATTGAATGACCGTCGACTAAAAGCGCGCGAACTAGCAGACATGGCAGGCATTTCAAGAAGTACATCGCATGATGACTGAAAATTTGGACATAAGAAAGCTGTGTGCAGGATGAGTGCCACGATTACACACAATGGGACAACAACAGCTTAGTGAGGATATTTCAATCGAGTGTTTGGCAAAGTTTCAAGAAATAAAGCTGTGCTCTGGCGTCGACTCATAACCATGAACGAAACATCACACCTGAGGTGAAGGAATAGTCAAAACTATTAACCGAAAGGAAAGAATAGGCTCCAAAGAAGTTGAACACAGTTCCATCTGCAGGTAAGGACATGGCGTCAGTTTTTTGATATGCGTGTGGGATAATTTTCATTGATTATCTTCCAAAAAGAAGGAAAAAATCAACTACGAACTTGTCGCAGTGTTTGGGTGATTAAATCTAGAAAAATGGGCTGCATTTGGCGACAAAAAGATGTTGTTTCATCAAGACAATGCACCGGTTCACATATCCATCATGGCGATGGCCAAAATCAATAAGTTAAAGTTCGAATTGCTTCCTCATGCACCCTATTCGCCAGATTTAACCCCCTCGGATTATTTTTTGTTCTCAAATTTGAAAAAATGGCTCGGTGGTATAAGATTTACCAACAGAGAAAAGATTGCGTCTGCGGTTGATAGCTATTTTAAGGAGCTTAACAAAGCTCACTATAAACAGAGTATCGAAGTTATTGAGCAAAAAAATGTGTATCGAACTAAAAAAAGACTATGTAGAGAAGTAGATATTTTTTCCCAATTTTTTTGTGTTTTCTTCGTTACATCAGATATATCTGAGACTATCCTTGTATATTACCAAAGCTTACTGCATACTAGTTAACATTTCAGATGCATTAGTTCTTAAAAAAATATTGAATTACATCACCAATTGCAAGATTACACATTTTAGAACTGCCGTAACTTTCAGATCAAGTTTCAGAAATTAACCAAATTATACGTGTCACCATATAATAGAGGGCAAAATAATGTATAATTCTAAGCTATTACGAAAGATGGCGTGAGTAGTCGAGTCTTACTTCCCGCCAAATCGTCTACATAAACGAATAACTGTAGCAATTCTCTCTTTACTTTCTTGTCTTGTGCGCTTATGCAAATGATGTGAAAACTTATACCTCCATTAAATCCTACTATGATATGATTATTCACATAAATTTAGATACGACTACCTAATGACGTGAAACTTTTAATCTAATGTTAATTGTTAGTAAGTATTGCCAAATTGCTACACATATATTCATCCATCTTATATGCTAAATAACAAAATATTAAATAAGATTGAACAAGTAAACTATTTTGATGGTCTATTTAAACAATTGAGTTTTTCTATTCGCGTATTACGATAGATTTGTATGCCCTACCAATAGATCCAATCGATTGGATTTCGTATGTGTAGTTGGAAGCATTTCAGTAATTTACCATTTCTGGAAGTGTTGTTCACAAGTTCTGTTGTTGACACATTTCTATGGACACCGAACTCTATTCATAACCTATGTTTTATATGGAAAATTATCAATTGAGTAGAGAAGGTGATAAATCAATTACTTTAGATGATTATAGTAACCTTCCAAATCTGCTATGACCCTCATGTCTCTCCAGAGTATCTTCTTTGCATATGCTTGTTGAACATAACTTTCATTATAAGTCCCTTGGTCTCTATATAATTTTGGCACTATTTTACCAGCTTTTACAGTTTATACATAAATACTAAAGCTGAACAGCTAGATGACCTGGTTCATCCTTGTCTTCTTGGTTTAATTAAAAAGTCCTTGTCTTGCAATATTTAAAATCTCTCACGTATTCTTTCCTACTTTTTTAGGGAAGGATTCTGTTCTCTATATTAGTGTTTCCACGAGCAGCAAGGGAAATAATAATAATTCAAATCAGAACCTTGCTTAACTAGATATGATTGAATATAAGGATGCTGCATCTATATTCACGGAGGTAATACCTCACTTCGCTGTCCCAACACATTTTCTTATACCTTAGTTTTTAGCAAAAAGGCACGCTACTAAATGACGTACAAAGGCTCACATGTCAAAGTGTCATAAGGAGTCATAAGTACAGCTCCTACAGCTGCATTGTAGATGATATTGAAATTATCACTCCTAGACATTTACACACAAGAACAAACAATTAGCTTTGAGATTATTGTAAAATCACCCCCATGTAATCGAAATCCACAGTACTGATTATCATTAGTTGATAGAAGAACTTAGGGCAAACACACTTACGGGGAAGCCGAGTTGTGTTATGGTTTAGAAGCTCAATTACGATAAAAATTATAGAATTATAGAAGGAATAGGAAAAAGATCCACCCGTACAAGCAGAATCTATTTGATGTATAGATGACTCTAAGATAGAACAAGGAGACGGAGAAGGAAATTACGGAGAGCATTACATCACTGCTATAAAGATGTCAATAGGTAGAGTAGGACAAGTCGCACGGTGGCCAAAGGTATTTAATTGGGTGCAGATGAGATCCAAATTTGCATAGGATTATGTATACGCCCAGAATGAGCTCAGTAATTGCAAAGAGGTGGCAGCATGAATGATTGAAAACCCTGTGAACTGTCTCCACAAGCTTTGTCAAGTAGACAATGGCTTCCATAGAACCGAAGACTTTCTGCGGCATTGCAAAAAAAATATTAAAACAGCCATGGAATGGTCTCGGAAAAATTGGAAAATTCACCAGATCAGAATTAGACGAGACAGTTCTTTACGGAACAATCGCCTAAATTTATAGGAGATCTACTGAGTAAGAGTAAGAGTGTTAAGATGCTAGTGGGCATATTAACAAGGCACAGTAAACTCCATCAACAAATAAACGTATGAGAAGTATAAAATTGGCATAAGACGGAGATCTATGAATACAAATTTTGTCCAGGTCTGATATATCAAGCATAACATTTACAAGAAACCGCTTACTTCCTGGATTAAACTGTACATGAATTTGCATTCACTTAGATTTATCCAGTTACAGAGAAACTATTAAACAAATTATTATTGTTATTTTGTTCAGTATTAACTAGTAATGCCATCCCTTTACAAAAATCGAGTACTGTTCTTATCACTCCATTTGGAATAGAAATAATAAATGATATCAGTGGCCATGTGCCTTACATCATTACTCGAAGTCGAATTTAGAGAATCATATTAAAAAGGGTACTAGGAAAGTTTTGCAATATGACGCAACAATGAATTGTAGGAAGCTGCTTATTGCTGCATGTTGAAACATATTCATGCGTGCATAGTAGCCGCCGTGCCATATCGATGGGCTCAGTTATTCATTAGCAGTGTAAAGTGCTTGTGATGGCATTGTGGTCACGAAATGAGATAAGGGCAGTTTTGCGTTATAAATTCGTGCGCGGTTTAAACATAGACCAGTGCTTCGAAGAAATTACTCTTGCACTAGATGATGTTTGTCCACATCGCACAACGATATTCAGGTGGTATAGAGAATTCCAAAGGGGGAAATTTAACTGTGGAGGATGCTGAGAGGCCAGGAAGGTCACGAACGTCAGTTACGGAGGAAAACGTTACTACTGTGAGGAAAATGCTTAGCGAGGACAGGCGAGTGACCTACCAACAGATAAAGAGTACTTCGGGCTTAAATGCACCAGCAATTCGTTCGATTCTGCATGATCGTTTGCACGTGAAGAAACTTTGTTCTCTCCGGGTGCTGCATCGACTGAGTGAAAAGCAGATGACACGACGTGTGATTTGGTACCGGGAGATACTAAAAAATAAAGTTTAATAAGGGACAATCTCGGTATGTGAAGAACATTGTGATAGGTGACGAGACTTGGCTGTACTATTACGATGTGCCGACCAAAGCTGAAAACAAAGTTTAGTTCTCAGAAAATCCCGATCTATAAAGAAGAAAATGATAGCTGTATTTTTCAAATCGAGTGGAATTGTGGAACGCGTCGTTTTACACACACAGAAGATAGTCACAGTTAAGTGGTATACTGAACAGTGCCTGCCTAAAGTCATTGGATCTATGAAGAACCTGCGGCCAAAGTCAAGAATGGACACCTGGTTCCTCCATCACGATAATGCTCCAGTTCACTGCGCCAAAACCTGCACCGAATGTTTAACCACGACAGGATTGAAACTTCTCGAGCACCTTCTCTACAGTCCAGATCTTGCTCCCTGCGACTTTGCACTGTTCCCGCATGTGAAAATGAAGCTAAAAGGGAGGCGGTTTTCTAGTAATGAGGACCTTCTGCGGGCTTGGGACAACGAGTGTGCTTTACTCCCTAGTGAAACTTGGCAGAAATGGTTTAAAGATTGGTTTCGGAGGATGGAGAGGTGTGTTAAGTGTAGAAGAAATTACTTTGAAAAAATTAAATAAACGAAAGCGGTATTGCAAAACTTTCCTAGTACCCTTTGTATTACTTATGCCAGTAAATAGTATTCGCTTTAAAAGAATGAAAATCAAGATGTTTATAAATACTTAATTAATGTATGTATTTTGGCATTCGTTACATTTTCATCTAATATTTAATTTCGTATATGAATTTTGAATGAAATAAAATTAGTTTGTTAATAAATGTCTAATTAATGCCTAGTTTAAAAAATTTTTTATACGGTGATAGAAATTTTTGCTAGTCCCAAAATACTATCATTTCTCAAGTAATTCTCAATTTAAAGTCGACGATTATCTATTTTCTAATGCGCATCACTAGTCTTCCTAAAATGGATATAATGTATAGGTCAATACGATGATTGGCTCCTTTCGCACGAACAATGATTTAAGCACTTTAAAATAAGGACTCCAATTCCGCTAAGCGACAACAACGGGACCTTTAAAAGCGGCGGTGGAACGAGAACCGTCCGGGCGAGATCCAGGACTCAACTTTAATTGAAAATGACAAATCCCTCTATTGAAATGGTAATCAACTACTAGGAAATCCTATTAGGATAAACTCTGCGACTGATCGATAGCCCTCATTCCATTGGCGAAAGAAGGACAATCTCATCCGAGTGAAACAAGGAGGGAAATTAAAGACCAAAGTGAGATTTCGTTTACTTTATTTTGCTTTGCCATTTCTTCTACTGTTTCGTGATGTTTTCTTTATTTCGAAGTTATTTTTAGTTTGCTTTGTCACTGTTTCTAACTTCGTTTTGTTTTGATAAAAGCAAATTTCAAATACATGTTCTTCAAATCTTTTAAATAAGAGTATTTTGAAAAAAATAATTTATTTTACCTTAAAGAAAAATAAAATTTTCAAAGCTTAATATTGAAAAATGTGAGGATGACCTTAATAGCTGGAGAAATTTGACAAATAAACTTTGTTTAGGTGCATTCCACATCTTGCATGTCTTTTCACGCACATGGCCGAGTAATCTTTTGTTGAAAAACATAATTATAAACAATATTCAATCAATTACTTAATTGTAACACATTTTTCCTGTCCGTATTAGTTAGAGAAATGAATTTTCTCCTTTCTTGAAAATTCTCTCATTCTACGCAAAAATATCTAGTAACTATCCTGGATGAGAATTTTGTTTAGAGTCAGCGCCAAAACAGTCTTCCGTTAACATTAAGTCATTTGTACAGTAGTTTAGCTGCGTGGAATTTTTCATAATTCGTTATTTGAGTATTTAATAGGATAATAATGATAAATAATACTCTGCAATAGGTGCTCTAATATCAATTTGATACAACTTGAAAAATGGGTCTAGTTATTTTTTGCTTGTTTGAGTATGAATTCTTGATTTTCAGTTATACTCATTACATATAAGTAATATAATTTTCTAAATACAGCGTGCTTCAAAAAGAATATATATATCATAAAGTATTATTTTGTCCAAACTATTAATCGCTGCGCCTCGGCTCGGCTATTGGAGAAACGAATACATAGTCTAGTTTATTTAATAGCCTCTAGATGTCATTTTTTTTCTGTTTTTCTTAGTAACCGCCATATGTTTAAAATGGCTACTCCGCAGCAGAAATCATTTTGTGTTCTCGAGTTTGTGAAGTGCATTTCCGTGATTACAGTGCAAAGACGTTTCAGGTTGAGCTAACAAATTGATCATCCGAATGGGTGGAATATTCACAAATGGTATCGACAGTTTGTAGATACAGGATGTGTATGTAAAGGAAAGAGTCCTGGCCACCCTCGTGTTTCTGAAGAAAATGTTTCATGAATTCAAACTGCTTTCCAACGTAATCCTTCAAAATCAACTCGTCCTACCAATCGGGAGTTACAACTGCATACAACAACAATTTGCGTCTTGGTGACAAACGGAAACGTATGGCATTTTGTAACGAGATTCTTGATGCTATTGGCAATGATAACACTTCCGCACAGCGCATCGTGTTCATTGATGAAGCTACTTTCCATGTTAGTAGTCTGGTAAACAAACACAATGTTCGAATTTGGGGTCTACAGAACCCACATGTAGCCAATGAACATGTACGAGATTCCACTAAAATCAATGTATTTTGTGCGATATCCCGATCATCTGTTTACGGCCTATTCTTCTTTGATGGAAACACGGTTAACGGTCAGCAATATCTCGCTATGTTACAAACCTGGTTGTTTCCGAGGCTGTACGACAACAACTTCATTTTTCAACAAGACGGGGCACTCCCTCACTGGAGTCGCCAAGTGCGTGAATATCTGAATGTAACTCTACCGAACCATTGGATTGGTCGTCAAGGAGCTGGCGACTTAGCATGTCTCACCTGGGCTCCACCATCACCATATTTGATACCCTGTGACTTCTTCCTGTAGGGTATCGTTAAAGACAACGTTTATGTACCTTTACTCCTACAGAACTTGGAAGAGTTGAAGAACCGGATCCGTACCGCCATAGCAGCAGTGACGAAGGACATGCTTGTCCGAGCATGGGAGGGATTTGAGTATCGATGTGATATTCTTCGTGTCGCTGATGGAGGACATATTGAAAATCTGTAATCTGAACTTGAGAGATTCGTAAATATGAGTGTAAAGTTTCATATTCGTACGTTTTAAAGTTTAATAAATAAATGCATTCGAAATACGTATATTTTTTTTTGAAACAACCTGTATATTTTGTAAAAAGTTGAAATTGTTTATTTTCTAACATTGGTGATTACTTATGATTTAATTATGTATATTGTTTAAATATTGTTTTATTTAATTTTTTTAAAATATTCAGTATATTGTTTGAATATATTAAAAAGGAGTTATATTAGTTGTAGTAAAAAATTAAGAATTAACTAATTATAACTTTAGAAAGAATAAGAAAGTAGCACGAAATTATGATGTTATTAAACATATTATTTGATTTGAAGAAGCATTTATTGGTCCCTTCAACTTACTGACGCCTCACTACAAGTCGTGAACATGCAGCAGGAGGAACTCAGTAGTAATTTCCGATAATCGTGGGCAGCTATCAAAATAGGTGAAGTAAGGGGATGTATTAAAAATAAACTGCACTTAACTAATAAATATAGCAAAATAAAATAGAAATTTTTAAAATCCTGCTATCACTGTATAAAAACAGGCGAATATACTTCTTTTTCTAATTATAATTTCAATTTAAAAAGTTCCCCAGTATAAACTATCTCTTCGGACAGAACAACAATAATAAGGTCGATATCGTTTTGAAAGACAGGTCAACGAAAGTGTAACATTCTGTTCGACTATAAAATAAAAACTAATTAGAATAGGATGCGATAAAAGATAAATATTACCTGTAACATTCCATTCACGTATAAATTTAATTTTTCCAATTTTACATATGTTTAGTTTTTAGAATACATTCATAATTCTATTTACAAAAGGATGTAACAAACCAACAGGACGATCTGTACATTATAAAGTATCGTCACAGCTAGAATTAGGCTAAAAATTTGAAACGTTATATGAAGTAAAAGATATTTGCAATAAATGTAATTAAGATATTTGTTTTTTAGTTTTCAAAATAAAATACAATACATATTTATTTTTGAGATTTTTGAGCTTCTTCATTTTAACTATTTAGATTTATTTTTGAAGCTTTACGATATATAAGGTTATGTATAAAACGATGGAGGGTTAAGGCATCGCCTAAATTTTATGCATTTGAACTGTATTTTATTTATCTAACATTAAAAGGAATAGATAATATTACTAAACAGTATTAATATGTGCCTAGAATAGAGAAGAATCATATATTAAACGACTGAGAATTAGGGTATTCCCTGAACTTATGTGTAACTGTAAGTTTGTATTTTTAAATAAGATGTAAAATTTAATAAGTTTATAATACATCTTACAGTATGAATCAGTGACGATAGATTTTCTCAATGCTTCAAAAGACATTACATATTCTAGGCACATGTTAATCATTGGTTCCAATACTACACTAAACTCTAATGTACAGTTTTCATTAATTTAATACCATCACTACCCACAGCACTGATACTTTTCGAACCATATTATATATTTCAGTGTAAGTAGTGGGGCCCAGCAAGAATTGCACATATTATATGACATATTTTTTGTAACAAGTTGTTCATTAGCCCCGCATTGACACATTTCAATATATTATCTATTTATCAGAGTTAACCTGTCCGAACTGCAGTTCGTATAGTTTCAAATGTGTACATCTGTGGATTAAGTCCACCTTGACTTATTTCTTTACACAGACACCCAATTTTTGTAAAATATCGAAAATCAGACGGTCGTTTGTTCTTCGATGAGGGCTACGTATTATCGAATTGACTTCAAAAACCACGCTGCAGTGTAGCAATCGAATTTGCTTTTGAATTCGAGAACGCACACACCCACGTCCAAAAAGACTAACTAACTTTAAGAACTACAAGTCAATAATGCCAAAATTCCACAATAAAATCACCGAAATACTAATATTAACTGTTTTAATTTTAACCGCTTTTCATGTCGTTTATATAATGGAGAATTTTTTTTTAATTTCTTACTGTTTCCTTCTCCTGCTTCTGTATTATGCCATGATGCAACTCTCTGATGCACTCTCCGTGATCTAAGGGTGAAGACACGCTCAGTTAGCTTGAAATAACGGATTCGTCGCTCAAGAGGACAGCAGGAACTTTTTCTAAGAATTTCTACATTATATATACGATGTAAAAAGCGGTTAAAATTAGAAATTTTCATTTTCACTTCGTAACAGCGTATAATTATATGCATATTTCTTATAACTTTATTTAATTCTCTTGTCCATTATATAAATGTTTCGATATTAAAGAATACAAAAATACAATTTTTACACAGAAACGATAAAGAAGGTGGTGAATATAAGAAAAATATAAACATAAACAAATAAACTATGCATATAGAGAAGGATTGCGTTCATCTATGTTACAAAGGGTACTAGCAAAGTTTTGCAATATGACGCAAAAATGAATCGTAGGAAGCTGCTTGTTGCTGCATGTTGAGACAAGATCATACGTGCATAGTGCTTGCGATGGCATCGTGTGCACGAAATGAGATAAGGGCAGTTTTTAAACATAGACCAGTACTTCGAAGAAATGAGTCTTGCACTAGGTGATGTTTGTCCACATCGCGCAACGATATTCAGGTGGTATAGAGAATTCCAAAGGGGAAATTTAACTGTGGAAGATGCTGAGAGGCCGGGAAAACGTTACTACTGTGAGGAAAATGCTTGTCGAGGACAGGCGAGTGACTTACCAACAGATATAGGGTACGTCAGGCCTAAATACACCAGCAATTTGTTCGATTCTGCATGATCATTTGCACGTGAAGAAACTTTTTTCTCTCTGGGTGTCGCATCGACCGACTGAAGAGCAGATGACACGACGTGTTACTTGGTGCCGGGAGATGCTAAATAATTTAATAAGGGACAATCTCGGTATGTGAACAACATCGTGAAGGTGACGAGACTTGGCTGTACTATTACGATGTGCCGACCAAGGCTCAAAATAAAGTTTGGATCTTTGATGATGAGGACATATTCGTAGTTGTCAGAAAATCCCAATCTGTGAAGAAGTATTTTTCAAATCGAGTGGAGTTGTGGAACGCGTCGTTTTGGACACACAGAAGACAGTCACAACTAAGTGGTATACTGAACAGTGCCTGCCTAAAGTCATTGGATCTATGAAGAACCTGCGCATGTGAAAATGAAGCTAAAAGGGAGGCGGTTTTCCATGGATGAGGACTTTCTGCGGGCTTGAAACAACGAGTGTGCTTTACTCCCTAGTGAAACTTGGCACAACTGGTTTAAAGATTGGTTTCGAAGGATGGAGAGGTGTATTGAGTGTAGAGGAAATTACTTTGAAAAAATTAAATAAACAAAGCTGTATTGCAAAACTTTCCTAGTGCCCTTTGTAGTATACTCTTATCGAAATTGTAACATTCCATTGTAAGTAAACTTTTAGTATGTAAAATGCTACAAAAAGTATCTGTATTCAATCTATTTCAAACTTTGGTTTTTTTCAAATTAAGAGCATAAAGTACACAAGCTTTAGAGCTGTAGTACTATAGCGTAAATAATAAGCTTCGAATTAATTTATACAAATTTATAGTAGATACATAAACTGGTAATCTCCTTTTTTGATGAGATGGTTTTTGAATATCCGCCTTACATTGCATAATAAATCTAAAATTTTTAAAGTTAAAATGTCTTCTAATACGTCAATCAGATTTAAAAAAACATTGAAATTAAAATATTTCGATTATTTATATATTTTAACCATATTTCAGGTGAGTTTTACAGTCTATATTAAAAGTCATACCATTTGAAAGCAACCGGCTGGCAGTTTTGCAAATTCGTGTTATTTATAGACGAGATCCCATTACAATTAATTGTTCAGTTATTACTGGTGCGTTAGGAATATCAATTCGTGTGTAAATTTAAGGCACCATCTGTGAATAAGCGATTCGAAATACATTGTCGTAATTGATTGCAATTTAACTCGGACAGTTTGATTGTGTAGAGTAAGAATATATTGGAAGAACATGCAAGTGACGTATAATAGACCTAATTATGGATGCGTCGGTGTGTGAAGCAGATACGACGATGAACCAGCTATGTACTAATTTGGTCCGGAAATAAATGGACCAACTAATTAAATGAATTTATAACGCGTGATTGCGTACATATTTATGTAATTTAAATATCCTTATCTTATTAACTAAGCGAATTATATGACGTTAATAAATTTGATTTGAAAGTTACGACAGTGTGATTAAAGCAGCTAAATAGAAAATCTTGATATACCTGAATTGGCAATTCATGGTGCATTCTTATATTTACTTTTAAAGGGCTAGATATATCGTAGATTTTGGCAGATATGCAATAAAGTTTAGGTGACAATACTCCTTCGAAAATCTAAATTTTTTACCGAGCAATTTAAACTGGTGAGATGAGCATCATCATCTTCGATACTCATGTGTGATTATTAAAAACTATTAAAAACTGTAACAACTGATATAGTTTTGAACGACTTAAGAATTAATATCAAGGATATAGCTAGCATCCTGAGCATATTGACGGAACATTTATATTGCGTTTTGGATTGGGTATATCCAAGCTGTCAGCAAGATATTTGCCACGAAAGACTGCTAATGTCACGTGATAATTAAAAAGAATCGAATTTTGTATGAATTTTTATAGAAATTTATTATGGTTGAAGAGACCTGATTTTATTAGATTCACCATGTTCTTGAATTCAAGCGGCAATCTCAACAGTGGACACATAATCTCTCTCTCAAAAACAGCCAATACATTTACATTGACAGATAAGGTAATAACTACACTTTTTTGATTTAGAAGGGCTAATTTCATGTTCTAAAGAGGGAAACCATATTATTATTGCCCTATTATTTCGTTCTATTAAACAAATTGAAGAAAGGAACCTCTGAAAACTTACCTGAAATGACCCACAAAGATCGTCTTCCATCGCAACGACGCACCTTCCTACCTGGCTAAGTAGTTTCGTATGAAATAAGATTTCAAATTTTTTCCGTCAGGACAAACCTCAAGTAACTAAGTTTCAGTAGCAGCTAGAATTTTTTGTAACATCTAAAATTTTTTGTAGCAACAAGGACATTTTGAAGATCTTGGGGAAAATTAAAATGAAAATGGCATAATGGCAATGAGCTAATTCGTTTGTGTCATTTCGAGACTCTCTTCACGTCAAATCATCCTGTTACAATTAACTGAACAATTACGTTATGTTCCCTTAACAACTAATAAAAATCAATGACCATGTATACTATAAATGCAAAGATAATAACAAGTAAGATAAAAAATAAATAAGAAATATAGTAAGTAATTGTAATAAACAATTGAAATTAATAGTGAAATTAATCTGCAGAATACCCTACAGATGCAGAAATCCGGAACATCTGAATACAAATTTGAATATTTTTTTTCAATAAATTCTTTATTGAAAGGTCGATTTACATACAGTCAGTAATCTAACCCTGTTTTCAACATCATTTCATCATAAACTTTACTTTTACATCTTATTGCAAATTAAGACAATAACTCAAGTTCTTTTATATGGTATGGTCTATTTATATTTTCCTTTCATATTAAAATATTAATATAAACACGTCTCATATTTAGCAACAAATTTTATATTAGAATCTCATACATTAGTATACGATTCTAATAGATCTTGGTATAATCTTAGAAACGGATTATTAAAACAACTTCTTAATCACTAAGGTTGGTATATAACCCCTTTCCACATTAACTTTTGTAATTCTGTATATAGGTGCGACACTTTGCAATTGTCTGCAAAGTGTCGCACTTGGTAAACCACGGCGAAAAATACCTGTACGAAAACAAACTCCGTACGCGATTCGCACCGTTGAGAACCAATATGTACACACGAGTGTACATATTGGTTCTCAACACGTATTTTTTGCCGTGGTTTACCAGGTGCAACACTTTGCAGTTATCTGCTGATGATGACAACTTAGTTGTCGAAATGCGTATACAGAATTACAAAAGTTAATGTGGAAAGGGGTTATATACCAGCCTTAGTGATCAACCACAGGCTCCATCAAATTCAAAAACAACTTCTAAGATTACTTATATATCGAAAAGTACATATACTTAATCACTGACAGTGTCTTTTAATCAAATAAATTATTCATTTTACTCAATAAAGGATTTTTTTCTATTCTGTTTCAGTAAAAAGCTCTTAATTTGTAAAAACTTGTTATTTATAGATTTTTTTGTTCTTAAGCCTAAATTTATTTTATTATTATTTTTATTATCATTTTACAAGTTTGCCTCAGTTTCATTACTTTTTTTATTATACTTGTTCTTGTTAACATTAGAATTTGCCAACATATTTGCGTTTATATAAGATAATATTAACAAAACGAATCTAGAAAAGTTTTCTATTTAACAATAAGAAAAAAGTCCACGATTGTGTTTATAATTTTATTTTTTAACGTAATTTCTCTTAATTTTGCTTTAATGCATTTTCGCCAACTTTTTTACAACGACTTTATTCTGTCACAAAAGAAATATTTCTATTGGTCTTCAAAATACGCATCAATCTCCTCCTTCGTTTGGTTATTATCTGCACAATAACGTTTCTGAGGTTCTTCTTCAAATTTATAAATAAAAAGAAATTGGATTATATTGATGGTGATCCAATTCAAAGAAGTTACACTCGGAAATGATGTGATCGACTTTAACTGCTTTGTAAACTTGCGCAGCGTCATGAAAAAGAATGACGAAACTTGGACGTTTTTGACTAATGACTGTACATAGTTTTATTAAATATTATCACAGGTAATTGCTGTTATTGTAGTTCTCTTTCTCATGTTTAACAGAAGGTGATGGGTCGTCTTTAATGAATTCTAAAACTTGTTTCTTCAAATTTCTAAATAAAAAGAAGCCGAATTAGTTCGAAGAAGTTACGCTCGTGAAGGTTGAGTTTACCTTTGACTGTCTTAAGAACACACAATCATGTATGATGACTTCTTTACGAGGCAAGCTTGGATATTTTTACTCAATAGCCATACGTAATTTTGTTAAGGCATTACCATGGGTCAATACTGTTATGGTTATCACCTACGCATTTATTTACCAAGAATAACCCCTGCTCGATTTTAAAAGATCATCCTCAATGGATTCACAAACTCACCGAAACTGTGTTAACTAATATTTCACTTTAAAATATAAAATTTTGTTTTTGGAGAATCCTAAACACATAAAAATGTTTATATTTTCTTCTTCTGGGCTTTCGGGCTGGAACCGCGTCACTGGTATAACTGCCGACGTTTCGTACCCACTCGTATGGAACATCTTCAGGGCTCAACTACTGAAACTGAGTTCTCAGTTTCAGTGCAACAAACAGTAGCAATAGGTGAGCCCTGAAGAAGTCCCATACGAGTGGGTACGAAACGTCGGCAATTATACCAGTGACGCGGTTCCAGCGCGGAAGCTCAGAAGAAGATAATATGGACCACGACCGCGAATGTCTACGTACTAGATGTTTATATTTTGTACAAATATTTACTGCGTTGAGAATAATAAATGACAGAAAAGTGTTAAGATATCAATAAGCCCTCTAACGAAAAAATTATTTTTCTTTTTTTGGCTCAGTTCGGTTTGGTCCATCCATTCTAATAGTCTATATTTGGGAAAAAGTGTATTAAAAAGAATTCGAAGACGACCAAATTATGGCCAGCTAAGAGATGTTCAAAAGGGTTGTCTTTGGAATACACGAGACGGATATTACATTTCATGAAATCCCTATGCAGGTATAGAAAACATAATATTACAAAAGAGGCTGTGATTACTTGCTCTTAATGGCCAGCATAGCGTCGCAAGGTCTTTGGGAAATATTTCCTTGAAATAGGTAGGTTGTAGAATAAGAACGCATTCCATATATTGTCGTATTCGTTCGTTTATTGTCCAAGAAGTCCAAGACTAATATTGTCCTTCACTAGTCGGATTCGTGCCCTTATATTAGAGTAGTGAAATGTGTGGGCAGATTAAAATGAAAAGTGAAACAAAATCTTGTTTTCAGAAAAATGTCGTGTTTATTTGTGACCCTATGATGGTTATAAACGAGTTCGACTTCGGACAGGGAAAAAGCAGTTTCTGAATTTTTTTAAAGAACGTGTGACTGCATTTATTAGAGGATAGGGTGAGATTAGCATAGAAAATACGACTACTATAGTATTCTTTCGAGGCCACTAAGTTCTGGAACCATTTATTTTACCAAACATCCAATGACTAAATACTGTCATATTTTAGCAAGACAATACCCATCTTCATATTGCAGCTGTTATACTACGGTTCTAGCAGGAAGTCAACGTCAATATTTTTAATTGGTCTACGCAGTCGCCAAATCTATTGCCTATAAAACATATCTGGGATATAGTAGGTGGAAGGACTGGTATGCTTTCTAGCCCTCCAATTAATCCAATGAACTTCACATAAGTACATGATGTCTTACAAGTTGCTTGGAATGAGCTTACACAGGAGTTCAAGAACATCTTATAGAAGTATGTATGGACAAACAGTAGAATATATTCGTTCACGTGAAACGGCAACTTATTATTAAATTTTCTATGTAAATTGTTCTCAACACAAATAGTATATACGAGGGAGCGTTTTTATATTCGCGGAATGGGGGACAAGGGGTGGAAATAAAAAAACCAAATTATTTTTCTTTTTCAATATATTCACCTGCAAGACGGATACATTTTTCACATCTTTCAATTAATTTATTTATACCCTCATAAAAAAATGATTTCTCTTTATCTGCAAAATACGCCGAAACTACCTCCTTGACTTCATCATCGGCAGTAAATTTTTTACCCCGCAGCTCTTTTTTCATTTTCGGAAACAGGTAATAATCACTCGGGGCCAGGTCTGGGCTGTAGGGTGGGTGATTCACAATTTCGAAGCCCACCTTATGCAGGGCAGCTAACGCAACGCGGCTCTTGTGGACGGGCGCGTTGTCGTGCAAAAGCAGAACACCTTTTGTCAATTTTCCCCGTCTTTTCTCTTTAATGGCTTCTTTTAGTCGCTCTAATATTGAAGCGTAATATTCTCCGGTTATAGAAACACCTTTATCTTTATAATCAATCAACAATATTCCTTCCGAGTCCCAAAATACCGTTGCCATGAGTTTCCCAGCTGATTGTGACACTTTAAATTTCTTGGGAGGTGCTGTGCCCTTTTTATGCCACTGCATGGAGTCTTGTTTGGACTCAGGTTCATAATGATGAACCCAAGTTTCGTCTCCAGTAACAATTCCACTCAATACACCATCCTTGTCTTCATTACAGAGGTCCAAAAATGCACGCGAACACTCTACGCGCTGTTGTTTTTGCGGCGGCGTGAGCATTCTCGGCAGCCATCTTGCGCTGACCTTAGACATGCCGAGATGATCGTGTAGGATTTTAAAAATTGTTGTATCGGATACTCCAACCATTTCTGGGAGTTGTTTCTTCTTTAGTCGAGCATCTTCGAGTACAATTTGTTCAACTTTTTGGATAAGTGCTGGCGTGGTCACCTCAATGCTCCTGCCCGGCCTCGGGTCGTCTTCAAGGGATTCCCTTCCTTGTTTAAATAAACTATGCCACTTGTACACCATGGTTTTTCCTGGACAAGAGTCGCCGTAAACCAATGACATCTCATTCATTATGGTCGCGACTGATTTTCCTTGCCTGGTAAGGAACTTTATAACGGCACGATATTCGATTTTTTCCATATTTCACTTTTCACTCCTGATTATGTTACTTGGTTGACGATAGCTCAAAGACTAACTGTCTAATAACAATGAAACTTCGTATTTATACTAATCATGAGTCGCTGCACAAGCCACGCCCCCAATACGCCTACTCACCCCTCTACAACCCGCTCATTCCGCGAATATAAAAACGCTCCCTCGTAGTTTGTTTCTGTCTTTGTCATGGAATCACTTCTAAGCTCTTTTCTGAGTTTGGATGAGATTTAAGTCGCTACACATTTTCATTTACTGATAACCTGGAAAATCCTCTTTGAGTACAGAAGGAATTGTTGTAGTATTGGCATTTACTAAACAAATACAATGCATGTAGAAAAGTACTTAACTTATGCCAACTGGAGATCCAAAAGCATGTTAATTTAAATTTTGTAGTCGAATGTCAGATTGTATTAATACTATTCACATATTATAACAATGGATATACGCAATAAAAGCTAAAAAATAACTAGCCATAAAAATCAACAACTACCAATCAAACCGCATTAATAATAAAAATAACAGTAACAAGCTGATAAATAAATAAAGATAGATGAAAATAATAGGGCAACGCTGCAGTGGTTCCCCTTTGTCTAACAAAAAAAGCGCACCGCGCAAACATTACATTTATATACAGCCGCACATATAATATACGAATAAGCGTTGGAGCCCCGGCCAGTTAGTTACATAATAAAGATCTTGTTTGAACAAGTCACATTAAAAATGTATTAATCCATTTTTGGACATCGGCTTGCTGCGCTACGTGTTCCAAGGGTAATTATTTTGCCATTTCCACCCCGATAACGTGGCCCATCAATCTCTATCATTTCGCAACCAAACATTGTGATGGCGGACGTTGCGATAGGCCGACTGATTTGTTGACGTTACGCTGTTGCTGATTATTTTACGATAGGTTTGTTTCGAAGGAGACGAAAAAAAGTTGTAAATACAGCTCGTAAAATATCCTATAAGCCACGGCTACCACATACTTGATAATCTAAGTTTGATCCGTGTCTGAATTAATGAATTAAAATGTTAAATAATTAATTTATGTCTAATGTTACTTTGATTTATAAAAGAAAGCATTTTCCTTCTATACTTCTCTATACAAAAATCGATTTTATGGACAGACAGTTCGAATTTTTTTAATATATTCTTATTACAACAAACTGCATTATTATTTCTTTCAAAGAAATAAATGAGAGACATGAATATTCACTTCAATGAAATTAAAATCAAAATATATACAAAAAATTAAATTGAATTACTGTATCTGATGTCCACCTTATAAAAGCCGCAACTATGCATCATAATTAATAGAAACGGTTATCATGCATTGTCATTTTTAAAGAAAAAGATTACAAGTCTCGGAATGTAAACATATAAATAGGCACCCTAAATTACAGTGCATTTGTTTTACCAATTAGAGCGCCACCTATGTATCATTCTCACTACTTGTCAAACTATCCTCGTATATTGTTATTACATTTACTTGTTGTTTATTCATCGATACGCGCTAATAAATGCTTATTAAACTTTGTACCGTTGATTCACTAAAGTTAATGTAACCCCTTTCCACAATAATTTTCGTATCCTGTATACGCTTTCGACAACTAAGTTGTTATTATCAGCGGATAATTAATCACAGTGTCGCATCCACGGCAAAATCCGCATTAATGCAAAATGTAAGTTTAGTACGCACTTTTGTGCGGATTTAAATAATAATAATTATAGAAAATATACCCTATTACTACAGCTAAACATTTTTTAAGTAAATTTTAATGGAGAGTGTGGTTGATTAAGTTAATCACTAAAAGTTAATAAAACCCCTTTCAACAATTGCTGATGATGACAGCTTAGTTGACGAAATGCGTATACGGAATGCGAAAATTATTGTGATTAACTTTAATTGACTAATTTAATCATCCACAGTCTCTATCAAAATTTACCTTTGTACCGTTGCTTTGAAGTCGAATGAGGTTATATTGGAAAGTAGTAAATAGTTGTTTCCATGTTCTCTTTCTATATTAGTTAAACTAGGTACATATGTACATTCATTAATTTGTCTTTTTCTACGTAAAAAGAGAAGAAAGAAAAATCGAAAAATAATTCGTCGTCGCTTTGGTAGAACGATCGGTCATGGGGAGCAGGACGGTACGTGGGGGTGGTTAGTTCACCATCACCACCAAGGCAATAGGATCATATGAGGCTTCCGCAACGCGAGAGCAAGTGACAAATACGGGGGTGCCTCTCTCAGGGGGCGGGGGTACATTCGGGGACCAGAAAAAGGGGGAGGCGATTGCCACGCGACCCGTGTAACAGAGCGGAACTAAACTAAATTGAGATCGTATTAGGGACGGAGAGAGGTCTTATTGCGCGCACATAATAGACGCTGTTTGTGCTGTTTAACCACTTCCCGAGTAGAGAGGCGCTTTCGAATTAGCATTTTAGATGTTCCACTCTCTTTCTCCGTACACACGCTGTCTGTATATGTTATGTATATACGGAACGAAATTCGTATTCCTCCAATTTCTGTTTGTCTGCTGTTCGTTGTTGTATTTCGAATTGTACGGGTGTTATGTGGAATGAGGATTTTGATTTTCCCGTATACTTCCGAGTCAATTTCGTATGCTCGCGTATGTATATTATCGATGATACTCTCTGTTTCGCTTCTTCTAGCACTCGGAACTCGCTCCTTTTTTCCGCGAAAAAAACTTTCCTAACGAGCTTGCGGTATAACTGCGGTGAGATTTCTTCGAATTTAATTATTTCCTATCCTCTTAGATTTTCCAAGACTTTTAGAGGAAATATTTAAACACATGTACGTATGTAAAAATAGACTCCCTTAATGGGTTCTTGATGTAAGAAATTCACAGTGAGTATGGAAAATATATAAATATCTAAAAATTTGGAAAAAAAAGAAACACAAAAACTTATATGTGAATGTTTTTGATCACTGAAGGTTGATATATAACCCCATGTCACATTAATTTTCGTATTCTATATACGTATTTCGACAACTAGGTTGTCATCATACACAGTGTACGTTTGGCTACGTTTGCAATGAATTCGCGAACATTTCCGTGCAATTATTTTTCATAAATTTCGACGTGGATTATCCCAACAAGAATACATTGACGAGCTCAATTCATTATATGGTGATGAAGCACCATCGAGAACTACAGTATATCGTCGGTATAGTGAATTCAAATTTGGACGGCGCTCTTTGGACGAAGAATTTCGTGAAGGTCGTCCCACAAATATTATTGTGTCGGAAAACATTAATGCAGTGTCTGAATTGATAATGGAAGACCGTCATGTGAGATCGAGACATCTCTAGGTATTGGTAACACCAGCGTGCATAAGATCCTGCATGAACATTTGGCCGTTAAAAAGCTATGTTCACGTTGTGTACCACAACATTTGGCAACCGCTCAAAAAAGGACTCGCGTCGATTGGCGCTAAGAAATGCACAAAAAATACAATGGCGGTACTTCAACGAACATTTATAAAGTCGTCACAGGTGATAAATCTTGGATCTGTACATATGAGCCCGATAGTGAACAGCATTCAACTGCTTGGGTATTCCAAGGTGAGCAAAAACCAACAAAAGTTGTTCGCGTTCGAAGCACATCACAACGAATTGTCGCCTGTTTTTTCGAAAAAAACCGGTCACGTTGTAACCGTGCCTTTAGAGAGTTGTAGAACGCGAATTCCAAATGGTACACAACTATTTGTTTGCCAAAAATTTTTGAAGAAATAAGGAAAACAAATCGAAAAAGACAGATCATTCTCTTCCATGACAATGCGAGCTCTCATCAGTCGGTTCAAACAATCGAATATTTGGCCGGGCAAAACATTGAATTGATGGGCCATCCGTCCTACAGTCCTAATATAGCACCCTGTGACTTCTTTTTGTTCCCACACGTGAAGAATAAACTTCGTAGTCAACGGTTTTCTACGCCGGAAGAGGCAGTTGAGGCATACAAAACTCATATTTTGAAGATACCGCCTTCACAGTGGCAGCAATGCTTTTCAGATTGGTTTAAACGAATGCAAAAGTGCATTGATTTTCAAGGAGAATATTTTGAAAAGCAATAAAACTATTTTCGGTAATAAAAAACTTTTTTTTGTTTGCTATTCCCGAAATATAAACGGTTATGCTTGCACAAGATTTACAACGCATAATCTCAACATGTCCTAATGAAATGTAGGTCTGAATGTGACAATAGAGAATTTTATTTTTATATATATTTGACGCAAATTCTAACAAGTGAAGATGCAAAACATCCAAGAAAACAGGAAGCACATGACGATAAACTAATTAATGAATATGAATTATTTTCTATAAATAAAGTATTGTAAAATATACATTGCTATAAACTACATTCTGAATAAAAAAATTATAGTATTAAGATATATACAAAACTTAAGCACTGTCCTGCACAATACTTGTAGCGTAAGTGGTAACCATTTAACTAAAATCGTTTTCGTGTAAGATTGAACTATTCCAAATGACTAACATTGTATTCGTTGTCACTATTGAACGCTGCTAGGCAACGGACACTTAGTTGTTTCTGTCATGGCTAGAGAGATTTTTATATATGTATCTCCTCATATATTACACATCATTTTTCTATTTAAAAAGATACCGATACTTAAATATTGTTACTCGAAATAAATTCGTTTTATCTTTATGTCAGAATGGATATCTCGTAAAGCGCAGATGTAAGGAGAACATATAACACCCAGACAAGAGTTACTTAATAACGTGAACTAGACACAACAATAAAATCACAACTTTCTCGAGAGTGGTTCCCCTTATTAAGAAAATAAAAGCATAATGAAGTGCTGAAAAGGCAGTATAAACTTTTCTTATTTCGGACTCCGAAATGAAATTTTAACACCTAATTCAGGAAATGCTATTTGTTCAAAGTAGTTGCCGTTGATGGTGGTTGCCGTTGAAACTTGACTTTTGAAAAGGCAAGGACGAAAACTAAGCGAACGAACGTGTTAAAAAGAGCGGTGACTCTCAAATTGTAATTAGTTTTACAAGATGAGATGAATATTTTGTTTTCACAGCTGACGTTTTTATGTTGGTCTTCGTCGTAAAATGGTGTTGAAAATTTTATGTTTTGTGTCTAAGAAAACAATGTAATTTTTAATAATCAAGTGTTTTGGAATACTGAAGTGGAGGATTTTTTTTATAATTCGTAGTTATACATGACGAGAAATATTACCCTATATACTTTCATTATAATAATTACAGTCTTTTGGTAAAGCTCATAAAGATAATTAGGTAATAATAATTTAACGCAAGGTAAAACATTTACAAAACCAAAGAATCAAGCCGCAAAAAGTCCATCATACTACAGGCTAATACGAATAATACTAACTGCCGTTGTAATACAAAAACTAGATAATCGTCCAACACAAAAGGCATTATTAGCAGAGGAACAAAAAAGACGCAGAAAGCGCAGTTAAGGGTATAAGAGCAATTATAATAAACAGTGTAATCATGAAATAAACAGAAGAACAATAAAGAAATTAAGTACATGTTACATTGGTTATAAGAAAATTTGATTCCATACCATGCAGTGCTTAATGAAAATACTAATAATTTATAAAATTGACGCGCGTATACAACGTTTTTATACATAACCATGCAATCCTGGAGAACTCTAACTTATTTAACAACAAAACAAAATCTTTAATCAAAAAAGCAAAAAATCCCCCACTACATTAACGTATTCACTTTTTATATTAGGTGCGCAACTAAGTTCTCGCTGTTTTTTTTTGATGAAAATGCAACTTTATTGTGAAAAAATGTTTACAAATGAATCATTCAAAATATTTCCCATCGGTAGCGACAACTTTTTCCCATCTTTCTGGTAGAGCTCGAATACCGTCACGATAGAAGTGTTCGTCTTTTGAAGCTATCCACGAAACAAGCCATTTTAAGATGTCTTCATATGAGCGGCACTGCTGATTAGCCAGACCATGTGCCATCGAACGGAACAAGTAATAATCGGTCTGCGCAATATCTGGGGAATATGACGGGTGGGATAGGACCTTCCATTTGAGCGTTTCTAAGTAGATTCTAACGGGTTTGGCAACGTGAGGCCGAGCGTTGTCATGCTGTAGAATCACTTTTTCGTGCCTTTGCTCCTATTGTGGCCGCTTTTCGCGCATTGCTCGGCTCAATCGCATCAATTGAGTTCGATACCGTTCCCCAGTGATGGTTTCGTTCAATTTCAGCAGCTCATAATAAATAACACCGCCCTGGTCTCACCAAATACACAGCAAAACCTTCGCAGCGTGAATATTCGGCCGAACCGACGACGTAGAAGCATGACCCGAAAGTCCCCATGATTTTGTTCTCTTTGGGTTGCTGTAATGAATCCATTTTTCATCACCCGTAACGATGCGATGAGGAAAACCCTTCCTTTTTTGCTGCTGGAGCAGTTGTTTACAAGCGAAAAAACGACGCTCAACGTCTCTTGGCTTCAAATCATAAGGAACCCAAGTTCCTTGTTTTTAAATCATTCCCAACGCATGAAATCGCTGGGAAATGGCTTGGCGGGTAACTCCTAATGCTGAAGCAAACTCTTTTTGCGTTTGGCACGGATCCTCATCGAGCAATGCCTCCAATTCAGCGTCTTCGAAGGTTTTTGGTCTTCCTTCACGCGAACGGTCATCTCTTGAAAAACAGCGAGAACTTAGTTGCGCACCTAATACATATTTCGACAACTAAGTTAACATCATCACTAGACTATTAATCACAGTGTCAAACCTGGATCCGCGGTAAAACTCACCCAGAAAAATTCCCCTCACTCATTCTACCAAAAGTAAACACACGTTGGCGTACAGAAGAAATCTATAAGTCACTAATTTATATTAATATTTCCGCGTCTTAAAACTAACGCTTGCAATAATGCACATTTGTACAAATGCTTTATCGCGGATACAGGTGTGAAACAGTGATTAATCTACTGACGATAACAACTTAGTTGTCGAAATACATATACAAAGTACGAACATTAATGTGGTAAAGGTTTTTTGCCTTTTTTGATTAATTCGACTAATCACAATCTCCAACAAAATTTGCCAAATCAAAATCGCATAAATAAAAGATGTTCCAATAAGACACTTCATTTTTAATAGCCCGCCATTTTAACAATTGTCATCACTTAACCAGTAACTACTTGACAGATGACAAGTAAAAACTACGCCATACACTTCAACAACGCATTGAAATTATTAAAATTCACTACATAAATAGTGATAGTTTCGCGGTCATAGTTCGCAAAACTAAAGCATTTTTGGATCGTCGCGAAGCACCTTTTCGGCCCGCAATTGTGAAACTGGTGGAAAAATTTGAGCTGTTGGAACAAGTTAGTGATGTGAAGAATGGAACTCGTGCACGTCGCTTAAGAACAACTAAGAATATTGCTGTTGTAGCCCATAGTGTTGAGAAAGACCCAGGTTTGTCCATTTGTCGTCGATCTTTGGAATTGGGCATTCCAAAAAACGACACTACACCGTATTTTACATAAAACCTTGTAATTTAACAACTTTTTTCTTTGGGGCTACGTGAAAGATAAGTTCTATACCAATGGTCCATAATCGATTCCCGATCTCAAAGATGGAATTCGTGAAGTTATCGAGGACATACAGCCGCAAATGTGCGAATTGGTGATGGAAAGTTTCATGAAAAGACTATGGTCCTGCAAGCGTAGCAGTGGCGGCCATTTGGCTGATATTGTTTTCCATTATTAATGACACCCTCCTATTTACAATTATTATATCAAAATGAAACCTCTTATTAGAAGACCCGCAATAGATGGATTCAAATTTAATAGAGAGATATTTCAAGAAAACTTCCTTAATGCCTTATGTTTTTATGTATGTTTTAACTCACTGTTAAATATGTTAAATAAGACAATATAAATTAAACATCAAAACATCCTATTATATACAATAAACCATCTAATCTACATAGATGAACAAAATCTATTTGATTCATACATATGTATACTTCTCCGTCCATAGGAATACTTTTCTCACTGTATGGACATCTTAAACTTTATATGCATCAAGAATAAACGCCTGGAAACCTAACAAAAGTTGTCATACATCTGCGTTATTATGTTCAGACCTATGTATGTATTTCGAACGGTTCTTGATCTACTTACTTGTGTGCATTAGGAAGTTTTAAAACAGCCATCTTACAGTTCATGAGTTCCTGTGTTGAACTCGAGCAAGATAATGTCTAGAAAATGCTTGTTTTTTTCTTTTAAAAATAAATAAAGCAACCTTTGCAAAAACTATTCAACTAAAGTAACTGATACATGTCTAACAATTCTTTTTTCAAGGCACTCTCGTCCTAGAAATCAAAAACGCAATGAACTTATTCATCACCATATTATTTCTAGTGATTTATTTATTTATTGAACACCAACAGAAATCCAACATTGTTCAACGAATATTAAGAAAATGAAGAAAGAGTATCATTCGATTTTCAAATATGCAAACGTAATTATAATGTTTAATAATAAACATAAATATAAACTATATAAACTCGCAAAACATAACTGAGGCGTAATCAATCTCACCTCATGTAAATACAAAGGGTACTAGGAAAGTTTCGCAATATGACGCAACAATGAATCGTAGGAAGCTGTTTGTTGCTGCATGTTAAGACATGTTCATACATGCATAGTAGCCGCCGCGCCATGTCGATAGGCTCAGTTATTCATTAGCAGTGAGAGTGTAAAGTGCTTGCGATGGCATCGTGGTCACATAATGAGATAAGGGCAGTTTTACGTTATAATTTCGTGCGTGGTTTAAACATAGACCAGGGCTTCGTAGAAACGACTCTTGCACTAGGCGATGTTTGTCCACATCGTCCAACGATATTCAGGTGGTATAGAGAATTGCATATGGGAAAGTTAACTGTGGACGATGCTGAGAGGCCGGTAAGGCCACGAACGTCAGTTACAGAGGAAAATGTTACTACTCTGAGGAAAAGGCTTGGCGAGGAAAATGATAGCTGTATTTTTCAAATCGAGTGGAATTGTGGAACGCGTCGTTTTGGACACACAGAAGACAGTCACAACTTAGTGGTATACTGAACCATGCCTGCCTAAAGTCATTGGATCTATGAAGAACCTGCGACTAAGTCAAGAATGGACACCTAGTTCCTCCATCAAATTAAATAAACAAAGCTGTATTACAAAACTTTTCTAGTACCCTTTGTACTACCATATTATAAACTGATTTGTGCAGAATATGTTATAAATGTCGTAGATTCTCCAGTTTATTGCTTTTATGAATCTACTGTAATATTAAATACGTTAATGTCATTTGGTAGAAAATTAAATTCTCTAGATATTCGATTTACTAGAATATTATAACCATAAACTTTGAGATAAAAACAGATTTCGGTCTACCTAGACCGAAATCTCGTAATAAAGATTTATTAGCACGTACTCTAAACGATGATTGAAAATTCAGAAGTTGCAAGCATTTAAACAAGATAACTGACGAATTTTCGCTGAATTTTTTCGATTCTGTTAGAATTAAATTTGGTATGTGGATTCCAAGTAGTACAGCAATATTCAAGAGTAGATCTCACTACTCATTACTAGAACCACGATTAAACTGAAAAATGAGATAATTGATAAATATGAAGATGGCATGTGAATTCGAGATTTAACTGTTGCATACCTTATTCCGAGAGCAACGATATCGACAATCGTGAAAAATGAAGACATTATTAAATCTGCTAACGTTGTGAAAGCGGTTAAATCAATTTCTAAACAGAGATCCGAGACATTAGACCATGCTGAGAAATTGCTTTTGCTTTGGGTAACTGAAAAACAGTTCCCTGGTGATTGTATATCAGAAGCAACTATTTGCGAGAAAGTCAGTCATAAACTAGTCAGGACAGTAAAGTATTCAAAACCGGTTGGTTGTTTGCGAACTTCGAAAAAAGAACCGGTATCCATAATGTTGTACGACATGGGGAAATTGCTAGTGCTGATAAAGTTGCCACATATGGATTTGTTATATATTTTGGAAAGTGAACGTTTTATTCCTCAGCAGGCTTTCAATTGTGATGAAACTAGTCTGTTTTGGAGGAAAATGCCAAACAGGACCTACACACAAGAAGAGAAGTCATCGTTAGGGTACAAGCCAATGAAGTACAGACTAACTCTTTTGTTCTGCAGCAATACTAGTGGAAATTGTAAAATGCAGCCTTCGGTAATCTAGCATTCTGAAAGCCGGAGGGCTTCTAAAAAACATAAAGTCCAGAAGTGTCAGCTACCTGTTATGTGGAGATCAAATAGCTAAACTTGGGTAACAAGGCAATCTTTCAATAAATGGTTTAATGTTATGCTTAGACCAATTATAAAAAGTTATTTACTACACAACAATCTACCTTCGAAGGCTCTTTTCCTAATGGACAATTCACTCGCTCACCCATCTAATACGACTCCTCTTATTCAGTCTATAGATTAGCAGGCTAGCAGGGCAAGAGAAATATCAAGAAACTTTATACCAAAATCTTATTCGACAGGTGCTTTCAAGTAACCTACTCCAGAAGTAACTATGACAGAGGTTCGGAAAAATTGTTTTAATATTCTATATAGCTCATTGACAAAGCTTGATAGGAAGTTTTCCCACAGAACAATGAACTCCGCTTGGAAAAATTTGTGACCACAAGTGGTAACCGAAAAGGACATCGAATCTAAGGCCTATAGTGGAGGATATTTTTTTTCTGACAAGATTCATGGAACTGGGTGTATGTGACAATAATGTGGAAGAATTAGTGGAAGAACACAATCAAGAAATGACCACTGAGGAGTTACAGGATGTATAAAATGATGGGAATCAAACTAGAATGAATAAACTCTCTTATTACTCAGAGAAGAAAGAGATAGAAGAAGAAATCCTTGCAAATTGGATAAACGTGAAAATTTTTGCAAAAAATACCACCGTGACTAGGTTCAAACAAATCGCTTGGAAAGATCAGACAATGTCTCACTTTAGAGACATCCTGAGGAGAAGACAGAAACGAAGTTCTTTGGACAGATTTTTAATAAAAGCTGCTGATACTAGTGAAAAGCGAAAAAAGATGGAAAAGTAAAACTCCCCAAAATAGGACTCTTCTTCCAGAGAATAAAAAATTCTTTATTTTTGTTTTCATACTTTAGTAGCAAGGAAAGTTTGATTTGATTTTGATTTAATAATTAAATAATGTAATACAATAAAATCACTTTAAAATCTATAACAAATTTATTTTTTTTATTAATGTGTTCAAATAGTGTTTAATTTATTAAACAATCCAATTAATATACCATATCAAGAAGAATTTTTTTACATGAGAGTGGATTAATCATTTTTGTATTACTTCTTATGGGAAAGGTTGGTTTGGTATACGTCCTATTTGGTATAAGTCCAAACATCAGGAACTAATTAATATAGTATCCCGAGGTTCCACTGTACTTCGGATTAATCTATTGTATTGAATTAGCATAAGAATAATAGGTGGACTAAAACAAGTAGCAAACTTATTACTGATTAAAAATTTTCGACATAATTGCCTTGACTAAGTTTGATATTTAAGTAATGTATAATGTATGTATTGAAGGTATTTGGTAATACATAGATATGATAACAATACCTAATAAATATCAATTCTCCCTAGCTACATTTATAAATTATTCAATTGGTTAATATTAGAAATACTTAAAACATTGCACATAATTTTCAGAAAGGAACTGCAATCACCTCTTAGCCTTTCATATTCTTAAAAAATAGCATTAGATCGCGAAAGATTAAGAATTTTCGGCTTGAACCAATTCGATTAATTAATATTAATTTCAGAAAAGGATACTTTCAAATTAAGTAAAAGTAGTAAAAATTTAAAGCATCTTTTTAATTTAAACATAACCTTTTCGTGGAGACAATTAACCATGTGTACGAATCTGGATGCACTTGAAATTGAATCCTTTACGGTGAAAGGCAACTGTTCATCAAGAGATGATGTGATCTAAGGACGACCACCTTAATTACGGTGATGTCAATTAAATGTCAAGAGACGTGCACGACGAACGCAGACACACAAAGGACCAACAAGCTCTCTCGTCAGCTTAAAATCTGAACGTACCGCTGAGGATGAAGACTCCGGGTGAACGAGCTCCGGTGAAGAATAATTGGTACGCGGTTGGTTACCTCTTCAGTGATCCGAGAGAAAATAACGACGGCGGACAGCTCACAGGTGCGCGTTTGTGTTGTTGTTGGTCTGATGGGTATGCCGGTGTCAATTTCCAGGTAGAAATGTGCGTTGATCCTTATGAGAATGACACCCACACTTTTTGCCACTGTCGATTTTTGATGTATGCAAGTACATAAGAATGATTGTTAAAAATAATATTTTTATTTTCGTTTATGTATACATAATTCTGAAAAAATATTGAAATAAATATGTATTTTATTTTAATTAACTACGAAATATTCAAAGCCAGCGATATAACTCGTTAATTTCTGATTAACTTTCGAACAATCGAACCTGAAATTTGTACAAAAAAATAAAAACATGATCTGCTCTTTCAAATAAATTAAGAAACAAATGCGTATAATCCGACGGTTTATATTTCGGGAACTGGCAACACTGTTAGTGTTGCCTCCGATCTGATGATTGCATCGTGAAGTTTGTCATTTTTGACAATATATTTACCCTGACAGTTTTATTATGCGGTTGCTATTTCTATTATTGACAGTAACTTGAAAATTTTATGTCAGTGAAAAATTGGAATTAACTCACGAACATTTTCGTGCAATTATTTTTCATAACTTTCGGCATGGATTATCTCAACAAGAATGCATCGACGAGGTGAATTCTTTATATGGTAATGAAGCATCATCAAAAATTACAGTATATCGTTGGTACAGTGAATTCGAACTTGAACGGCGTTCTTTGGACGATGAATTTCGTGAAGGTCGTCCCACAAATATTGCTGTGTCGAAAAACACTAATGCTATCTGAATTGATAATGCAAGACCGTCATGAGACATATCGTGAGATCGAGGCATCTCTAGGTATTAGTAATACCAGCGTGCATAAGATCCCGCATGAACATTTAGCCGTTAAGAAGCTATGTTCACGTTGGGTACCACATAATTTGATAACCGCTCAAAAAAGGACTCGCGTCGATTGGTGCCAAGAAATGCACAAAAATACAATATCAGTGCTTCAAAGAATATTTTTAAAGTCGTCATAGGTGATGAACCTTGGATCAATACGTATGAGACCTATAGTAAACAGCAGTCAAGTTTTTGAAGAAATAAGGAAAACAAATCGAAAAGGACAGATCATTCTCTTCCATGACAATGCGAGCTCTCATCAGTCGGTTTAAACAATTGAATATCTGACCGGGCAAAACATTGAATTGATGAGCCATCCGCCGTACAGTCCTGATTTAGTACTCTGTGATTTCTTTTTGTTCCCACACGTGAAGAATAAACTTCGTGGTCAGCGGTTTTCTAGGCCGGAAGGGGCTGTTGAGGCATTCAAAACTCATATTTTGGAGATACCGCCTTCGCAGTGTCAGCAATGCTGTTCGGATTGGTTTAAACAAATGCAAAAGTGCATTGATTTTCAAAGAGATTATTTTGAAAAGCAATAAAACTATTTCCGATAATAAAAATTTTTTTTATTTGCTATTCCCGAAATATAAACGGCTACCCTCGTATATTTATACTTTACATCACAATCGCAAATTCGTTAAAACTGAAATAAGTTGTTTTCTAGAAAAAATTATACGTATTTATATCATGATATATATATTTCAACATTGAAGCAAATTCTTGATTACCATTTGTTTTTGGTAAATAACTATTAATATTACGGCTGGCGGAAAGCTTTGTCGTGCCTTTGTTTCTTAAAAAGGACGTGTTAAGTGAAAACTGCTACAATAATTCTTAGAGATTTTAGAGTAGTGGGATTAAAACTATCTGATTCTATAATAACAATAAACATAGTATTTTACATGACAAAAATAACAATCATTTGTTACACGTACTATCTGCTTCTTCTGGGCTTCCGGGCTGGAAACGCGTCACTTGTATATCTGTCGACGTTTCGTACCCATTTGTATGGGACATCTTCAAGGCTGAACTACTGCACTGAAACTGCACAGTTTCAATGCCAAGATATTCCAATGTTGAAAATTGGTTAAGAAATCTATTAACACTCGTCGAACATAACAAAGAACGCCATCGATTCGCCATCATCAATCTAATCCAGCATTCATACACATACTATACACATATGAATCTCGACTTTGGGTATATCCGTATTCTTGAACAATAAAAATGCCAAACATGCATCGCTTCTCTAAAGACTAAAAATGTTTTCAAACAAAAGATGATATTGAAAAAGTTCTTAAAGAATGGCTTCCATTATGTTTTGGAACAATGGCATACCGATAGGACAGTTATTGTACTACAAAAGAAAACGTTATAAAAGTACTAGTAGTACTAATTCTAGTTCTCTTTGAAAATGTTTCATAATATTTAAAAATATTTTTCATGAATAGCTAAGAAGAAATAGTGCACATACGCATTTTATACATTTTTATAATTGAAAATATTATGTAAGTTTTAAAAATGCGGCCCAAAAATTACCATACTTTGTCCAAAAGTGAATTTGAATAGCAAAAAATATATTTACCTGTAATTGAAATGTGAAATACTCTGTATAGTCAATTTAAAAAGGCGGTGTCGATATCACTGCAACCTCTATGAGTTTCAGACATAAGCAATATACAATGTAGCAAGAATAACTACAAACTATTTTATAAACTGAAAAGTTCTATCTATATATGTATATGTATATAGACGGACTATCCAATTTTCTATATCATAAACCGTGCTTGCTCGACGTCCATTTAAAATTCTGCAATTATAATATAAATAGATGTCATTACCGCACTAATAACGGAACACAATCGTTTAGTGCCGGCACTGTCCCCTCGGGTGTCGTGTACGTAATTTATTAATAGATGGCATTAGAGTCACCGTGCGTACGTCATTTATTTTGTCCATTGTTATCGGGAACAAAAGAACTGGGGGATTTGGGGAGTCGGCTTATTATCCAAAACGTATCGAATTATTATATCGAACTGACTCTGATCTGCAATAACTGATTCGTTACGTTCGCTGGTGATCATTTCTATGGATGTACGTTTGCATGTATTTGTGTGTATGCGTGTGTATCTGTTTGTGTGTGTATGGTGGTGCTGCTTTATTTTCACATCGTTATATTCTTTTATCTACAACAATAGTATAGCGATGATTGTTGTGATTGCGCTGTATATGAATGCTGTACTTGTAGGGCTAAGGCAACCTGTTCGGCTCTATGAATATCATTTGTGTTAAGGGTACTTAAATTTAAACTGCCACTACGTTGCAAAAGTTAAAAGATAACAAAACCCTAATTTTGAGTATTCTCTATGTTAGTTATTCTATGACTTTCAAGTATTATTTTATTCTAGCTGGGGAATATTCGTAATAATTAACGAGTTGACTGTTGCAAATAATGAAACATTGCTACCCCTTTTCCTGATAAGGGGAATATTCGTAATAATTAACGAGTTGTCTGTTGCAAATAATGAAACATTGCTACCCCTTTTCCTGATAATATATTGTCGAAAAAGCATATTTGCAACAAATAAAACAAGTCCAATATTTTTGCATTCCCATCTTTATGCTACTCCACATGCTAACTGCCAGTTCTAACTTCATTTTAGAAGCAAATTGAGCGATTTGAGTCGAATTTTTAAAAATGGAAGATCAAAGCATTTTAAGCTTATTTAATTCTTTTACCTTCATCAATGAAGGTCGATATATAACCCCTTTCCACATTAATTTTTGTGTTCCGTATACGTATTTCGACAACTAAGTTGTCATCATCAGCAGATAATTAAATAGTGTCGGACCTGGAAAACTACGGCAAAAATACCCGTACGAAAACAAACCGTGGAAAGTCAAAACGCACACTGCAACATTTTGAAGTAATAACTTATGATTTGAGATGGATTATTTACAATATTGCGAAAACGGTCTTGGTACCGAACTGAAGGTTCGCCTCTAACGTTATCGAAGCAAACTTTTTTCAGAGGATGGTTACGCTTTCAGTTTGGCGAGATTTCAAAGATAAAGGATTGAACGAATCCATCAACCGGAAACATCCAGCACTCGTTAATCGTAGAGGACTGACAGTTCACCACGACAGTGCAGACCACTCCCAAGAATTTTAAATGGGATATGCTACCACACCATACCCGGACCTTGTGTCTTCAAATATTCACTTGTTTCGTTCTCTTGTAATCCACTTCCGCGGTGTAACATTCGAAATCGAAAGCTATGATTTTGCTGATAAAGACGCGTGCTTCTATGAACGAGGAATTACGAAGCTCTTCGAAAGATGGCAAAGATGGCAATGTATAATTGATTGATATTTTTTATATTAATAAATAATCTATGAAAAACAGAAAACAGACGTCATGATTTTTCTGACAGCTCAATATTATTTAATGCTTTTCTTCTATTTTAGTAGTAGATACAAAGGGCGTTCAATATATTTTTAGCATCAGCATCAGCGCTTACTCTCTGTTGAACCAACAGAGAGTAAGCGCCGGCTTCTAATATCATCCAATCTATACTACTCTATAGATGCCAAATTTGGACCGGTGCCTTGCAGCAGTCAAGCAAGTGGATGGTTTCAATATAAAAGGCTCTTAGGATTGCAAGCTCATATTCTACGGTTGGTGATTGCGGGAGTAACCCTTATCGATCTACTGGCTCAGGAAAGGGTCTACGAGATCCCAGTAAAAATTGGAGAACAACAAACGAAAGCAGAAGCTAAAGTGCTCATTCGACTGAAGTGGCAAGAACTTTGGTGAAAAGGAACGAGAGGACGGGGGACGAGGAGATTGATCAGTAACATTACGGACTGGATAGACCGCGACCACAGTAAGGCAAACTACTACCTTACACAGTTCCTAAGTGGACATGGGCTCTTCAGTACAGACTTGGCCAAAATGGTAAAGTAGAGAACGCATCTTGTTAATATCAGGACTCTGCAGAAGACGATATTCAACACGAATGTAAGAGGTGTTCGGAGTACAGAAACGCCCTACAAGATGCAACAGGCCTTACGACGTCGAACAACATTGTGGGAATAATGTTATCTGAAAACAATCTCTGACAGATCACCAGATTTGTTGAGAGGGTGTTGGAAACAAAGAAAACTGAGACTAAAGCAACGGCGGTAACCAATTAAGGCTAATTATAAGATGTCATCTTAGAGTAATGCAAGTAACGGTTCCGGGATGAAGTTTTTAACCTTACCAAAGTGAAGTTTGCTAGTGCGTTAGGCATTTTCCTTACTATGTTGTCAAATCTGCACTTCTTTTAAGCAATTTGCGTGACTTAACTAATGATGATAGAACATTTCTGTACTAAGATTGTCGACTCAGAATTAATCATAGACGGACAATCATCCTACCTGACGATTGTTCGTGAATTTCTGGCTACCTGTATTATGCCGCTCCTCTAATTTCGTTATAGACAAATTTTATTCACATCATAACCCTAGAATTCCCTTTCTCTTAATGAATACATTTAATAAAATATGATTAGTATCAATTATTACTATAAGAAACATAATGAAATTATTCAGGAAAGGATAAAGATATAAAAGGAACACTGAAAAACAAAGAAATCATTCGACCAATGAAAAATTCAATAGTTGCTAATGGCCAAGCGAAGTTTTTAACTTTTCTGGGACCGGTTAATTGTTGCAGAAAAGAAGTTCAGTTACGAGAAAAGTGGATGTTGAATAATTCAAAGGAATCCCATCAACTTATAAACAGTTTTTACACCGACACTTTTTAAAACACGACCGTATGTTGGTATATTACCTGCAGAGGGCGCGCACATTGTGCCTGTGATGCAAGTCTATTCATATTAAATGGAGTTAGGCGACGTCAGCGCTTTAAAACTGAATAATTGAACGGACTATCCTCGCAGGTGCCATTGGAGCACCGTCGCCTTTGATACCGTAATGTTATCGTTATAGCGACGGCCGTACATTATTCACTACAACATTACAACCTGAATTTTAGAATGGTAGCGACGTTAAGTAGGCGCTGATTGTTCCGGGTACCATTTTGTTTATTTAAACGACGCACCACGCCAACTTGATCTCTACAGTGAACGTTTGCACTTTGTTGATAATTAAAATGATATTAACACATATCGTTAACTTTTGCGTATTTAATTAAATCGTATATTTTTACTATTAAATAACATACTAATTTGCAAGAATTCGTATTATTTCTATTCTTTCCAAAGTTCGTTGTGATGAATTCAAACATACTACTGCGGGCAAAAAATAGTAAGACTTTGTTCATAATTTTTAAATTCTTAATTTATTCTTCCAAATCTATTTCGTCCCCCTCAAAGTAATCCCCCCTGGCCCCTATACACTTGTGCCAACGTTTCTTCCAATTCTCGAAACAGTTGTTATAGTCAATTTCAGGAATAGCCTTCAATGCACATAACGATTCACGTTTAATGTCTTCAGTTGACTCAAAACGGTTTCCCCGTAGCGGTCGTTTGAGTTTGCTGAATAGCCAGAAGTCACACGGAGCTAAATCAGGCGAATACGGTGGTTGCGGCACAATACTGGTTGAAAATTTCGCGAAAAACTCACGAAGAATTAATGCAGTATGAGACGGTGCATTATCGTGGTGCAAAAACCAAGAGTTATCGGCCCATAATTCTGGCCTCTTTTTACGAACAGCATTGCGCAAACGACGCATAACACTCAAATAGTATTCTTTGTTGACATTTTGGCCGGTCGGAAGGCATTCGGAGTGCACCACACCTCGGTAATCGAAGAAAACTGTCAACATAACCTTGATTTTTGACTTGCTTCGGCGTGGTTTTTTGGGCTTCAGCTCACCTTTGATACGATATTCGGCCGATTGATTGTCTGTTTCCGGGTCATAAGGGTAGATCCAAGTCTCATCTCCAGTTATGATGCCTTTCATTTTGTCTTGATAGTCGGAAAGCATTGTTTCACAGACGTCAACGCGACGCTGTTTTTCGAAAAACTTGAGTGATTTTGGAACAAATCGTGCTTTCACTTTTCTTAGGCCCAAATGATCTTTCAAAATGGTTTTCCCTGATCCTTCCGATATTCCAACGGTGCCAGTAAGGTCTCTGACTGTTAATCGTCGATTCTCAAGCACCAATTCCTTGATTCTATTGACGTGTTGATCATCAGTTGATGTTGATGGCCGTCCTGGACGTGGTTCGTTATCAACGCGTTCTCGACCCTATTTGAATAATTTGTACCAATCAAAAACACTTGCTCGCGACAAACAATTATCACCGAAGGCCTTTTGCAACATTCTGAATGTTTCGGGACCAGAAATTTGATTCCGTACACAAAATTTAATGGAACTTCTTTGTTGAATAATTTCACTCATTGTAAAAATCGTCGAATGCACTTTTTGTACTTCGGAAAGACAAGCGTATACTAAACACTAATGATTATTTTGATGTGACATTTGGCACAGATGTCACTGACAGTCATACCAACCTAGAAAAAAAATATTTCGACGAATGGGTTTTCGCGCGAAATTTCAATTAAAAAGTATTCTAAACTTTATTATATTTTTAAATTATTTTATTTAATATAAGAAATCTCTTTATTTGTTAAAATTGGTATTATAGAATAAATTCTCGTCTTCCAAAAACGAACGTACCTCGGTGCATTGGTCTGTTTCCTAGAACTTGTATATTTAAGTGAATTCCCGGAATATTAACTGTAAAACTTATATTTAATATTATTTCCATTTTATCTAATTTCTAAATACAATTAGATATTTGAAAATTCATCCTTTTTCATCCAGAATATATATTTATTATACCTGCACAACTGTCTATCTACCTAGTAATTATATTCAGTGTACCACGCCTCTTAATTAATTCTAATTTTTGGCGTTACTTTCCTGTTCTCTCATTGTTTCATTTCAAATATGACTATTGCATTTGACATTTATCCCATCGATCCTTTTAAAAGGTTCAACCTTTTAAGAAAACACCCTCTCCTCTTTTTAGCAACGATCAAAACTAGTACATACATTTTTCAACGACGAAACACGTGCACGTTCGCGAATGAAGTTTTTGCCGTAAATGTAATGTTCTACTTATCCGTTTCCTAATTGCTAAATATACATAGGATTCTGAGCAACGATATATATATATATATATATATATATATATATATATATAAACACATGTAAGTACACCACGTATCTTTAGATACCTACTTTTATTCTAATCCTTGTACACTTTACTCCACAGCTTTAATTAATCTAATGCAATTGCTTGTATTATGCTTTTACCTATTACTCTAGCTTATTAATTATTGTTATTTGATATATTCAAGTTTAATAATAAATGAGTAAATAAAATTTTAAGAGTAACCTTGTTTTGTTTCGGCTAATAATATTTCTTTCAGCTTGACATACATCCTAGACTTTTGATGTTGATCACAATTATTAGTTATTACTTTATTCTTTTATATACATTTATTGTAGCGGTAGAGCTGGCCAAAAATCCGTTTAATACGATAACGCTCATAATATTTACAGCCCACCACGTGCATCATCATAAATCGTATTTTTAATAAATTATTAACTTACAATTTTGGCACTCTAGAATGCAACGTAAGAGGTAATAACCTAAACTATTATAAATAAATTTTGACTACACCTACGATTTCCACAAAAGAGCTTTGGTTAACACAAGGATGGACCAGTAAAACAAACTTTTTGGCCAAAAATTATTTTATTTAGTTTCAACATGTTCTTCTTTTAAAATTACGTTTAATCCACAGATATTCAAGCTTTTTTATTCCTTAAGAAGAGTGGATTTCATCAAATCGTTTGAAATATGCTTTAATTTCAATGATTATCTTGTCATTCGACTCAAATCTCTTGCCAGCGAGCCAAATTTTTAAGTCCGAGGTGGCCGAATCTGACGATTAAACTGAATGCGGAAGCAGTTCAAAATTTGGTTCATGAATTTTTGCCATTGAAACAGTGAAGAAAATGCACTTGTTTCTTCTTTAAATTGAATCTTCTGTGTTGTATTGTATCATAGAATTGATCTAAAAGGGCTGCATAATATTCCCCTGTTATCTTTTGAACTTTTTGAAGGTAATCGAAAAGAAGAATCCTATTGCAATGCCAAAAGACAGCAGCTGTAACCATTCCGACAGAGTGTACGTTATGCCTTTTTCGAAGTACTTATACCAGACTCCATTGCTTCGAATGTTACTTCATTTCAAATATGTACGAATATAACGGTATATCTAAATTCAGTCAGTCGTATTATTCAGCGCCAAAGGTCTTTTACATCAAGTTTTAACTTTGCTAAATTGAGAAATGAAATGCGTCCTTATTCGTGTTTGTGGCACATAGTGCGGCAGCCATCTTACGAATAAATTGTTCCATACTCTGTTCATTAGCAGAATAAAATACACTGATCCATATGAATTATGTAACGTTGTAATTTTATTCAACGGTCATGTATCACTATATCATATACTTTTTTAATCGTCTTTTGGGCGTGAACTGTTATTAATTAAATGTTCTGACCCGTCCACGTTTAAACTCAGATGTCCATCATTTTACGTTTGCAATTGGTGGAGAGTAGTCCTCGTAAGCAGACTCCTGCTCAGCTTCTATTTCATCGTTTGTTTTGTTATTCAAAGATAAGAACTCGATCAATGATCAAATTCCACTTCTTCCATGTTTCAAAACAAGCTAAAAACAGTCCACTTCTATTCAAATAAGAAATGCCTGATGTCGATCTGAATAAATGCAAATTTTGATTCCCTCTTTCGTCAGACTGACTAATAACTGATTCGCCTTCGTATCTCAATATAGCATATGTTATTAAATAATCTAAATAGTCTTGAAGCGGGGAATTGTAATTGAAATTAGTTTCATTCGCAAACATATAAAAACCGTGGATTGCCTAGAACCAAAAGATAGCATTAAAAATATAATCGAAACAATAATTATTCAGTTCTAAAATAAAGGTATTTCAGAAATTTTCTCAGAAGGTCTCGATGCTTAATTTATGGAAATCGTAGAATAAATTCCAGATTAAACTTGCACACTCAGACCCTTATATAGGTACAAAACAACATATAACTGTTGGAATATGAAACGATAAAATGTTATTAGTTATAAAGTCCAACGTCGTTTTTGGCGCAATAGAAATAACTTGGTTTCTAGGTTTCGTAAAGACAATGTTACAGTCAAAGTAAACGTCCAAATCTTTCTCTAAATGAGAATACCGAAGTACCAACGCGTCAAGTGAATAATCATAGGTAATTCTTTGAAATATACTACATTTCGATACATTAACAGATAAATTGTTATACTAACACCACTCAAGTGCTATGTTGATCTGTAGTTGCAAAAATAACAATCATCATCAAAAATTTTAAGTCAATAACGAAAGTCAATTTACTACCCCCAATTGAACTCAAAGAAGCACTCAATGACATGATGCCACACTTGATTTAGCATAGTGGCGACCTAAATCTGTTATAATAACGTATACATGCGTATTGTATTCTGCTTTCTAGGTAAAAGAAAGTGAAGTTATCTGCTTCTGGGTTTCCGGGCTGGAACCGCGTCACTAGTATATCTGCCGACGTTTCGTACCCATTTGTATGGGACATCTTCAGGGCTGAACTACTGCACTGAAACTGGTGTAAGTCGATGGGGGACGCGTTTATATATGGATAATGGGTCATGGGTCAATGGAGCGTTACGGTTGCGGTTGGGTAGATTAGAAATGCACGATTGCCAAGCGTTATGTAGGGGGTAGCCATCATCGCGGTTAAGGTTATTGGGGAGTTTAAAGATCTCTATAGCTTCACGAATTTTGCGACCATAGAAATGGTTAATGCGGGATAGGATCTTGGTCGAATTAAACTGAATATGGTGCCCGGTTTCCAGCCTATGCTCGGCAAGTGCAGAACCGGCTATGCGCAGCAATCTAGTACAACGCTCATGTTCAGAAACACGAGTGCCGACAGACCGCTTTGTTTCACCAATATATGCCCTGCCGCATGAACAAGGAATCCTGTACACACCGGCTGATTCTAAAGAAACATGGTCTTTTACGGAAAAAGGGTCAGATAATTTGGAATGGGGTTTGAAGATGGTTTTGATGTTGTTTTTGAGAAGAACCCTACTGATGCGGTCAGTGACACCTTGTATATAGGGTAGGTGGGCTTTAGAGAGGGAAGAGATGATGTAAGCTGTGTATTAAGTTGTGAGATTTTGGGATTAAGATGTCGATCAATGGTTCGCTGAATATTATGGTTGGAGAAATTATTATTTATAAGAGCTTTGGTAACATGACTTAATTCCTGGGATATAGAATGCTGGTCAGATAGGTTGACAGCTCTTTGGATTAAGGAATTGATAACGCCCTGTTTCTGGGCGGGATGATGATGGGAGAGGGCATTGAGATATCGATCAGTGTGTGTGGGTTTGCGGTACACTGAATGTCCTAGTGAACCATCCAGATGACGAGTTACCATGACGTCGAGGAAAGGAAGGGAACCTTCAGATTCAATCTCCATGGTGAAATTTATGGAATCGTGTTGTGAATTTAAGAAAACAAGGAAGTTGTTCAAGGAATCCCGACCATGAGGCCAAATAACGAAGGTGTCATCCACATATCTGAACCAACATTTTGGTTTTTGGTTACAGGAGTGTAGAATTTGTTGTTCGAATGCCTCCATAAAAATGTCAGCGACAACAGGAGAGAGAGGAGATCCCATAGCTGCACCCGATACTTGTTCATAATAATTACCACGGAACTGAAAATAGGTGGAGGTTAAACAAGTATTCACCAGATTGGCCAAATCATCAGGTTGGTTGTCAGTGGAAAGGATTTGACGGATTATTTGGATAGTGTCGGGTATAGGAACTCTGGTAAATAAAGATTTGACGTCAAAACTAACTAGTAGATCATGAGGATCTACCGTTAGGCCATTTAGTCTTTGGACAAAATGTTTGGAATTTTTAATAAAAGAATCACTATTGCCGGTGTAAGGTTTGAGAATGTTCGAGAGATATTTAGATAATTTATAAGTGGGACTGTTTATGGTACTCACTACAAGGTGTCACTGACCGCATCAGTAGGGTTCTTCTCAAAAACAACATCAAAACCATCTTCAAACCCCATTCCAAATTATCTGACCCTTTTTCCGTAAAAGACCATGTTTCTTTAGAATCGCCTGGTGTGTACAGGATTCCTTGTTCATGCGGCAGAGCATATATTGGTGAAACAAAGCAGTCTGTCGGCACTCGTGTTTCTGAACATGAGCGTTGTACTAGATTGCTGCGCATAGCCGGTTCTGCACTTGCCGAGCATAGGCTGGAAACCGGGCACGATATTTAGTTTAATTCGACCAAGATCCTATCCCGCACTAACCATTTCTATGGTCGCAAAATTCGTGAAACTATAGAGATCTTTAAACACCCCAATAACCTTAACCGCGATGATGGCTACCCCCTACATAACACTTGGCAATCGTGCATTTCTAATCTACCCAACCGCAACCGTAACGCTCCATTGACCCATGACCCATTATCCATATATAAACGCGTCCCCCATCGACTTACACCAGTTTCAGTGCAGTAGTTCAGCCCTGAAGATGCCCCATACAAATGGGTACGAAACGTCGGCAGATATACTAGTGACGCGGTTCCAGCCCGGAAACCCAGAAGCAGATAGCATGGACCACGACCGCGGAAGTCTACGTACCAGTGAAGTTAATTGTTAAATACGAATAGATCTAGCTTTCGAAGAATAATCATCTATGGCTTGATATTGGAAAGGAATTAAGTGAAACATTTTAATTTTAAATGTTAAAACACCTCTCCAAAAGACCATGATGTAAAAAAGACAAAGGATACGTGAGGGTATATACGAGAATAAATAACCGTTTCAAAAACTTCAGGAAAATTATTTAGAACTAATACCGATCGATAACTTTTCATGTTAGTGGAGGAACCTTTTTAAAATGGGATAAACCTTTGCGGTCTTTCAAGAATTGAAAATGATCCAGAAGATACTAATGCAAGATTAAACATAGTTGCAAATGACCATAGAAGCCAATTCTGCAATTGTGAACTAAAAAACTAGGTATACCGATAGGATCAGATGTTATTTTATTTTGGAGTTTCTTTAGCATTTCATAAACTTCAGTGTAATGAATCCTACTTATATTTAGAATGCACGCCTTGATAGTTAAAGCCATTACCTTGGTTTAAGATATAAATTTTGTCAAAAGAATTAGCGAAACTATCAAGGGTTATAGGAAATCTTACCACAACAGATTAACAGTCCTGATATTTAAAAGCAGCCCGTTTTTACTTTGAATAAAGAACCAAAATTTTCTAGGGTCACTAGATAGATAGATGCCTCAACATTGATTAAATAAAGTTAAACTTTTTTGATTTTCTTTTTAATGTATCTCAGCTATTTGTAACAAGTAAATAACAAAATTTGGGATGAAGAAACTAAAGTAGTGGTACAATTTGTAATGAATTTCTCCAAATATCTTAAACCATGTTCATAAATGTTAAGCTTTACTTAAATTGGTATCTCAGAAACTATTTATTAAGATTTAATATCTTTTCTAATTGCCTATTAGTCCGTTTGTTTAACATATCAGACATATGATAACCTTGTCAGTAAATGCAATTTTTTGTTAAAGAAGATATAGTTGATGGAAAACTAAAGCATTTTACGCAAAGCTTAAAATAAAATTTTTTGGATTCAGTTATGAGCAACCTAAGGCCAATTTGAAAATCCAGTATAGTAATCTTCACCTAAAATATTTCGCCAGCATGTTTTGATTTGATCGTCTGGGGTGATGAAATAGTTGTGTAACGTTGCACAATCTTTCTACAAGAAATCTTTGCTTATTCTTTCACAACTTCGCGTAATCTCTTATAATTTTAAGTTTCTTGGCATTGGAAAATATCATTGTCCCGAAGTAAAGTTCCCATAGAAGAAACGTTATACTAGAAAGATATGGAGATCAGATTTGTAACTCAAAATAAGCAAAACAACGAATTGATGTATCAACCATCATATAGACCAAATTCAACGGCTATTGTTTCGATTTTGCTCCCCTGCATATCAAAAATACAAATGTATTTACTTTGGTTAAAGAAGTTATTAATACTTTCAAGAACGATATAAGTGATCCACCTCAAAAGGCATGAAAGAAAGTTTTAAAAGGTAGTTTCATCAAATGTAAAAGTGATTTTACTGAAATACTGTATATTTAGGGAAAACATAAAAAAAACAAAATAAAATAATGAATTTTACTTTATTGGACTTAACATTAGAAAAATGTTTATAGATTCTTCTCAGTTTCTGGGTCGGAACCGGGTCTTTAGTATTGTTCTTTCATCTGCCGAAGTTTCATCCACGTTTACACGAGACGTTTTCACGGTAAGAAGTTATAAAAAAGTTATAAACGACCGCGGAAGTGTTCAAGCCAAACGTCTTTCGTTTATTTTATTGCTTGTGTAAGTTATAGTATTTCTATTCAATTTAAATTTTATTAATTACTGAAGATTAAAATTTTCGTTTGAAAATAAATATTAATGAATTAGAACTGATAATATCTATGAAGAAAATCAGTCAGGCTTTGATTCTTTAGTATGCTTTTCTCCATTTCCAGATATTTAACTCGTCGACGACATATAAGAATTAAGGTTATGAAAATTAGTGCTAATTTACATTTTAAAGTACGTGCCTAAATTGCATTAATTCAAAGTTAAATGAAAGTTTCTCTCTCATTTAAGTACCGGAATTAAATCGCAAGTGCGGAATCGGCATTACGTGAAAAGCAAATGGCAGAGAACGGATCTACGGAATGATGACGGGTGTGGTGGAAGATAACTTGAGAACGTTTTCCGTACACACATGGAGGTGGTGGCCGCCAATACATTTGCCGACGCTGGAGAATCTCGGCAATCCTTGCCCGGAGTGTAAATGTTTAATGGATGCGAGAGAGCGAGGATTAGAAGTGCGGTGGCGACCTCTTACGGCAGCACTCCAATTGCGGTTACAACTCCTGGGGCATCTTCGTACCCGGTATTTCTGCCGTACTTAGTACAGTCGCTTAAATCGGTATCTCGGATATTCGCGACTACATACTCCGAGTAACTAAGGCTCGCCACATCTCTAATGCCTTTTAATCGCCTGGCGAAATCGTTCGCGAACAGAATAAATTATCAATTAGTAGAGATGCTGTTATTCGTGCTGCTGAATGAAGAGAAATGAAAGAGACACGAATAAATTGGAAGGAAGTGTTATATATTTTTAATTTTACTCGAAATCAGTAATGATCTTCATAATAGGTTAATTTCAGCGTTTGATAACAGTAGTACTCAATTATGGAAGGGATAAAATGTAATTTCAATAAAAAAATATATGCAAACATCTAAAGGTAATTCATATAGCAACTTATCATTTTATTTAAGAAAATGTACTTATAATTTAACTCAGAAACATATTTCCACAACTGAATTATCATTCTTAGCAGGTCCTAATTTAATACATGATACAAAGTAGAGAGAAATCAGATAATATCCATCTCTCGAATAGTAGTAAAAGCACTCATATCACTTAGGAAGCAAAGAACAAAACATCTAACCAGCTTTAAAGAAATTCTGTCGAAGCCAGTCTATCTAAGGAGCTGTTAGAATTTAACAAAACGATCGTCGTGGTCATTGCTTTGTTCTGCTTATTTTAATAATTATTTCTAATTAAGAACTAATTTACTAAACCTGAATCAAGGTCAATATAAGTTCTTCACAAATACAAATAACTACATACATCATGTACAGAAGTTATTACAAATGTTGAAGCGAAATATTCATCGAAGTCCAATTTTTTTTGTACGTTTATTAATAGTTAATAATATTAAAAAAAATCATTATAATGCATTACTTAGAAATCTAACAGTCTAATAATCTAACAGTGTATTATAGATATTTTCTTTCACTGCATTTCCCTTGACTGATCACTTTCTATTTTACAATACAAATTTGTCAAAATGTGTTTATTATAGTAAGAACAGACAAGGCTCAACTCAAATATATGCAGAGCATAATTGTATGTAAATTCAAGGCTTTAATAGCAAAGAAAAATAAAATTTGAATTTAAATTTTATTGTTCACAAGCATGAGTTTTTAATATATTAAAATAAATAAATGCAGAAACATGAAATGAAAATGTATATGTACGAGGATAGTTTGATAAGTAGTGAGAATGACATATAGGTGGCGCTCTAATTGGTAAAACAAATGCACTGTAATTTAGGTTGTCTATTTATATGTTTACATTCCGATATTTAGATATATTAGTTTATTTTTGACAGCTGATTGAAAAAGAAGCAACACGTCGTTTTGTTAAAGTGGAAAAAGCAGAGTATCTGCTCCATCATCCGCCACAATAAGTAGATGGGTAAATGAATTTCAACGTGGTAGAACAAGCTGTGTTGATGAAGCGCGCTCTGGAGCACCCAAAATCGTGACTTCTGAGGAAATGATTATAAAAATCCATAAATTATTACGCAAGATCGACGACTCAAAATGAGAGAGATAGTCACTAGTTTGACTGAGCTTTCGGCAAGATGGGTGCCGCGATTGTTTACGACTGATCAAAAGTTCACTCGTTTGCGCATTTCCAATGAGTGTTTGGATTTTTATAAGCGGAATCCGGTTGATTTTTGTAGGCGATTTGTTACTTGCGATGAAACTTGGATACACTACAGTACACCCGAAACTAAACAATGGTTAGAACGTGGTTCTGCACCTCCAAAGAAAGCGAAAACCACTTTATCGGCAAACAAGGTGATGACATCAATTTTTTGGGATTCAAAGGGCATTTTGCTCATTGATTACCTTCAGAAAGGTGCCACAATGTTGAGATTGGTGCTAAACGGCCAGGAATGGCAAAGAAAAAGATTCTGTTTCACCAAGGCAACGCTCCCTCACATACCAGCACTGTTGCGATGTCCAAAATCCACAAGTTGCATTTCCAATTAGTATCGCATGCGCCCTATTCGCCGGATCTAGCCCCTTCCGACTTCCGCCTTTTTCCAAAATTGAAAACGGCACTAGGTGGAAAGAAATTTCCGTCTAACGACGAGCTTATCATCTTCGCAAATGAGTATTCTGCAAGCCACCCGGAATCGCATTTGAGAGATGGCATAAGGGCATTGGAGCACCGTTGATAATAAATGTATTGCCCTTTTAGGGGAATGTATTGAAAAATAAAAATTATTTTGTATTTAAAATATTCGTTTTCTTTCCATTCTCACTACTTGTCAAACTACTCTCGTACATAAATGTACATACACATATAAAAGTTGAGGTTATAAATGTTATTCTTACATACATAATGCGCTATAGTAAATAGAAGAAAACTATGAATAAATACCTATTATTTTTATTATCTTATTCTGTAAACAAAAATATAAATTCTTTTATGTCTTACAACACATAATGGTGAAGACCATATTGATGATACTATTCTAATTAAGACTTTTTCTATAATTAACTATTTATAATAACTGCATTTATACATAATGTTAACAATAATCTAATATTAATGAAGTACCATAAAGAAGTCGAAGAAAAATATTACAATTAAAAAAACACTTTTCCACATACTTTGGACATCCTCAAGGTCAGTTGCATTAGACATGCGATTGAAATAGTAAAAAATGTATATTTAAAAAATATTAATATTCATCGGAAATTTATAATTAATTAAATGAAAGTGATATAGCAGCACTGACCTTGAGGATGTTCAAAGTATGTGAAAAAGTCTGGTATACTATCTGCTTCTGGGCTTCCGGGCTGGAACCGCGTCACCGGTATAACTGCCGACGTTTCGTACTCACTCATATGGGACATCTTCAGGGCTCAACTACTGCTACTATCTGTCGCACTGATACTGAGAAACAGTTTCAGTGCGACTGACTGTGACTGTGCTCACTTGGAGCTGTGTAGGTAACTTGTACGGTCTTTTCTGTGTCTTTAAAATATTCAAGATTATCGAATAGCCCGCCCCGTGTGAAACCACCATAAATTCGATAGTCTACGGCCAAATCCTGTGACAATTCCATGACAATTCGAAGCCTCACACTGCAGCTCAGATCCGAGCTTTATTGGACTCCTTTGGTTGGGAATTTTGAATTTTTGGATCCCCCCCCCCTACAGCCCCGACCTTGCGACGATCAATTTACATCTTTTCCGCTATCTCAAACATCGTCTCGGCGTTAACTACTATAATGATGCCGAAGATGTGAAAACGACCGTGACCCTCTAGTTATCGGAGCAGGCGGCAAGTTTCTATGAAGACGGTATTCAAAATCTATTTACAAGGCTTGATAAATGTTTAAATAAACTGGCCAGCTATGTTGGAAAATACTGAAATGTATGCAAATAAATTTGGTTTTTGAAAATTTTCTTTCGTTTGGTTTTTATTTTCAAGCGGCCCTTACTCTTTGCTAAAATAACTTTTACATATCTTTATTTTTTACATATGCCAGTATGCACTTATTTTCTGCAAAATTTTTTATAAAAATAAATTATTTACAGACAGTATTTTTTACGTCAAACATTTGTATATATTTCCTTTCACTGCATCAACGTTACTGTAGTGTTTATACTTTCCGAACGTGTCTTATTTATAGCAATAATTAAAACTTATCAACTGCATTCTTCCACGTCTTCCAATAGTTTAACACCAGTTACAAGAGCTTTGGCAGACTATGAGTTTTATCCCCATGCTTGTGATGCGATTTAAGATCCTTGTCTGTCAGCAATCACAAGTGAAACTCTGAATTCGAATCCGAGACCTTCGACGTGATAATCCAGTGACTTACCACCGAACTATTATCCTGCTAATAATATAATATATAATAATACATGAGTTAACATTTTACAAATATTATTGTTCCGAGACAATGTATTGGAAAAAGGTGTATTTAAAATTGCTTAAATCTATGTATTTATTATAAATAAATTTTATTAAATTTAAGAATTTTCAATTATATAAGACATTGATTACTTTGTTAAATTGTTTACTTAATAATTTTTCTGAAATCATTTAAAATACAAATTAATTTTATATTATTACAAGAAAAGTAAAAAGCACAGTTTAAGAAAATAATAAATAGCTAAAGCTAAAGCTAAATAAATAGCTTTCCACAGGAGCGCATATACGTGATTACATATTTGAAAATGACGCTATCGTCGTGCTTTTCGAACAAAGCAATTCACTTTATTAAATAAAAAAATTTACTAAAAGCAGGCTTTCTATAATATTAGATTTTCTATGGTATCGATCCCTATAAAACTAAAAAAATAAAGAAGAAAATTTAACTTCTTAATAAATTAACATCTTGCCCAATTGTCCAAGGACGTCACTAAAATCATGCAGAGGCAAAAAATAACGAATTACGAGGCAAATAAAGAGTGAAATTTCATTTTTATTCCAAAATTCTAAAACGTGTTTTTAATACAAACACATTATTCTTTTACAATATGAAACAATTCATCTTTCGTACTTCAGTTGAAACATATCCGTAATTTTAGATAAGCGCTTACATTTCTGGCAACAAAAGAATGTGAGTAAAGTTAAAATTCGCGTAAAATTGCTCGTCTGTGTGTTTCATTGCGAGAACGGTCGATCTGCATAATTGGTTAATATTTTGACTACAACTTACCAATTTACATTTAAATGACGATCAGCGCCGAAAGCAATTTGAAGTTGTCAACCGTCTGACTGGATCCTTTGTTATTTAATTCCCGGATTCGTTTAATCGTTATACAGGGGACCCGGTCCATCCACCGTGACAGAGTACGAAATCTCGCAGGCCCATACACACATGCAAAGCGATTATGGAATTACGATCGGTTATAATATATAGAAGAGACAATGATAGTATCGATTTTATATGTTTTTTACGTAAAGACCTATGAATAATATTGGCGTAGCATTATTTAAAACAGGATTAGAGAACTGTTTATATAATACTGATGTTGAGGAAGTTCTTTTGAACTATGAAAAATTGAAGCAATTCTGTCTAGAATTTTCGAGATTTATCTTTGATTCAAGAAATACATTAAGGGGTGTAAAGTCTATACCTCAAAAATTAAATATAAATCTTATATGTAAATGATTGAGAAGATTGAATCTCCATCTCTGCTTTGTTTGGTATTATACTTAGGACAGGGTACTTCCTACAATAATTGGAACTTGGCTTATGCGTTAAATCAGCTTTTTCAAGAAGCCAGTTAAATACAAACAAATAAGTCTGTGTTTACCGAGAACTTGACTACGAGGGCCGTTTAACCTTTATTAAGACTCTTCAAGCTTCAATCAAATCTTATATAATTTGTTTTCCTTTAAAGAAATTTTTGATTCAGAAGTAGAATGTGTCATTAATAGCAAAATGGAATTAGCATCCAAATATTGCTTCTATGTTGCCCGTTTATTATTTCTTTTCTGACGCACTTTGTGACTCCTGTATTAGTAACGGTATACTTCCACAATCTTAGAAAAAGACTTAAAATGGCATGAGATGCTCACCAGAGAATCAGTTTAAGTTGACACAATGCATTACTTCTCACACATTTTCAGACCAGATCCGTCAGTTTTGTTTGTTCACAAAGCCATTAAGCCAGAAGTGAAGTTCGTATCTGAAGATGATTTTCTTATGGAAATGTTAATTATTTTGTTCTTCTAAAGCAAGAAATGATTGTTTGGGTCGAGTTCTTGCGTTAGAGGAATCTTATAAGCACTTAAATTCGCTACAACCTGATATTGGAAATGCTCAATGCTTGAGATAGACGAAGCTGATATACCTATGGATTTTCACGACTACTTTAATGTACAACTGCAATATCTTTTTCTCTCCTTACACCTCTTTGTCTTTGTGTAATGCACAGATGTCAAAAGAAAAGAACTCTGTGGCTGCCACCAAAAAGAAACCTCAATTTACAAATGTTATCCTTAATGAAAACCCCTTACATTCTTTCAACAAAATGCTTGAAGTAGAATCTACATTAATCGAGAAACTTGATAAAGCATTAAAATACATACGGATTCTATAAATTAGCGACTTATTCATCGAATTAGTTTCTTCTGGGCTCCCTGATTGCAACCGCGTCTCTGACATTGCTGCTTTACTTGCCGACGTTTCTTTCGTGTAGACGACATTCTCAGGGTTGATGTTGATGTTGTTCTCATTACTGTAAACTGTGGCAACTGTGTCAGTTTCAGTACATCATTACTAAGAATTGAATTCATTTTAATTGTTATTTCGCTAGGTGTTAAACAATTCAAATGGAGTATTCAATAACCTCCAGATATTCACTTTTTCCGTCTTAACAAATATACATAAATTGTTTGCTTCACACTTTAAAGAAAATTCTTGAATATTAACATATCTTCTTCTGGGCTTCCGGGCTGGAACCGCGTCACTGGTATAACTGCCGACGTTTCGTACCCACTCGTATGGGACATACTACTACTAGTAGTAGAAGATAGTATGGACCATGACCGCGGAAGTCTACGTACCAGATTAAAATTCTTGAATGTACATTAATGAATGATAGTTAGCATTGCATATAGCAAAAGGTCATAGATTCAGAAGTAAACCTTTATCATATATGACCACAAGCTTTAGCTTGAAATGGAAATATACGTGGGCAAGGTGAAAAGTTCTCGGCCTGGCTATGAAAGACTGCGATTTAAATTTAAAAAATGATTTTATTTTTCTACATAATCTCCCTTGAGTTCAACACACTTGGTCCAGCGTTTTTCTAACATCAATATTCCTTCCCGGAAATGAGAGTCTGGAAGGCTGTCAAAATATTCTTCTACGGTCCTTTCAACTTCTTCGTTGGATGTGAATCGCTTTCCAGAAACAAATTTTTTCAAATTTGGGAATAGATGGAAGTCTGAGGGTGCCGAATCAGGAGAATAGGAAGGATGACCGAGCAAATCCCCCCCCCCCAAATCCCGCAATTTTCCCATCGCCAACGCACCCTTATGTGCTGGTGCGTTGTGCTGATGAAAAATGATTTTTTTCTTCTTCAAACCAGGCCTCTTCTCGCGAATTTTGTCATCCAGCTGGTCAAGAAGGTTAGACTAACATGCGCCTGTAATTGTTCTGCCTTTTTCAAGGTAATCAATTAACAAGATTCCTTTTGCATCCCAAAACACGCTGGCCATGACTTTTCCGGCAGATGCGATCGACTTCGCTTTCTTTGGCGCTAAACCACCGGTTTCCACCCACTGCTTCGACTGTTGTTTCGTTTCTGGCGTGTAGTGGTGGACCCATGTCTCATCCATGGTGACAAATCGCCGCACAAAATCGGTCGGATTCTTGTTAAATCGGTCCAAAGAATGCTCCGAAAATCGTTTGCGCATTTGCTTTTGATCGACATTCAGCAAATGCGGCACCCATCTTGCGCAGAGCTTTCTCATCTCTAATTCTTTGTGCAAAATGTTTCACACCCTTTCTTCCGATATTCCCACAGCCTCAGCTATCTCACTCACTTTTACTCGCCTATCGTCCAACACAATATCATGTACTTTTTCGATGATTTCTGGTGTGGTTGGGGTTTTTGGTCGTCCTTCACATGGGTCATCTTCGAGGGACGTACGACCACGTTTAAATTCAGCTGCCCACTTTTTAACGGTTGACATCGAAAGAGCAGAGTCCCCGTACACTTTTGTCAACTTCGGATGAATTTTCGTAGGGATTAAACCATCCAAAACTAAGAATTTTATAACAGCACGATATTCAAGTTTATCCATTTAAAAAGAATAACACGCACGACGTCTACTACAAAAATTCTTGCAAACAAACTACTTGAGAGAACAAGTTGAAAGTTTTTATATGAACTAAATACACATGCAGCCACGCAGGAAACATAAATTTCTATTAATTGTAACGCCATCTCTGTGTCAGACCGAGAACTTTTCACCTTGCCCACGTAATATTAATATTTTTACTTAATTTAAATAGACAGAATTTATACCGCCATTGAAAAATCTATATAATCCTAAGTAATTAATTATATTAGACTCTGCTGAAACTGAAGCTGTGATATGAGATTATTCTTAAAAAAATTGGAATAAATAAAATACTTCGGTTTTAAGACTTATTTAACTTTTCCTTGTTAGAAATAATGAAAATCAACTGTTAATAAAAAATGATACCTTCTTCCCTTTTTAGCGCTTCAAATATCATAATATTTTGCAAACTCTTAATTAGAAAATATATCGTCGCAAATCCTATCAACTACTACCTAAAATTAATAATCATCTTAAATTATATGGCAACCCTTTCTTTCGTGAATGCGTCAGTCGCTACCGGAGTAGTGTCCCTGCGTCTTTTCACTCGGTTTCAAGAGATCCTGCGGCCATTCGACACGGAGAACCAATTTATCGAATGACGTGAGCGACGGAACGGTCCCAAAGGACTCTGAAATATGACGTGGCGACAATATTACGCCTGGGACTTCATTAATGCCCTGTAAACTGTCGTCCAAATAAAATTAATAGTGATCTTCCCCCGGCCGTGTACGGTACTAAAACCGCGATAACATCCCCGAGACCATTGTATATTTGTGTATACTTGTATTTGTGGTGTCGAGAGAATGAGGATTATTATATCCACCTACCACCTACTGATGTGTGGTACCCCGAAAAGTGAAAAGAGATTAAATAAAGTGGCTGAAATTGAGGGTTTAATATAATGCATACCAAAATATGTATCGACTAATATAAATTTTGGAAATATTCCTGTAGCATTTTGCTTAACCTGTATTCTACAGCGTGTATGTAAAACAGAACAGATTCATCATTAATTTACATTTACACATGTTTCGGAAAATTTGCTTTATTTCATCATTGTTTCAGCAACAATTCTTTTTAAATAGTATATCTGATACTCTTTAACTTGTTCGAAAAAACTGCCTTTCTTTCTTACGATATTAAAAATAAACTGGTATTACTACTAAAGCTCTTTAGATTAAAGATTTCCATTAAAAATTTTTCAAATGGCTTTAAGATCGTCTTCTTCTCCAGCTGAATGCAATGTTGGATAAATACTTCCTATCTCTAAATCAAATTACGAAATTACATTTTTACGAAATTATTCTAAAAGAATGAATTGATATGATGGCGCAATTTTTGGTTTCCCAAACATTGTCATGGGGCGAGTCGCATGCCATTTGAAAAAGACTGTTTCTAATTTTCAAATGACTACCGCACAGGTGTTTTAAGTGCAAGAGGCTACTGCATTCTTAAATTCACGAAAACAAATTCCGGTGTTAGAACCTACAGTTCAGACAGGTAACAAAAGTATGTATCTGCGTAAAGAAAAAGATCAGCCTCAAGCGGAAAGAACAAATAGAAAGAATCCATGCTATGTCTGAGCGAAATGCAACGCAGTCCACGAATCGAGTTAATCATGGACATTTGAGTTCATACAAAATGCAGCTTGTTTCTATTTTTAACCGAGATGACATAATTAGCTGTTTACACCGTCACAATTCGGGAACGACTAGTGTAAAGAAACTGGGCTGTTGGTTGTAGCGTATATTTGAACACGTCACAACATTGAACTTGTCACATTGTGCAACAATATTAAGCCATACTGAAAAACTATTGTAGTGGTCTTTGTACGTTATATACACATGTACATTATATGTATTGTATAAACAAATAGCACCTTAAGCATATCTTTATGGTATGGCAATTAAATAACGAGACTGCGCTTTTTCCATCGCGCAACCGGATCCTACGAGATTGTAATTGGCACGTCATTGATTTTGATACTCCCCAAGCAACAACCCGTAGTTTCACCTGTCTGTCTACCTTAGTTTAATTTAGAGCTTTAATTGTAGAGGACACTGTTATTTTGTAGTGCCGTGATAATGGTTGATATAAAAATCAAGCAGCGAATTAACCTGAAATTCCTTGTCAAATTAAAAAAATCGCCAACGGAATGTTTACTATTGTTAAAGGAGGTGTTTGGTGATGATGTTATGTGCTGCCGGATCACCAGGACAGTAAAAATCACGAATGGCTGTTATCATGACTGACTGGGTGCCTGAGGGTCAAACCGTTAATCAGTAATACTACAAAGAAGTGATAATATCATGTGCGGTCGGATCGCCAAGACAGAAAAAACACGAATGAGCAAGTCGAAATTGAAGGCAACGCTGATCTTTTTTCGATATCAAGGATGTTATCATGACTGACTGGGTGCCTGAGGATTAAACCAACGGTTTAATCCTCAGGCAATCAGAAATACTACAAAGAAATCCTAATCAAGCTGAGGGAAAGAGTAAGGAAGAAAAGATCGGATTTGTGGAAGAACGACTCGTGGATTCTACACCAGGACAACGCGCCACCGCACAATGCAATATCTGCGAAGCAGTTTTTATCGGACAAGCGCATTGCTGTGCTTAATCGACCTGCAAATTCGCCAAATCTCGCACCATATAACTTCCACCTGTTCCCAAAAGTGAAAAGTGCATTAAAGGGAACACATTTTCAGTCTGTTGAACATGCGAAAGCAAAAACGGCAGAGTTGTTGAAAAGTCTGGCAACCGATAAACTACAGCATTGTTTTGAACACTACAAGACACGTATACAGCGGTGTATAGATAGGGGACAACATAATCGAAGGGAATAAAAGTTAAATATAAGCAATAAATAATACTTTTCAGACTAGTCTGGTTGTTTAATTGCGATATCTCGTACATATATAAAGGGTTTTCCAATAAGGACTTGACAACTTTTTTTCAAAATAAAATGCAGACCATTTAAGATATTTCAAAAGCTTTATTATCGGGTTGAAGTACAATCAAAACATTTATGAATGGAACTCGACTTCGTTCATATGGCCACCGTGGGCACGTTTGCAGTGGTCGATTCGTTGGACCCAATTTTCGATGACTCGGCCACACAATTCGGCCGAAACGGCTGCTATTTCGCGTTCAATGTTGGCTCTGAGCTCTTCCAACGTTGTCAGCTTGTTGGCATAAACCAATGACTTAACGTAGCCTCAAAGAAAAAAGTCTAGGGGCGTTACTCTTCAATAAATCGATTGTAACGTGTGCTGTGTGTTGTCCAAGCCCATATCTTCCAATTCGGGCCAAAAATAATCGGTAATCATGGCGCGATAAAGATTACCATTCACAGTAACGTGACGATCATTATCGTCGACGAAAAAATATGGCCCTATGACGCCGCCGGCATGCAAACCACACCAAACAGTTATTTTTTGTGGATGAAGTGGTGTTTCATGAAGCACATGTGGATTTTCACCCGACCAATAACGCATATTTTGCTTATTGACAAACCCATTGATCCAATAATGATCTTCGTCACTGAAAATGATTTTGCGATGAAATTGATCATCTTGGCGCATCTTTTCCAGAGCCCAATCAGAGATCGTACGTCGCTTCAAATTGTCTATCGGCTTCAATTCTTGAGTCAGCTTGATCTTGTATGGGTGTAAACCAAGATCCTTACGCAAAATTCGCCATAAAGTGGTCTGGGCGATGCCCAACTCTTGTAAACGCCGTGGAATTGACTGATTTGGATCATTTGCTACGGACGTTTCAACGGCAGCGATAATCGTAGTTAACGCTCTTAAAGTAGCGGTCACCGACTCCGAATTTCTGTAGTAAATTTTTATAATTTGCAGACGTTGTTCGTTCGTGTACTTTACCATGATGAAAATGTTAAGTTTACTGAATAAATTGACAGTGAGAGTTCGATGATTAGTGAAAGGGTGCGTTCACAAATTGAATTAAAAGTTGTCAAGTCCCTATTGGAAAACCCTTTATATATATATATATATATATATATATATATATATATATATATATATATATATATTCGAACAATCCCCTTCGTAACGAAGCTGGTTAAGATAACCATCTTCCTACTGACATATGACATTGAAATTCTTTTTTAAATAAAACAACGTTATATTTTTAAGCAACTACATTTTTTAATATAAAACTATCTGAAATGTTATTTAAATAGCGTTCATTGGCATTTCTAGTAGAGCAACTTCGATGACATTAATTCCATAAACATTTTAATACAAATACTAAATTTCACTAATTAGAATATAACTTTATTATTAAAAGTAAATATGTCAGACTATTCAAAAGTCTAATAGAAGTATAACATACCTGTCAAATGGAATTTCTTTCTTCGTTTCATTAATTTATATATGATTAAATATACTGCTCAAGATAATGGACTGAAACGACCACTATCATCTATAAAATGCTTTCCCCATTGCTGTTGCATACAGAAGAACAAGGGACGTGTCTCAGAATCTCATCTAAATATCTCTGAGAAGCGAGAGCTCCATTTTTATTAAATAAATGTCGGTGCGCCTTCTAATACTTATCCCAGTCCATATCGTTGCGCCACCATCCTAATATTGATACTTTTTGAGAATACATTATGGGTTATTGCGTGTGCTAGATTCATGCCGAGTCAGAATACGGCTATAATCTGGCCGCGACATAAATCTATATCCGTCACTTAATAATATTTTCCCCTATTCATTATGACCATTATGACTCATTGACCCGCATTCTACGGACTCTTTTATGCTCTGCAGTAAGAGGTATTCAAAAAAACGGTTTGCATACCTCTTATGCCAAACGTATACAAACAATTGTATATTTGTGTCGATAGTGGCTTTTCAATGGCAGCAGTAAACTCATTTCGTATTTAGATTGCATTAAGAGTACCATTTCTAGGTGTCAGTTGCGACAGCTATCAATTGTCTCTTAGTGTTGGTGATGTTTCCCAGCCCCTTTCAAAAAAAAATTCAAGAGTTTAGAAATATACACTATGGATCGTTCCAAACACTTTTTTATCTTCTTCCACTTTCCAATTAGCCCATGACCCTCCGACCTTCTATTTCTGACAGATCTGATACGTTTCCATTTTGGGTAACACAGAATATTCCAAATCTTGATTACGAATCACAGTGGTGAACTTTTGGTTTTAGCTAGGGAGCGTATTAAATGTTGTTTTCATGCCTCTAAAGATGATCACTTTAACGCATGCATAAACATGTTAAGACAAACTTGTGTAATTTTTTCTTGTTTAAAAAGCTTGAAACTAATTTATAGAAATATTGGTTATGTTATCTAGCACTACTTTTTATTAATAATTGTATAGAATATCCGTTAATTGTTTCGAACCACTGGTCGATGATATGTTTCTCATAAAAGAGAATATTTGCCACAAATTTTCTGTATTTTTTTCGCATATATTATCATTTTCTATTTTTCGCTTCGATGTTATGTATAATAAGAAAGCTAAAATTGGAAAACAGATCAATTTTTAATACGATGTAATTTTCCCAGCCAGCTTTCTATAATGATAAAGTATCGTATGACAGAAGAGAAAGATTGACAAAAATGATACTGTTAATTTAGCGAGGGTGGCATTTTTGGTCCCCAGGTAACGTAAAGTTACACCGAACGGCAGCAGGGTATAATATACGTTTTATTAACGGTATCATCAAAACGCTGCGAAATTTCATTTATCAAGAAACCCAATACTCACCAACTGTTTCTGATTTAGGATATATTACAAGTTAGATTTAAGGATAACACCATCGAAGGAATAAGATTTTGTTATTTTTTTATTTGTAATTATGGAAAACAATAGATGGAAATTAAGTAGTAATTCATCCATTGCATTTTATATATCTTTTTTGTTAATTTAAGTGATATGTATAATTAATTCCCTTTATAGTTATGAATGAAATACGAGGAGAACTAGAAAGTTTCCTACCTAAGAATGATGCAAAAGACCTACGATTTTTTTAATAATTATATTTTATAACGTAATTTTCTTTAATTTCGAAGCATTTTAGTCACCCATTCTGGAACGACTTCCATTCAGGAAAGAATTATTTCCGTTGGTCTTCGAAGTTTCCAATTTCCAATTTCCTCTTTCAATTGGCTATTGTCTGCAAAATTACGTACTTTGAGATACTTTTTCAAATTTTTTAATAAAAAGAAGTCGGACAGAGCCAAATCTTGACTATATGGTGGATAGTCGAGCCTAAAGAAATTACACTCGAGGAGGAAGATTTGGATTTTGGCTCCGCATATTGTCATGAAGAAGGAAAGATTCTTAGTATCATACATCTAACCGTTTTTCGTTAGTAGCTGTACGTAATTTTGTTAACACATTACCGTAGGTAACTACCATTATTATATTGGGTCTGGGAAAAAGTTCGTGGCGTTTTTCCCGATAGATGGCATTGGTTGCCGATAACTAAAGAACAACAAGTCACAGCGACACCACCGACGGCTCGTTTTTTAGATGACCTTCCGAACGTTAGTTTGAGCGTAGAAACATTGTAATCGGTGCAGTGGTTGGAAAGTTATTCGCACTTGAAAATGGAGAAGAATAATGAGAAATTTCGCTATATTCTGCAATATTATTATGATAAGGGGAAGAACGCTGCGAAGGCTTGTGATAAAATTTGTGCTGTGTACGGTGAAGGTACTTTATCGAAATCTGTTGCGCGGAAATGGTTCGCTCGCTTTCGTTCTGGAAATTTCAATGTGAAAGATGAGTCACGCTCACGGTCGTCCAATCACTGAAAAATCTGATGAAATTCTTGAAAAAGTCCAACAAGATAAGCATATCAGCAGTGTCGATATTGGCATGGAGCTAGGCATTGACCACAAAACTGTTTTGAACCATTTACACAAAGCTGGTTACAAAAAAAGCTTGACGTATGGGTTCCTCATGAGTTGAGCGTGAAAAACATGATGGACCGAATTAACATCTGCGATGCGCTGCTGAAACGGAATGAAATCGAGCCGTTTCTGAAACGTTTAATAACCGGAGATGAAAAATGGATTTACGATAATCGGAAGCGTAAAAGATCGTGGATAAAGGATGGTGAGCCGTCACAAGCGTTCGCTAAGCCAACATTGACGCCAAAAAAAGTGATGCTGTGTGTATAGTGGGACTGGAGGGGAATCGTCCACTACGAGCTACTTCCAACTGGTCAGACGATTGATTCTCAACTCTACTGTGCACAGCTAGAGAGATTATGCCAGGCGATTGAAAGAAAACGGCCCGAATTGATTAATAGGAAAGGTGTTGTCTTCCATCATGACAACGCCCGACCACACACTTCTTTGATGACCCGTCAAAAATTGAGAGAGTTTGGTTGGGAAGTTTTGATGCACCCACCTTACAGTCCGGATATAGCACCCTCTGACTATCATCTGTTTCGATCTCTGCAGAACTCTCTCAATGGAATTAAGTTGGTTTCAAAAGAAGCCTGTGAAAACTACTTGATTCAGTTTTTCGACCAGAAACCACAGAAGTTTTTCACCGATGGGATCATGGATCTACCAAAAAAATGGCGAAACATTGTCGATAATAATGGAGCATATTCGGTTTAAATGAATTCGTCCACGCGCCATGCGGGGACCAGTTGAATTTTACTGAAAAAACGCCACGAACTTTTTCCCAGACCCAATAGTTCCCTTTTGAAATGTATCGAATGTTATATACATTTTTTTAATGGAATACTGTATTCTTTGTCTGTTTTGGATAGAACTTTTAAAGGCCTTTTCAAAAATCCACTCTTACTACGAGGGAGCGTTTTTATATTCGCGGAATGAGCGGGTTGTAGAGGGGTGAGTAGGCGCATTGCGGACGTGGCCTGTGCAGCGACTCATGATTAGTATAAATACGAAGTTTCATTATTATTAGACAGTTAGTCTTTGAGCTATCGTCAACCAAGTAACATAATCAGGAGTGAAAGGTGAAATATGGAAAAAATCGAATGTCGTGCCGTTATAAAGTTCCTTACCAGGCAAGGAAAATCAGTCGCGACCATAATGAATGAGATATCATTGGTTTACGGCGACTCTTGTCCAGGAAAAACCATGGTGTACAAGTGGCATGGTTTATTTAAACAAGGAAGGGAATCCCTTGAAGACGACCCGAGGCCGGGCAGGAGCATTGAGGTGACCACGCCAGCACTTATCCAAAAAGTTGAACAAATTGTACTCGAAGATGCTCTGCTAAAGAAGAAACAACTCGCAGAAATGGTTGGAGTATCCGATACAACAATTTTTAAAATCCTACACGATCATCTCGGCATGTCTAAGGTCAGCGCAAGATGGGTGCCGAGAATGCTCACGCCGCCGCAAAAACAACAGCGCGTAGAGTGTTCGCGTGCATTTTTGGACCTCTGTAATGAAGACAAGGATGCTGTATTGAGTGGAATTGTTACTGGAGACGAAACTTGGGTTCATCATTATGAACCTGAGTCCAAACAAGACTCCATGCAGTGGCATAAAAAGGGTACAGCACCTCCCAAGAAATTTAAAGTATCACAATCAGCTGGGAAACTCATGGCAACGGTATTTTGGGACTCGGAAGGAATATTGTTGATTGATTATAAAGATAAAGGTGTTTCTGTAACCGGAGAATATTACGCTTCAATATTAGAGCGACTAAAAGAAACCATTAAAGAGAAAAGACGGGGAAAATTGACAAAAGCTGTTCTGCTTTTGCACGACAACGCGCCCGTCCACAAGAGCCGCGTTGCGTTAGCTGCCCTGCATAAGGTGGGCTTCGAAATTGTGAATCACCCACCCTACAGCCCAGACCTGGCCCCGAGTGATTATTACCTGTTTCCGAAAATGAAAAAAGAGCTGCGGGGTAAAAAATTTACTGCCGATGATGAAGTCAAGAAGGCAGTTTCGGCGTATTTTGCAGATAAAGAGAAATCATTTTTTTATGAGGGTATAAATAAATTAATTGAAAGATGTGAAAAATGTATCCGTCTTGCAGGTGAATATATTGAAAAAGAAAAATAATTTGGTTTTTTTATTTCCACCCCTTGCCCCCCATTCCGCGAATATAAAAACGCTCCCTCGTATCTTTATATTATTAAAATAATTCGTGTATTTTTTTGTTTTACATCTATTTAATTCTGGAAACACAATAAAAGAATAACTAGAAAGTAAATAAGACAACAATTGTATATGATTATTTGCTATGGTAATGCGTAATATCACCAAAATAAATTGCAGCAAATGCTTAAATTGTCGTCAATTGTTATTGATACACAACTGAGCTTCTCTTAATAACAAATAAATCATCTTTTGTAAAATATTTCCATTTAACTGACGAAATTCTCTTGAATCATAAGCTTGCAGAAAGAAAAGTCCATTGGGTTAAGTTTGAAAACGCGTAATCTATCGATTATCAAACTATAGTTTAGATCATTCATGTGCGTATTATGTGCTGGCGTTCCATCCTATTAGAACCACATATTTCCAGTTAGATTGAGAGAAATAACATCTATAGAATCTTCTATTTCCCGTTGAAGTAAATTCATTATTAATACAATATTTTTTTTAACAAATCCTGTGTGGGGTTTCTTTTTATTACAATCCGGTCATTTTTTGACAAACGAGCAATTTTTGTCTAACATAATTTATTAATATAAGAAAAGATAATTAAACTAAAGTATACTCATCAGTGTCCAAAGTGTTTTAATACAAATAATCTAGCACACTACAAGTTAACGTGTACACTTCCGCACATTGCTTTCACACTCATTAAACTAACTCAAATGGTTTAGTTCTTTTAAATCTCCTTTTTAAATCTCTATTACCCAGGAGCTGAAAGGCTTTGGGATTTATATGCTGATAAAGTAGTTGATCATGACATTGAGCATATTTTTGATGACCTTATCAACAGTTTGTACATCCAATTCCTTATGTAAATTGTCATTCTGTATGTACCAAGGTGCATCAAGAATACCGCGAAGTACTTTATATGATATTTCTATTACTTTTACTGACATAACCCCAAAGTTGATTACCATAAGTTTAAACTGGTTTAAGGACATGTTGATAAAGCAGGAGCATGTTGTATACTGATAAGGTTGAATACCGACCTATTAACCAGTACATTTCCCTGTATTTAAGTTTATAAATGCAATATGTCTAACTATTCTTCTGCCAATAATACCATATACATTGAACACAAAATGTTCTTGATGTCGATATGAAAAGCATAGGGATTTTCAGTCACTTTCAGTGAATATCATTACTTCTATATAACCCATTGTTCGTAACTCGGGATATATCAAACTACGGTTCATTAAATCGAAGTTCTGATGCGTGTACCAATAACAGAAATGCATCCTCCTCTACGTTTGCTGGTCGGAATCCTTAGCTAATAAGGACTTTGAAACGATGATACCTAAGCTTTCTTAATAATTTATAAGCTGATGTTCTAAGGATATCGGTGTTGCTTTCTATTTCTCTTATCTTGGGATTTTAATGCCTCTGTTTTAACACGATTCTTTGGATTTGTTCATTTACTCTTTTACAATATTTTCTCAGTTTACTAAGGGAACCGTATATTTGTAAATTAACAACTAATCATTATGAAATAAAACTTGGTTTACTGGTCGTCGACCTGACTACAACTCCAAATAATAATTAACTGCATTCTTTAAATTTTTGTAAACCAATATGTAACATTGGAGCATATCTTATTTCTCTTCAGTACTAAATTTCTCCATCACATGATAAACTATAAACGAAGAACAGGCAACTAATAACACGCACCGAAACAACAAATTCGATGATTTTTAAGTAAACGAAATAAATCACACAAAATGTGATGGACATGTAATTTGCTCTCACATAAATGTGCCAGATTACTACTAGTTACTATTTTATTGGTTCATTGCATTAGTTCATATACAAGAGCAATCAACATTGAGTATATATCATTATAACTATGTTATCTCTAACTGAACCCAATACATTATACCTCCTAAATCACTGCAATCAACGGTCATGTGCTTCTCCTGTTAATTCTCGTTACGCGTTTCTCTATTTTTCTCAAGTCATTCACATTCGAAATATGTTAAACTAAATATTGTCGTAGATAATTGCAAACGGGTTACTGAATTGCAATATGAAATTATTATACCATACTTATAGTACATAGAGTACATTACATTAATAAACAATTAATGAACAACGAAAGATAAATATTTAAAATCAGTAACCTGATATCCTCTTATACAACTGTCTACAACGTCGAATATAAATTATTTAGACAAAAAGCGTAATGCGCAGCGATGCACTGTTCCCCTAATAATTGAAATAAACAAATTATAATACAGCCAAAGCTAGCTACAATTTGTATTTAAAATAAGAAAGTTTGTGTAGAAATCTCGAAACGCGTAAAATCTACAGAGGTTTCAGTACCACACTGAATTTTGGGTAAAAATGTGATTTCATAATGTCAAAATACTATTTCTGCATATTTTACATGAAATAAACTAGACGACAAGATTTAAATTGTCGATTTTTAGTTTTTCTCCTATAGTACACGTACCGTTTAATTTTCTTAAAATTTTGTCTTCAATTTAGTAGACCCTGACATCTCACAAACATTTTGTCTGCGATACTACAATAGGGTGCATATTATCTGAGATAGATTGTACGCAATAGTCTTATGTTAAACAGATAATTGTAAAGAGAAGGTTTCTACAATATTCAAATTCTGTATGCTCATTTCGACAACCAAGTTATCATCATCAGCAGCTAATTAATCACAGTGTCGCACCTGAAGTCCGTACCAGGCTTTAATCGTCAAAGTATTGTTAAATACATTGTAAACATTTGAACTTTCGAAGGAATAATTCTTAATGTGCATGGTTGATGATGCCGCAACTATGCGTTCCGTAGATTGATCTCTTAAAGGCAATTGTGGTAACTTCTTACATGCTACGAGTAAAATCCATGCTTTACATCTTGTGTCAGAAACGATCCGACGCTAGTATCTATAAGTAAATGATTTGATAGTGCGCACAAAAGTAGTGTTCCTCAAATTCTCTAAACATATTCGGGAACTCTACACGCAATATTTCGATATCTCCGAACCTCTACAGCCAATTTTTACACACTGGGAAACATAGCTAAAGACAGTATTTTATTATTTTCTGCACTTCTAAAAAATTATGTCTTAGTTTTACGATTTGATTCTAATAAAGCGATTGCTATCAATGAAAGTCAAAAGAAATTCCAAGATTTTGAAATTGAAGCAGATTTGCAAATAATGTATAACAATTACAAAGGAGTAGTTGAAGCAATTGGTAAATCCTGTTACCAGAAGTAGACTCACTGCAAATACTGGACACTGTAGAAACACAGCTACATGACAAGGAGCAAAATACTAGCGTTATAGCCAAAGTAGATAGTGTGCCAAAGAAAGATGACAAATTTGTACTAATAGTGAATGCACAGATCCGCTAATTATTAACAAACATTACTTTCATTATGCAAACATTACATCACCTGTCGTTCTCTTCATATAAGAACATTTTCTCCTCACGTCTAACTCGATCTGCTGAAACAACTGTGGAAATATATCTGACGAAAAAACAGTACCTCTCTCTATCGTTCAAACATGCAATTGTTCCAAAGAACGGTTCGTGTTCGTCCCACCAAATGTACTGTCTTGCTGTCTCGGTGCATATATTAACAGAACACTTTTAAACACAGCATACGCCATATCGCAAACGATATAATAAACCACAGAAAATAAATACGTAAACAAGGTTACAGTTTGCCTGATGAGAATTGATTTATTCGAAACGAGAGGATCTTGTTAACATGTGAATTACTCTCCGACGTTCAACATATCTTATGTTTAAAATATTTAACGAATCTTATCCTGATTGTGATTACACTGAACACGTTGTTTAAAAGGGTGTTTAATGTTTCGTAAACTATGGATAACTATTTATTTTGTTTTATTACCTATTATCAAGCGCATGCTTATGGCGTGCAGACATATTTCTCATTTCAATCGTGTCATACATTATTTTCTTAAAATTGATTCCTCTTATATCTCAGCTATAATTAATTAAGTTTAACAAGTTTTTACACTTTTAATGTCCTAACAATATATACACACAAGTAACAAATATACAATAGAAATGTCATATCAAGTACAGTAATTCATGATGAATATTTTTATTATTACTGTTTCTCTTTATTTTATGTAGAAGATGCAATTCACTTCCTATCACTGTACATTTCCATTTGCCCTTTTTCCTATCGTTTTACGATGATAAAACTTGAATTAATCCTATTTAATAAATTCCGGACGGTAATTAATTTTTCATTCAACTTCGCATCTAGTAGGCCTTGTAATCCGGGGATTCGATAGATTAAAGCAACGGTCCCGATGCGATTGTTTTTGCCCTTGTTAGGAGATTAGTGGCTGATCCTCGTAAGAGTGATGTGTGAACTGGCACACGTCGTCTCCGCGAACTACGGGGAAAGATGGCAGTTCTCTACGGTTCACGCTTCGAATTTTCTCACAAACTCCATCATCTCGACTTGACTAATTTATGCTATTTTTAAATATGTCGAATTCCATCCTGCATATATTAGAAGTTATAGCGTGTAATAATACTTAATATTATATGAATTTCAAATAGTATTTATAATATTTAATCAAATTTATATTTAACTTGATCGCACAAAGTACTTCAAACAGTACCTAGAAATAATGAATTACAAATTATGTACACACAAATATTCATAGGTTGTAATGTAATAACAATTAGCCATACTATTAAAAAGAATCTCTTTCATATTATTTAATGTTGAACTCTAGGTTCGTCGTAGCGTACAAGCTTCGCCGAGAAGGCTAGATATTAATTTAAACAAAATAAATATGGGGCGGTTTTTTAAGAGCTGGAGAGCTTAAAATGATAATACAAGATAGAAATATTGGAATGAAAATTTTTTATTATATTCTGGTAGATAATTTCATGGCATTTATTTTTTAAATATGACTTTCGGCTTATGACCGCGACTACGAGTTACATGGTCCATTCGACCAGTCCAATTTTTGACTTCTTTTTTCAATAAATTTGGCCGTATAGAGTCAATGGTGGCTTGAATATTGGCTTCCAATGCTTCAAGGGCTGCTGGTTTATCGGCATAAACCAATGACTTAACATAGCCCTATAAAAAGAAATCCAGAGGCGTTAAGTCGCACTATCGAGGGGCCAGTGAACAGAACCACTTCCAGAAATAAAGTTGTCACCAAATTAATTTTGCAATAAATCGATTGTTAAGCGCGTTGTAGGGCAAGTTTCGCCGTCTTGTTGGAGCCAAATGTCGTCGATGTTTAGCTGATTAACTTTTGGAAACAAAAATTCAATCAGCGTGGCTCGCGAGCGCTCGCCATCCAGCGTAACGGCAACTCCTTCCAAACGATGGTCGTTTGGCTTCAATTCTTGCACGAGCTATATTTTATAGGCACGTAAGCCAAGGTCCTTACGTAAAATTTTCCATGTAGTC